>JAEAOA010000270.1:760000-1360000 GCA_016746295.1 Potamilus streckersoni | reverse complement strand
AGAGCAGCAAAGATGCGTGCTCTGACCGTGGTACCCCAAGGGTGATCCGAGCAGCAGTGTTTTGAACATTGTGAAGTTTCTGAAGTAGATATTGAGATGAACCAGACAGAATTGAATTACAATAATCCAGTCTTGAAAGTACTAAGGAACACAAAAGTGTTTTAATGACATCAACTGATAGATACTTGCGAATGAAGCTGATGCTTTTCAGCTCAAGATATGCAGCCCGGCAGATGTTCATGACATGTTGATGCAATGAGAGAGTACTGTCAATAGTTACACCGAGGTTTTGTACCGACTGCTTGAATTTAATGTTGGTGTTGCTGATATGTATTTTCTGAGGTAAAGGATATGAATGAGAAAGTCTTTGTGTTGCAATCAGGATTGCTCCAGTTTTATCATCTTTTATCATCAGACTTTTATATTGATGTCTGAATGAAAAATTAAACAGGAAAACTTTTAATTTATAATTTGATTTGAAAATTGAAGCAGCTCTGGTAGACCGTCTTTCCTTATTGTAATGATCCACAAACACACCTACAACCCACATATACATTTAATGTTATAAAGATAAAAGAAGACATGTAGTTAATATTCAAAATCCAGCAAATGAACACTGACAGAGATGAAGAAAACGACCCCAAAAGGCTCCCTCCCCTCCAGTTCTTTTTATTTTAAAAAGGCCTCTCTCTCTCTCTCTCTCTCCCTCTCTCTCTCTCTCTCTCTCTCTCACACACACACACACACACACACACACACACACACACACACAAGAATAGTCATGAATAAAAGATTTGTATTATAGTCTGAATATATCTCCACAGTCGTTTGAACCCTCCTACCTATTGCAATGAAGGAATTCTTTAATGAGATAAAATGTGCACAAAACGTAGTCAATTCATTCACTAGTTTATAATTTCTAACCTAACTGTGACCACTGTGGCCCCAACACCGACATTATTTGCACTTTTCATGCTTAACGGTCATGCAAACTAACATGGCACCATGGTGTGTATATTATGGGCGAGATGATTTCCTCAGATAACATTATGACGAAGTTCATCCTATTTGGTAACTGCAGATAATTAAATGACCATAATGTTGAGAGTTTAAAGTTCTATCCCTTTGCACACATGTTGATGGAAATTACACAACTTGTTAAACCTATGCAGACAAATAACTTCATAACATAAATACACTCCACCTTTCGACTGCCTAGGGGCCTCTATAGGATTTAATCCGAAAATGCTGGCCGTTTGTCTAAAGTAACCAAATATTCTCAAGGTTAAGTTCGACAGGATTTTCGATCATCGCTGAATTGTTTTATTACCACCAGTTTTAATTTTCATCGTTTTTTATTGTTGTAAAATATAAATGAATTAAATTGCTATCGAAGAAGCATTTATCTTATCTTTTTTTGTAACTATTTTGAACCTGTCATATACTTGGCATTAAGACAGATTCTTTAAATTAACCTACATAAAAATGGCAGGTTTAAAGTTTAAGAAAGGCAAGACAGAGTTCCACGAAATATTTTTTTACAGACTAACTTTGAATGTTTCCGATTGTTTACTTTGTTATTAACATCATACATATATTAAATACTTTTCTATTTGGTCTTCTAAGTCTCTAATATCTTTAAAAGGTTTTGCTAGGTCCGATGTCCTATATCCAATGTCCTATGTCATATGTCCAATGACCAATGTCCGATGGGTTTACAGAAAGAGTGACAAAGTTATTAGAAAAATACCTAAGATTAATTCCAAGTAAAAATAGCTACCATTTTGCAGACCGTTGCTAATAATAATACATTACTCTTTCGAGCCATGTTAATTACTTGTAATTTATAACACTATTTTCTCGTCGATGTTTGATTATGAATCTAACTCGAATGAATGGAATGCACACCTGGTCAATAAGAACATGTTAACAAGAGTTTTGAGGGCATTTACTGCCACATCCCCAAGATATTTTGATAAATGGCAATTGCCAACGTTACAATAAGAATTTAAAAAATAGACTGAACATCTCTGACATTTACCGATAAACTTTGTTTTTGTTGCAAATCTATATTGTTTAATCTAATCTTGCGCCATTTTGCAGGGTGGTCGTGGAGTTGCTAAAATAGAACTGATTCATGCCGGTAGCGCAGATCCTCAAGACAGCGCTAATTTCTACCACGACATTTTTATAAAACGATATGGCGCCGCTGAAGCCAATTTTATTCCGATTGATATCAATCATATTTATATTTCAGCCAATAGTGATCCCAACGTGATTCAACTGATTCGGCAACAAACCGGATTCTTTTTCGGGGGAGGGGATCAATACAGAGTAACTCAGTCGTACGTTGGATATGAAAATGTTTATAAACGGAAAAATATCATCCGCATTTTATTTTCGAAGACCACTGGTGAACGAAATGTACAAATAGTATATAATCACTGAATAGGTATAATAATACTGGTAGCATAGAAAAAAATATTTAAACAATTGATGTAAAACTTTTGCGAAAAAACATTTAAATCAAGTGACATGTTTTGTAATTTTATTTGTAAATGAAAAGATGCTAAACATTTCTAATAAATATATGGCGTGATTAACAAAGTTTCTCGAGGTATACATTTTGTTTGGATGTGATAAACGCAATACATGAACAATTCATACTCATCTCGTTCAATTAAAGGCAATATTAATGTGTTGATCACGATGAAGAAACAGATTACAGAAGCAAAAGGTTTCTACATCTATTCTATCCTGAATGAGACTGTTGTGAAAAAATCATTCATTCATTCATTCAATCATTCATTCATTCAGCCGCTCTAACATTATATTTGGTAGTTGAATTCATAGTCGTGAATGAATAAGAATAAAAGAGAGGCTTTCTTTATAAAATAAAATGTTCCTTCTGAAATTTAGTTCACGTTTTAATCGATAATAAATGATATAATGTTCCTTGATGAACCGTGTTAAAGACAGTCTGATACACGGACAGACGGTCAAACTATAGAGCATGAACATATACTTGATGTTTTAAATGAGGTGTCTGGAGAAACTTGTGGCAGAAACTTTTTTGTAAAAGAAATACAACACTAATTCATCCACCTCAATTTAGAATAATAAACGCCTTTAGGTATCACCATGGTGTAACTTGAAAGACTCACAAACTAAATGCTACTCCATCATGTTGTAGATTCCTTTTGCCTCACGGAAGTCCTTCCCCAACTCTTTTGGCAATTATGGAGATGAATTTGGCAATTATGGAGATGAAGAGAAAAGGAGCAGTGATTGCGGGAACCAGCGCTGGAACCGTATGCCATACCGACAAAGTTATGATCAGGGGTAAAATAATTGCCTGTAGTTCCTTTTCTTGTGTATTTATTATATTTCATATATCTGCTGTAATTATTAAAATTCTTTTGACTGGTTCATTTATTTTAAGAATCACTTGATGATGAAAAACAGAAATATAACACAAGTAACACACACACACGTATCACTATTAGACTCTGTTGTTTAACTCATAACTGTCTAATAATAATAATAATAATAATAATAATAATAATAATAATAATAATAATAATAATAATAATAAATTTCATGAGGATAACACAGCGTTACAAACACTAATCTGCCTTAAGGCCGTAAAAGTGTTGATGTCTGCAATGTTCACTACTTAAAGTTATTATAGATTTAATTGATGAAGAGGTCACCTGACACGAACACCTTAGTGATCAGTAGACCTCTAGCTTATTAAATAAAGCTGTTACCAGACACAATCACTTTAGC
Organism: Potamilus streckersoni; assembly: GCA_016746295.1. Taxonomy (NCBI): domain Eukaryota; kingdom Metazoa; phylum Mollusca; class Bivalvia; order Unionida; family Unionidae; genus Potamilus; species Potamilus streckersoni. The sequence continues at coordinate 1,356,211 of JAEAOA010000270.1, read as the reverse complement.
GATCAGAAAACTTCTAGCTAATTCAATGAAGCGGTTACCAGACACAAACACTTTGGCGATCAGAAAACCTCTAGCTAATTCAATTAAGCGGTCGCCAGAACCAAAAATTGTAATGATTAACAGACTTCGAGCTGATATGTAACACAGGTTCTTCAACATTTTTAAAAAATATTGTCTACCATACAATTGCCTCCTGATAAAAATGTTGAATACTCCTCCAGCTCATGTGTAGCTGTGTTTTTTGAAGGATCATTTTGGATTTTTAAAACATTCTTTACTGGTTGATATGAGACTGAATTTGTTTGAAAATTACATGAATACTATTCAAAACGTAAAGAGCTGAATTTCTATGTTGTATTGTAAATTCGGTTTTCTTTACTTGCTTGCAATCTCCAACCCTGGTGCTGGTTGTGTAATTACTTGCCACGCTGCTTGGTTGTGCCAGTTCTTACCATGTTCTTTGGTTGTGAACGTTCTTGCCCTGGAACTTTGGAGTGCACGTCATTGCCCTAATACGTGCAAGCTCTTTATTGATGTGTGGTTGGCAAGCACTTCCGCTACGATTTGATCGTACAAGTTCTTGCCTTGTTATTTAGCTACACAAGTATTTGCCCGTCTATTTAGCTATAAAAGTACTTCCTCCACTATTTGGCTATACAATTTCTTGCATAACTGAAATTGTCAAAGCTACGTTACAAATACACACCCACATACAAGTACTTGCTGGCTATTTAGGGATACAAGCTATTTCCAGTTAAGTGGTTGTTCAATCATACAAGCTCTTGTACTGCCACTGAATCCATTCCGCTCCATTAGAATCTCTGATATACGATGGTTGATCATAATAAAGCCGTGAACTCACTATGAAAGACAACGCATCAAGCCTTCGTTATTTATAATTATTAACTACTTTGCTTATGCTGAAACTAGCTATTAATAAAGGTAGTTTTAATTTGATTGAATGCTTTATCTCTCTTAACCATATGCTTAACTGCAATCATCTCATAAGAGCTCTGGGTGGGTAAATATATGACCGTACCACTTCAGTTTGCGCTTTTTTTTACAGTGGTTTAGAAGTCTTTATTGGATGCTATGGTTTTTGGCTCCTGTTGTGGACTTCTTCGTTGGTTACATGCATGATCAATGTATAAGATACCCAAGATCTTGCGGTAGCATCTCATTTCGAAGGTTTGAATCCTTCTCTGTAGATTTGAGTGTTCATGTTTCAAAAGCATACAGAAAGACGGATATGACAATCTAGCTCATCAGCCTTTGTTTGGAACCAAAAGCAATGTTGGTATCTTTCCATATTGGTCTCAACCTTGTTATTGCTGCTGTTTTCTGGGCAATACTGAAAAGTAGTTCTGATTTGGAGCCCTCATCTGTGAAAATTGATCATAAATACTTAACGTTTGTGACTCTTTGCAGCTTCTATCCACTGATATTTATTCCTGTACTGGTGCCAATGGTGGTGTTTGTCAATACTTTGTTTTCTCGGCGATAATCTCCAAACTGTATGTTGTGTAGGTTGTGTCGAGGCGCTCAACCAAGTCAGCCAGTTCTTTTTCATTTCCTGCTAAAACATCAATATCATCAGCGAAGGTTTGATGATTGTTCTTCTTCCGATGCTGACAGTGCCCTTGTGGTCATGCAAGCCATCTTCCATGATCCTTTCCAGGAAAATGTTGCAGAGTGTAGGTGACAGTATACATCCCAGCCTGACACCAACTGTTGTGCGAAACCAATCTCTTCTTCTGCCGTTGACGAGGACAGCACTGGTGGCTTTGCCATATAAGTGCTCAACAACCTGCACCAGGTTTGAACTGATGTTGTACATCCTCATAGATGCACATAAGGGTGCATTCCATGCCATATCAAAGGCCTTTTTGAAATCTATAAAGACGTGGTATATAGTCTGCTGATGCTGAAGGTATTTATCACAACATAATCTGAGATTGAAAATTTGTTCTGTGGTACTCCTTCCTGCTCGGAAACCTGTCTGCTTTTCAGCAATAATGTTCTCTGCCTTAGACTTTAGTCTGTTGAAATGTTTCTTAAGCATGACTTTGCTCGGGTGACTGATCAAACTGATGGTTCTGTAATTTTGGCACAGCTGTAGGTCTCCTTTCTTGCAAGGCACGATGACCAAGGATTGAATCCATGTAGTGGGCCATTCTCCTGTCTGCCATATATTATTGCAGATTGTAGTTAAAACTGTGAATATCTCTTCTCCTCCTGCTTGAATGAACTATGCTGGTATATTGTTAATGCCGGCTGCCTTTCTTTCTTTAGTGATCTAACTGCAATGTTTACTTCTTCACAAAGAAAGGGGTTGTCATCAATTTCTTCTGCCAAAGGACAATTTAGTATTGCTGAATCTCCTTGTGACTTATGATTGTTCAGTTCTAAGCAGTATCATGTCCATCGCTTGAGGATCTCTTGATCTTCTGTGAAGCGTTTTCCTGATTTGCCTTTGATGGTGGTAGTTTTCCCTTGTTGGTTGTGATATATTTCACCAGAATATATGACTTTTTGCTGTCATTTCTACTCAGTCTTTGATTTTGTAGCATTACATTTTTATCCAGTATTCGTTTGCCTTTTTGTGCTTTTCCTAATCATGCTGTGTATCTCTCTGTATTTTCAAGATCCAGTTCTCTTCTTTTGTCGCATAGTTCAAACACATCTGTTTTGACCCAATGTTTCTTTGATCGACGATATTTGCCAATGTTCTCGCTAGCCGTGCTAGTCAGAGCTGTCTTGAGTGTGGTTGGTTGTTAAGGACTCTAGGTCGGTGTCTTCGCTGTCTAGGGTTATCAAAAGTGCAAATTTACAACCTATATTACCTGGAAGGCTTCTGTGACATTTGGATCATTAAATGTTTCAAGGTCTAATCTAATCTGATTCGTGGTTAGTTAGGTTTTTTGATCATTTTCAGGTGGAGGCGAAACGTCATAACTAAATCATGGTCACTTCCAGTATTTGCTCCTGGAAAACTTTGTGTTCTGTCTATATTCAGTCTTGTGCAGTATCATTTTTTTCACCAAGATGTAGTCAATTTGGCTGTGATATTGTCCAATCTGGACTGTACTGTACCAGGTCAATTTTCTAGATGCTTTGTGAGGGCCAAATGTGTTGACAAATAAACACCTCCCCTTCCTTAAACAGACATTTCTTCAAATTCTTCGACATCAGATGATTGTGGCATTAATACTATATCTACACAGTATGTGTGTTGTAACAAGTAATGGTTTACCAAAGGTCTGACTATCTCTGTCTCGTTGGTTTATTCATCTATCAAGTAATCATTTTGCTATCTATCCAGACCAGATGAAGAAAAAAAATATGTATGGATGGATCAATATATAGATTGAAAGATTAAATTTTATTAATAAATTACTTGCATTTATAACGTAGGAGGTGCCAGTTGGAATGCGCTAAAAACTGGAGCCCATGATACGGAAAATAGCGAGCATCCAAACAACTTGATTTACGAGAGAATTGGTGGAATAGGTTTGTTTCATGGATACGTTCTGGATTCGCATTTCAGGTAGACATAATTCCCTATTTCTGCTTTAGATTATCAAGTTATGTAAAAGTGTTCAGTACAGTATTTAACATACTCAAATAGTAGGGTTCGTGAGTTTGTTGAATGATCCTTAGGTTGTATGACTTCCCAGCAGGTTATCGTCGCAGCTATAATCAAATATGTTACGTCTGGTATTAACAACTATCGATTTTATTCAAAGAAGTTCTGATCTATATTATAATATTTAATGAAACAAATGTTTGGAACATTTCAGACTGAAATTAACGTGTCACACATCATTTTGTTTTCCTTAACCCTTTTCCAGGTTCTTATTCAGTATTAATAAAAGGTACTTACTTTGCACACGTTTTCAGAAAAGAGGAGAAAATATTATTAAATAATACAATACTATGTTTAATTTCTTAGAGATAAAGCACCAAATCCTTTTTTCTATTTCCTTTTATATATGCTATCCAAGAGAATGTTGTTTTTGTGGGTTTACGTTATTTGTACAGCACATCAAAAAATAAAATCTGCGTCCGGAAAAACTGGCGGAGAATGAATCCAAGAAACCCCAGAGAAGATCCGCCGACGCACGAGAGGCTGCTGGCAACCTTTCTCACATACCGACATTGACTGAGCCCGAGATTCGAAACCATGCGAACAGAGGTGAGATTGCATGGAACGGTAAGGGAGAGCGTTTGAGACCACTTTGCCTCCCACGGTCTCAAGATTGAGACATTTGACAAAACATTACGCCATAAATAGCAACGTAATGATAATATTAATACATATAGTTGACTATGTTAATGCTCAGTTCTTAAACACAATGCTGCAGATATATTTTTATTCAGGTTTAGAAATAAAGAGAACTTAATTGCATGTAATATACAAAACGATTGAGTTCTTTGATGTAATATTTTCCAATAACTCGTAAAAGCTGTTATATGTTGTATGTATTTAGCTATGTAATTATTTTGTTTCTAGTTACTCGGTGTTTTGGTGGTGGTGAAAGAGCTGTTTGTTGGGGGGGGGTTATTATGTTTAGAGAAAAATCAGCCAAAAGATCCAGGAAAGTGATAAGCGCAAGAGTGAGATTCTTGACATAAAGAAGATATATGTAATAATAAGAATGTGTATGTGTATATATAAACTATATATATATATATATATATATATATATATATATATATATATATATATATATATAGATGCAATAAACTGACGACGAACAGTACGAAACTAGTAACTAACTAGCCTAAGCGCTTTCGACTCTTAATGAGTCTTTTTCAAAGGCAAATACAAAACATAGTTACGACAAACAAATAAACACAAAAACGTTGTGTTTGTAAACCTCTACATTTCTGTCTTCACATGTGCTAAAACTATAAATACAACCAGTTTGTATAGACTAGTTGCGGAAACTGAAAACGTTGTATAATTCCCTAAAAGTCTACAAGCCAAAGCGACATCTATTTTTACTTTGTGTACATATGTAACGCAGATTATATCCCGGATATTTGATTCTATACCGGTTATTCTTATAGTAAAAATTGAAGGATAATAAGAAGATTTAGAAAATGTTAAATTCTACTAGTGCATAGTTTTCATTTTCTAGTCTTCTTACATTAGAGAAAACTGCTGAAGCAACTGGCAAATAGCAAAAAGAACTAAGAAAACAAAAATATTCTTAACTAACTTCCAGCCGAAATAGCTGCTGCGATGCCACTCACTAAAATACCTCAGTATGAAGATCTGCCTGTTTACCTGATGCTGGTAAAATAATTCTTACAAAACTTTCGTTGTGGATGCTAGTGATGACTTCCTAAATATCTTAAGAAGACCGGTTGCTATCTTTTATGAGTCAGGTTGGTAAATCAGCAATATCATGGTTGACAGTGACCACAGATGCTACCCAAAGTAATATTAATGGTTTATTTGCATAGCAAATAGCTTCTCAGCAGGGTATTTCTGTACCAAAACACATACTGATTGTATTACAAAATGATATATGAGTAAATGATCAAACACGTAGTCACATGATATTTGATAAACTCGGTGTTTCTGAAGTTTCATTAAAGGCAAATAAACATCAAGAACCATCCGAAGATATATTACTGGATTTTTAATCAAAATCATGAAGCACGTATATATCATTGTCTTATGGCTTTTATGGATCGAAATCAAAAATTGATACTGGTTTACAAATATTACAGTTAGATTTTACAGCATCCGATTTATTACCTTTCGCTAGAGCATTTAGATTTAACCAGACAATCGGTACTTGACATATTCTTTCGAGCTCGTGTTAATAGAAAAGATATTGATGATTATAGGGCAATCGCAGTTATCCTCAGTAATTAGACAATATTACTTGAAGGTGTTGGTGGACGAATGAGAGTCGTCGATGCCCCAGTAGAAAATATGTAATACATAATTAGATCATCTATTATAAGTATTATGTCATACGATCACGTTAGTGTTACCCTGACTCCTGGTCAAATTAAAAAGCTACAATCAGCATCAAAATATAACTGTAGAATACAATTGTCCCTAAAGCGAGAGCAGATGATCGGTTCAAATAAATTATCGTTGACCGAGCGTCAGTTCAAAACTTTTAATGAAGCAAAAAATTCAAATAAAAACATCAAGCAATCTTCTACTGGCGCCTTCAGAGACATTGCTAAGACGGGTCGTCTATTTCCACTTCTAGCAGATATACTAGCATTCATAGCCGCTGCAACCCCAGCTGTTGCAAAAGCAGCTGCATTAGGGGCTGTTGGAATTGCTGAAAGAATGGCATTAAAGAATGCAACAGGACAGGGAATAAAATAAACATCCAAAAACGGAAAGAGGTCATAGATTACCAGGGGCCCCGTATTCGTGGTAAGGAAAGGGCTTAAGATGTCCTGGGACAGTTTACTAATATCACCTATGTCCAATTTTGATTTACTCAATGCTGCTAAAAAAACTAAAAATAAAAAACTTTAGAGGTGTTTTCATGCGCGATCAATTACCAAAACAACAGAACAATATTGAAACTGGTATTATCAATCTCGATAAAAACTCTGGACCAGGTTCCCATTGGGTTCGATATGCAATTGATCCACGTGGAATTATTTATTTCCATTCATATGGATTAGCGCTACGAAAAGAATTTATTCATTATGCCAGCATAATACTGTTCCCATCTGGTATTCTACATTACCAACACAAACATTAACTGATCCACCAATATGTGGTCTTGAAGTACTTAATGTACTCAATGCTATATCAAAATCAACAAAACCACCTCATAAAGTCGTGCATGAATATACCACTTTGTCACATTTAAATAGACATCAGTGAATGTAATGGTAGATATTTGCGGAAGATCATCTCGTGGGAAAGCATAGCAGCGAGGTAATTTATCTAAATATGCAATACTTGATCAGTTCAGAAATGACATTGACGATTTTTTAAATATTACAAGTGTGGATCAAAATTAAGTCGTCGTTTTTCATGATAAATAAGGACCATTAAAGACAAGCAATATACAACTGTCAGACATACTAATACGAATTCCAATCGAAGTTGCTGATAATATCGTTACTTTTACTGATCAAAGTAAATCACAAGATTCAGGTAAGTCAGTTAATGATTATGTCAAAAAAATTGGTGATTCAATCAGTTGGAATATGTATTAAGAACAGAAATAAAATTACAGGTTTTGGAAATCTAACCACAGATAATGACTGCAACAAAACAAATACATAGACGATCAACAATCTAAGTACGTGGTGGTATAATGCGTGCATTTCTCAACATGAATAATAATAACATTAATAATCTCAGAACACTAGAATTTGATTTTGACGCTACTACGAAAAAATACGTCGATGATAAGGAAGTTCCAATCAACAATGAAATTAGCACATTCAAAACTGATTTTGCTAATCACATCGGTACGTTTCAAATATTTTCGCAAAACATAAACAGAACTCCACCAACTGTTGACATAAAATTCAACGATGTTTTCAATGGAATTCCAGATATTGTTCAAAAAGCGAGTCTGATCAACATTCCACACCAGCAGATTAAAAATATTGTGTATACAGTTGCTTCAGAAACTCAAATACGATCGCAGTAAAACAACACTCTTAAATATAACTACACCGCAGAGGTCACAGATGTGTATAGGCTGTCTATATTTAGCAGCGCAAAGTGTAGCATATTTGCCATATTTCTATGGCATCCCTCGACTGTTGATTTCTCTGGAACCGTGTCTATTGTGTTAAACAAAGATGTCGAAGAAACTTTATGCTGATACAGATGACAAAATGTTAACCGCAACGTCGTGTTGGTGGTGTCTGAAATTCATGGCTGAAACACCACAATTAATTATTTAACATCATAGTATAATGAATTAAACTTCAATCGCCGTTCAACGTAACAGATATAATCAAGTATGTAAATGCATGACCAAACTAAAAAATATCATTGACAATTATACAGTAAATGTAAGAAAATATCGCAGACGTATGGTTGTCATTGACATTGTTGCTGGATCCGGATTACTGTTATTAACTTTAATAATGACAGCTCCAGCAATTGTAACGATTATTGTTTCAACTTCAACCACATGCGCAGGCATTTTTAGTATTATTGCTATGAAGATATATATGTGCATAAATGATAAATTATGTGAGTATATAATACAATTAACCACAGCAACAGCATCATATTCTAAACTAATGTCGTGTGTTTCATTTTATCTTAGTGATGGTAAACTATCCGACGATGAAATTGCAATAATAATTAAAACCTACGATGAAGCATTCATAATTGCTACTGACGATAACCAAAATGGAGAATTATACGATAGTAATGATAATAACGTCTGAGTCCTTTACAACGTTAAGAGAGTTATTACGGCAGATCGTCACTAATACAACTTTATCAGAAACTACGGTGATCTCGTTAACTTCTACCAATTCTGAGTTTAGCGTTAACTTTCCAACCGCAATTCCTGCAAAAGAAATAGCGTTGGCGCAGTTTCGGGTTTATTATAGCTGGTCTAATATTAGATCAAAACCAGTTGGTGGACAACAACCCAATAATTTATTAGTATTCGCAAATAAGAATAAACCTGATGGAATTCCTGATTGGCAAGTAGTTAGTATTCCAGTTGGTAGTTATCAAATAGAACAGATTAACGAAGAATTCCACCGCAGAATTAAATCTATCACGGGAAAATAATCCAAACTAGCAATTACTGTTTACGAACCAACATTATCAGCGGTGATTGAAATAAATTCCCCTGCTTACACTGCAGATATTTATCAAAGTTCAACCAGATCAGTAATAGGATGGCCTGATTTCCCCCTGTTTATAATGGAATTTCGAAAGCAACTATAGATGAGTTTAAAACAAGTGAAAAAAGAATCATTAAAGATTCAGAATATCGAAAATAACTGCTGTGCCACAAATCACTGGACAATCGATAAGCAAATCCGTCTTAGTGGATAAGTTGTTCTGTTTAAAAGCCTACAACGAAAATGTATATTATAGTGCAATTCCTTCTTTGGCCCTGCTAAAATGTAATTTTTGCTTCTAAAGACCCTTAAATTTGGAGAACCGTACAGTCCACAACTAAAATATCACCGTTTATATATAAAAAACGAAATAATTGAAAAATACAATTATGAAGACGAAAATAACTACTGCCTCAGAACGCCATGGAAAATCGATATCCGTCTTAGTGTAATTTGGTCTATTTGAAAGCCTTAGAGCGAAAATATTTATGTATAAAGGTGCACTGACTGGTATTGTACAGTTAAGTGTTTAAAGAGTTTTTTGTATTGTACAGTTTTGATAGTCGCAAGTAGAAATATAGTTCGTGATGAACTGCAAAATAAATTATTTCGTTACACAAAGAAACAATTACAACGTAATCTGAACCCTTGTGTTATCGCCCAGTAGATAACAGACAACAAAATGTTGCTGTTGAGATTCCATGTGGAGATACTGAAAGTAACCGAGTACAAAATCTTATGCTAAATGATATTGTTTTTAGTCACTGTTAATGTTGTGGAAAGCGCATTAAACATGGAAAAATCACCGTGGATGTTAGTATACGCTATAACGATTCATTCGTCACAGGATTAGATATCTCTGATATAAATATCTGGATTGTAGATGACTGTATCGAATGGTCAATCTTAGTTTATCTTGCAGTATCTCGTGTTAGAAGAATAACTCAAGTAAACAGGGTTATTATAGATTACTTGATAACCGAGGAAATCACTGAAGACGCTGCTGTAATGACGAAAACAATTAGCGGGTTATAAACAATGTGACCAAAAAAAAGCGTGATATTGATACTGATCTTGAATTTATTATAACACTAAAACAAACAACTACAGAATAATCATTGTGCAAGCTGTAACACAATAATGTTATTGAAAAATTCGAATAATAATCCAAGACAATTTACCGTAGACAGAATTATGATCTTGGTCATATACGTGGAAATGTGAAACTGACCTGTCTTGAATGTAATTGACGTCGGGGTTCTAGTTTACATAAGTGAATGTGGTGGTAATTGGGCATCTGCAGAAAGTACTTGTAATTGTTCACGCACAAAACCACGTTGAGGGGCTGTAGAATCTAGTCTATAGATTGCAGATCTTCCAGTGGATCTAACCACGCTAGAAATTGCATGTGTGGTCACGCTCCAGATAGGATCAGAAGCACTTTTTCCCCACCCTCAAGCTCCCCTCGTTCGTATAAATATCTCACAGTTACTGGTTGTTCACGGCGTTATACGTTATCGCTACGAGGTATATATTTTTTGTTATTGCATCAGAAGGTTTCATGGACGTTGGCACGAGTAATTTCATTCTTCAATAGTAACCTTGCAACCCATTCACGAGATTGCTCACCCGACTTTAAGACAGTAAATATTTTCCTCGCGTATTATTATCCGAATAATCGCGCAGAAAGTGTTGATTAAATAGTTCAACAATTAATTGATCACAATGAATTTTAGTAGGTCCTCTTCTGATTGTAATGTTATGTTTTTTCATCAAAAATAATACTGCACAAAGAATTTATTTATTAATCTGTAATAACAGTGGCCATTGTAGACCACCCCGTTGATAAATTCGCTCAAACGCAGATGTAACTTCGGATGCCGTTTTTTGTTGATAATGGTTGTGTTTCTTTATATCTATTCGCAACGTCAACAACAGTCCATGCGTGTTTGTTCGTGCGTGACTTTCGTTCACGTGTTTTAACAGCATTATGTGGTAAAAACAAAATATCTGCTTGATGAACTTCAGTGGGTATGCTGACATCCAAATGTGCATATTGAATTTTTCACGTGGTGGTAGATAGATTTGCCATATTGCCTGTCTTGCTAACCATGATGTAGCAAAATTACGTGAAACTTTTGCTGCTTCAGTAAATTTACTGATTGCTCATTTACCTCTCCAATATCCTCTCGGAGAATAATAAATGGATTTAATTATAATAGCTGTATAATTAATTACCAGCCCCGAGAGCATTATTTTATCTTTCATAGCTGATTTTATCAGAAAACTAGCGAGTTTTTCTCTGAGAGATTTATTAAGTATAGCATTTAGCGCATGAATTAATTTCACATCTGCAAGATGCCACTGCTGCAAATCTTTACTTTTATAAGCATCGTCATGATTACGACATGCTTGATCAATTTTATTTACTGGATAATCACATGGTGTTGGTTGATCTTGATCATCAAGTCGGATATCAAGTCGAGATCCAGTACCACAGTAATTATATCCAGGAAGGTGTTTCTCATCGAGCAATTTGGCATATCGAACTCCTGGTAATTTTCCTAATGATGCTGCTATATCACCACATAAAAGTTATTTGCGACGCAGAAATGAATTTATAATTTTTGTACCACATTTTGCACATTTACCCGTAATTGCACGTCTTTTATTTTTTGTTGCTATTGTTGTCAATTCAAGGGTTTGGGTGGGTACTCTTCATCGAACACAATATAAACTCATTTTATTTATTATATTTATTATATTGATATAATTGACTTTTCAGCGACACGAAAGCAAGAACCAGTAAAGCACGATCCAGAGCTTCCAAATTCCATTAGAATGATTATAATAGGTCCATCTGGATCAGGTAAAACGCAATTATTGCTTAATCTGATAATGAGGTGGGTGACGTGGAATAAATTATATTTAGTGGCACCATCTATAGATAATCAAAGATGCTACGAAGTGCTAAAAGATTTTAACGAAAATACAAAATTATTGAAGCAAGACGGCAACAATATTGTTGATTTTATCACCGATATTGATGAATATCCATCCGTGGACGACTTAGATGGATTTAGTAATAACCTTGTAGTATACGATGATGTAATAATGGACAACAAATCTAATCCAGCTAGAATATTGTCTCGAGGTAGACATAAAAACATGGACGTGAATTATGTTACTCAGAGATAGACACAAATACCTAAGGTGATCAGAGATAATTAATATTTTGGTTTTGTTTAATGGCGTACATAATTATACCTTACAAAATATTTACTATACTTGGTGTTCAGGAGATATGGACATTTTCAAAAGCACAAGCTGTTCCATTCGGATTTATAACAATAATTCTACATGACCCTAGATCAATGTAACGTATAGGTCTGGATAAAATCTTTGGTTAATTAATAGCAGCAGGAAGGGTGAACGACAAAAATTATGTGACCAGACAAGTAAATGAAATCGCGTAAAAAAAATAGTCAATAATGGTTTAACAAAACTGAGCTAACTAAAACGATTTATTACCGGTATAGACAAGTTAGAGGCGCTAGTTTAACGTTATGAACATTTTTTTTTTTCAGCCTCTGTATGAATCCTTATTTTTGGTAAATAAGGTCTCTACAACTTTGTTTGGTTTACCCTTCCTGCTACTGCTTGTCAATATCGCAGTGTTTGACGCTGCTAATATTTGTCACTGGATCATGACCGAGTGATAAACCATTGCCTCCTCACCGGCCAATACTGCAAAGCCACTAGACACAAACACACACACACGCACGCACACACACAACAACAACAACTGTCAGATCTGGCTACCATCCCCCCCACACACACACACACACACAAAATAATCTCCAATAACCCCGTTATCTTCCACAACCTAAAAGGTTACGACGATCATCTTCTGCTATCAGTTCTGGAAATGTCCTCAATCCCAGACAGCAATACCTTCATAAAAACGGAAAAGTATGTGACATTTTCCCTGGTACAGCTCCAGTTTATAGATATATATCAGAGACCCCAGACATACTCTGTAGACCCAAATGGCGAACAGTTTACTGAGATCGATGGTCAAAGCAGACCACCGACATAAAATGTAGCTCAAGAAGATATTTTCTCCGTATTAGCACAGCCATTCATAGAAAGAAAGATAAAACATCAGACGGGGATATAATGCCTGACAAAGACAAGCTTATCAAAGTTCGACAAAAAACAAGATCAGTCACGATGAGATCACAACCAGAGCCTAAAGACACTAAAAGAGAATTTGAACTGCTTACTCAAGATGTAAGCATTTGCAGGTGAGGTATCAGAACCCAAAACCGTGACGGATCCAGCTAGCAGACGTTGTAGGAATGTACTGCGCAGGGTCGTTGTAAATGCATATGCAAATGTCAATACAAAATATTTCGTAGGAACCTCCTTAATGAAGGCTCTGAATCGGGATGCGACGACATTAGAAGGTGTGTTTAACAAATAACCTTCAAAGCTTCTTGCGTACCTTTGTGGCCATGAATACATTGCACGTTAGCCTGTATCCCTAACTGTTTTATGGCCCAAGAATTTTTTTCATGAAAACTTGAGATCTACCCTAAATTTTCTTTCAATCACCACCGCTTTGTGAATTAGCACAATGTGATTTAAACCGGCCTTTCGCTACCAATTAGTATTCAGACAATATTTATGAGCGGGCAAATGAATTTTTTTAATGTAAATGCAGTGAAAGCAGTAAGCAAGACTGGCTATCGAGTAATTCGAATCTGTATAGAATTTTAGCAAGAAAACAAAACAGTAAATGAGTACTAGTTAAGAAGAGTTCATAATATACGACTTCTACACTTCGTTCAATAATGAAGCTAAAATTTATGCTTTTATTTATTTAATTTATAGAAAGCTTTATAACAATCCGTATGGTAATGATGTTATAAAAAAAAATAATTATTCAAATAGGAATTACAACAGTATGTAGTTAAAACGCTTATTCGAAAAACTAATTTTGCAATAATTAAGTTTGCTTAAATAAAATAGGGTCTGCTACTTCACACATTTTCAACCACTACTCTAATAGCAACTTTCAGTTTTTTTTTATATAAAGTTAGATTACTTATTGGTGTAATATTGGGGTCAACAATTAATATGACTGGTTAAAAAGACTTTGACAGCTTACAAAATTGAAACTCGTATGACTTATTTGTGAAATGGGTAACAACGCATTTCTTCTTAATCCACTTAATTATCGCTGGGTTTGCAGCAACATTCGATTCCAAGCCCTTTTACAATAAAAAGTTCCGTTATCTAAAATTAAATTAACTAAATGAGACTGTTCTGTTACAGTAACGGTTATGTGTGTGTGTGTATATATATGTATGTATATATATATAATTAATCCCTGACAGACGTGATCCCTTGGTGGATCCAGTACGCTTGAGAGGGTTGTTATTCGCCATATGATTTGTATTCTTTATATATATATATATATATATATATATATATATATATATATATATATATATATATATATATATATATATATATATATATATATATGCAGTATTTTGCATTTTCTTGCTTCCTTTGATGTATAATGTATTTTAAGCGATTCAGTCAGATCCCTTGCATGTTCTCTTTCAATTCTAGCAGTTGATCGGAATATTTGACATTAATAACTGATCTGGGTTGAAGTGTCCTGGTACAAGGTTAGTACCAAGCAAGGATTGGAATGAGAAGAACCAGACACCCTATTGTAGCAAAATTTGCATCATTGCAACTTGTGCCGTGATTGCATATAACTAGCCATTTTGTTATAATTATTACAGTTGCAATATCAGAAATAATTGCAAATTGTGATGTGAAATCATTGACCTGCAGCTAATCATTCAATATATTTTAATAGGTGCTATACAGTATGATGATTTTTACCTTAATTGTCCAATTTCATTAGACCGGAATAAATGCTGACCGATATATATTCTGTTTAACAATCATCTGATCGAATTTTCTTGAAAGGCCATGGTTATTACAACAGGTGTTTCTTGTGCATTCACGACCCCTATTGTAACGAAGCAACTGTAACCCGTTTGAAAATGCAGTTTTAAAGTTCCAGATGTGAACTACTGTATAACTATAAAAGTTACAAAGTGAAATTTAAGACACCTTTTGCAAATCTCTCTCTCTCTCTCTCTCTCTCTCTCTCTCTCTCTCTCTCTCTCTCTCTCTCTCTCTCTCTCTCTCTCTCTCTCTCTCTCTCTCTCTCTCTCTCTCTCTCTCTCTCTCTCTCTCTCTCTCTCTTGTTATCAGGTAAAAGCATCACGTGCTTCAGAGACAGAGCAAGCACATAACTGTCTCTCTAAAGATTAATACCTACTGAAGGTTTTGAGTTGTTTATTACCGAACAGACAAACTGTGTCGAAGAAATTCCCTGTCCTCAAATAACTTGAGAAATAATATTGTTTTTGTGCTGAAATTCAAAAGCATTATCCTGAGATAAAAGAACAAAAACAAATGTCCTCCTTGTTAAGAAAATCCCAGCCCTACCCCTAAACCAAGAAATATAAATAAATAAAACGACATGGTCGGTCCCTAAGTGCAATGATGACCGAGATCACTCTCTCAGATAGCGTAAGGGCATGCATTCTCTACCAATCAGTGGACTCGCATGCCCAACATATTAAATCGACAAAAGAAGATAAGATAAGTGGCTTTTTGCTATTCAGGACTTGACGCACAATTCCGAAAGTATCGAAGATGCCGGGACTACATCTGATTTTGTTAATCCTAGAGTTTTCCAACAGTCTATGTTTCGTGTTTGACGATGCCCTACCCCAATATGCAACATACGGAGAGTCGATGGTGCTCGTTGGCGGCAACTTAGCAGACAATAATACTGAGATATATGACACCATTGTCCAAATGGCGGTATTTTTTATTTATACTTTTTAAGCACGCTGTTAAGATGGGTGTGTCTATTTAAAGTTTGTCAAGGTTCTACTGAGTTTTTCTAAAATTTTAATTATATGAAAGAAATAATATTTATTTTATTGGAGCCGATACGACCAGATATGTTGACCTTATGACCTAGTATGTATTGGTACCTTAATAATCTACAAACATATAACACTTATTAAAAGGATTCGAAATGGTCAGATTTTATTGATGGCTTAACCAACATTCTATACATAAAGGTAGCGGGTTCTTTTATGTTCACGTACACATAGATAAACAAGAAAATGTCTGCAAAATTTTAATAAGAAATTATTCATTTATAGTTTCATCTTATTTGTAGCATTTATTACTGTCATCGTCCATGAATTAAGAGTGTTGCCCTTACTTATAGAAATTCGCACAAATATATGCATTTTGTTATTCAACTTTCAAGAGAACTGTGCCTATCAAACGTTGGATATCACGATAAGTCTTATATTGGACATAAAATGTAGTAGAGTTTCATTCCCACGAGATACCTAAAATTGGTCCTTTCTTCTGTGCGTTACTATTTCCAAACCAACACAAACACCTCCACACCACCTATGATATTATTAGTAAGGAAAGGATTGAAACTTAAAATGCAATAGCCTGTGTTTTCTTCAAAGTGCTTTGATTTTCCCTTATCTAGAAAAAAAAGTGTTTTGCACGTGGATATCTGTTGGTTGTAACTTATTTGCTACCTTGTATCAAGTTGAGTTTTAATACTAAATTAAAATTTATTTTTTGTTGTGGGGTGGGGTTATTTACTTTATATTCCCACACTGCATGCTTTATTTCATTCCATCAGTAAGGTTTTTTTTGTCTGTCCATGGAAGCCTGCTGTTAAGAAACGAATGACATAGACAAATGGAATTCAACGGAATGTTAATATCCCAGTGCAGATGACTTGATTATAATTATGCCATTCAATCTAGTTTTGATCGCCATGCTTTTATAGTAAAGGCAAAGAAGGTATTTCGATAATCTGTCTGTCCATTTTCCCTTCTATCAATCCGTTACCACATTTCATCCATACTGATGGGTCACGATTCATAAAACATTTAAGTAATGTTGTCCCAATGGCGACAGTCTGCTAGAGAGATATTAATATTGGTTTCCCTACTTCGCGTCTCTGATAGAGTAAAAATAATGTACGCAAATTTCTATTTTGGTTTGTACATTTTATGCGAAACCTTTGTGAACGCGATTATGCAGAAACCGTTTCAATTGGGAAATTAAGTTTGGCATGCGTATTTAGACATATGATGTGCATGACCCGATAAGTACACATCGATGTTTTCCTTGAGTAAAGCATACATGTTTTGCAAGTCTATTTACTTTTTGATTAGACACAATAATCATTGAAATCATACACATTTTGATGAAGATTATTTCCTTACGATTAATTTCATGAGCATCCATTATCAATTTCTTTTAGCGGTTAGATTGTGAGTGAACAAAACATGTATACAGAATAATATAAAAGATTTGTTTTTCGTTCGTATCCAAATTTCCAATTTCTATGTTACACTTGGTGTCGTTAGAAATATCAATCATATTGATGCTCATCTTTTTTCTCCCTTAACTTTACATTGTCAGAATCGTGCAGTATTCTCCGATATTGAACACCATCTTACTGTATCCCGCGCGCAAAGGTACTATTTTCTTACGTAAACAATTTTTTATGATTTAACTACAGCAGATATTTCATGGACGGCCACATACCAGCAAATGTTTGATAGACGGACACATACAAACTGCTTTGGCACATTCTGCGTTTACCTTTTTAATACAATGTTTAAAGTTTAGCTAGATATAGACGCTATACAGGGTCCTCACAATAAAACGCATGTTATACACATAAACTATTTTCTTTAGCTGTTAATAAAAATGGCCAAAATTATACTTACAATTTTAGATCCTGAATTTCCTTTTAAAAAATATACTTTCTTAGGTTTGTAAATCTGAATTAGATGAGCCATGTTATGGGTTCTGAAGGATGATTACACATTTTGAAATTGTACTGTAATTTCGAGTATATTCCAAGTGTAGTTACATCCTCCTTACTGCACTCAAAATGAAACAAATTTCACAATCTTTTCGATAATTGCAATGGAAAGGCTTCATATTTTTCCCCACATTATATTTTTCCCCACATTATGATCTGAATCATTCAATGACAAAAAAAGAAATACGCATGCTAATGTCAACACAATTCAAAACGATTAAATTGGCAGACACTGCTGGAATCCGATTCAAGTCACTTCATGAAGAAGAATCCAGACCATAATCAAAAGATTGCGTTGAATCGACAAAAATACCAAAACGTATTCATTCCAGATCAAATGGAAAAGTTGTTGCAATGCGTATTCATTAACAGTATTACTCCAGATTTCAATTTTAAAAAGACAAGCGCCATTTTCTTTCGAAACTTACGTCTAGTGCTTGATCAACTTCAAATTTATCTGGGCGGAGTTATGCGCTCATTGATAATGTTGTGTAATGATCCATCAATGCTTATGTATTTAGTTTGGAATACGGCATAAAATTAGTTACTTTGTTTCTTGCAGTGTATTTGTTTTTGTTTATATATTTAAGCCTTGGGAAGAATAAGAAATGAGCATATAATAAAATGTTTACTCTATTTGTTTGGGATAATATGAACACGTTTTGTCGGAAGGATCAACTGCACTCAAAAGATCGTGCAGTATAACCATCCGATATTCACAACATCTTTCAGGGAGGTCGAGGTGTAGCCAAAATAGGACTGATTCATGCATCTAGCGCAGTTATTCCTTGCTGCTAATTGTTCATATTCAACCACGTAATATCTTCCGTTCATCCTTACCCATTTGTATTTCAGCCCCCACCCCTTTCTAAACAGGTATAATGCCATGATAAACGACACAGATTCAGATGTGCTAATTATAACCTGATTCCTGAATAAACATAGGATTTATGATATCTATATTACAAAAGTTACATAATTCTGAACCATAAGTATTTATTATCCCTAACATAGATAAATCACGCATCTTTTTTTTTCTTTTAAGATGGGGAACGACCCAAACACTAATACCTGTGTGTAATACAACAGACAATGGTTAGTCGTAATTTCATAACTAAGAAAGAGCAATGTTGAACATATAACAGATGTAGACACCGAAAGTTTTGACGAAAATGGGCAGCCTACACTAAAACTAATGATATAAAAATAAACCTTTATCGCAAATAGCAATTGTAAATAAGATGGAATTGTTTATTTAAAGTAGGTTAGGATTTTACTACACGCGAGATTTTCTAGTATTTAACTATATGAAATCAAGAACAGTTAGTTTACTTTGAACCGATAGTACCAGATATTTTGACCTAGTGGTGCATTCTGTATAGGGATCTTGTAGATCTAGCAAAAAAAGTAAAGGGATCTGAATCCATTCCATCCCACCCACATACGTGTCGATTATTTCTTTCCCAAAAAAGAATAAAGTATAAAATAGAAGGAAATAATCATGTTTTGTGTATGGCGGAAACCTCAAGGACTAACATTCTATAAATCAAGGCAACAGATCATTTTAGGTTCACTTGAACGTAGATAAATGTCGGTCAAGTATTTAGATTAGATAAGAAACTAGGTGCAAAGTAATATGAAGACATTATTCATTGATGGTTATTATTATCAAGAAAGAGTTTGTCTCATTTCTTAGCATTTATTTATTACTCCCATGGACCAAGAATCAACAGCTTTACGCCTATTGTAAGAAAACCGTATAAGAGATGAACTTTATGACTCATCCTGTCAAGCTAATTGTACCTACTAAATTAATGGCAACGAAGATATGCATTATCATTTACAGTAATGGAGTAATCAAGTTTCAGGCCGAACATATGCGTAAAATTTGTCCTCCCTCTTGTTTATCGCTATCATTCAATGTGTGTGTGTGTATGTATGTATGTATATATATATATATATATATATATATATATATATATATATATATATATATATATATATATATATATATATATATATATATATATATATGTGGTGGTGGGGGTGAGATAGAGAGATGTAGCATCATGCCCCACCCAGTCACATTATCCTGACGCCAGGCCGACCAGTCCAAACCTAACCTCTTAATGCCCAGCGACAAGCCATACAGCTGATAGTACCATTTTTTATATACATCTTTTCTATGACTCTCGGTCGGGGTTAGAACCCGCAACCTCTCCCATTCGAGCATCCGAGGCGAACACTTCTACTGTTCACTATTATCATTATTATTATTATTATTATTATTATTATTATTATTATTATATATATATATATATATATATATATATATATATATATATATATATATATATATATATATATATCAGGGAGGTCGAGGTGTAGCCAAAATCGGACTGATTCATGCGTCTAGCGCAGATCCTCTAGATAGCGCTAACTTCTATCACGACATTTTTGTCAACAAATACGGCGCCGCAGAAGCCAACTTCATCCCAATTGATACGAACCACACTTCCGCCAACAGGGACCCCAATGTGATTCGGCTGATCAGGCGCCAAACCGGCTTCTTTTTCGGAGGAGGAGATCAATACAGAGTTACTCAATCGTAGGTTCAGTATAATTGATTTGTTGTATCAAGACGACTCCTATTCGTAGCGGAAAATGTTCAGATGTTCCGTGTTTAATGAATGCGGATAACAATAGCACCAACAAAATTATTTACGAAAATGTCTTAATGCTATAGTATTTGGCCAGCCTCTCTATATTGGTCATCATTAACTTTGTACTATGTCTTATATATCAGACTGGCTGACATTTTCATAGCACATTGCGCTTTTTAGCGGATGCTAATATCTACATAAAGACATGTTCAAGTGTGTTGCGTTCTTGTGGAATCATAAAGACTTTTGAATTTTTAAATTCTGGTTGCAAAGCAATGAAATATAAATTTTAAAATTAACATTGGTGAAAGATGCTATTCACCGTTTTTTCATTTTGTTAAATATCACTTAATCGTAAGCGAATGAAATTTGATGACATCACACAAACACTGATAATGTGGTGGTTTACTGTGTATGTATTTTCTTAGCTTTGTACTTCAAATTCATACTAAGTTATATAAAAAATGAAGATAGAATTCCATTTGTGGCATGGCAAAAATTCTTTGTCTCAAAGCCCCAAAAGTTTTAACGTCTGTTTTGTTTTCATTAGTTCCATGAAAGAAAATTTTGCTGACTTCTCAAACGGGACATAAATAACTAACCCTGAGCCTAAAAGTTAGTAATTACACAAAGCCCCAAATATGCTAAATCTGTTCAGTTTCTTTTAGATCTATGGGAGAAAATTGTAAAAAAAAAGTAACTGCACAAACTGCAAATGGGTTGGCATAGTACATATATGAATGAAACAGCGATTGCATGTACATTCTAACAGGTGTTTTCCAAGAGATTTAGCTGATGACAAACAATGCAGAAATTTGTTCTATTGATTACACTGGTGTACATACAGTGTTTGTTTCTAGAGACAAAATTCAGAACTTAACACATATAGCTGAATCCTTGATTTTATACCATGAACAAATTTCATTTTATCACGTGATAGACTGCTTCTTGCCGACGGTAGTGCCTCCCCGGCTCTGGTGGCCATAATGGAAATGAAGAAAAAGGGAGCTGTCATTTCGGGAAGTAGCGCTGGGACAACGTGTCAAACCAACCGAGTGATGATTAGAGGTAAAAGTTATTCCTTGTTGCTTATTGTTCATATTCAACCACGTTATATCTCCCGGTAATCCTTAACCATTTGATTTCAATCCCCACCCCTTTCTAAACAGGTATAATGCCATGATAAACGAGACAGATTCAGATGTGCTAATTATAACCTGATTCCTGAATAAACATAGGATTGTATGATATCTATATTACAGAAGTTACATAATTCTGAACCATAACTATTTATTATCCCTAACATAGATAAATCACGCATCTTTTTTTTCTTTTAAGATGGGGAACGACCCAAACACTAATACCTGTGTGTAATACAACAGACAATGCTTAGTCGTAATTTCATAACTAAGAAAGAGCAATGTTGAACATACAACAGATGTAGACACTCAAAGTCCTGACGAAAATGGGTAGCCTACACTAGACCTGATGATATAAAAATAAACCTTTATCGCAAAAAAAAACAATTGTAAATAAGAATAGCCTAGTTTGTAACTAAAAATTAGGTTTGTTTTCAATATAAACTTTGAAATTGATTCATGTTGCCTTTGATCAAAATTAATGACTACGTATAAACGTATGCTCATGTATAAAATATTTATTACATCTATCAACTTAGCTAGCAAGCTGTCGAGCTGTACAGATGGATGCATTAGCGATGTTTATAATAACATATGCATAACTATTGGAATCGATCATGATTAATCAAATATACTTCGTACGTAGGCGGCGTAAGTTGGGATGCTCTGAAATACGGAGCCTATGAGACGGAGAGCAGCACGCATCCGGACAACTTGGTTTACCAAGGAATTGGCGGAATAGGTTTGTTCCACAACTACGTCATCGATACGCACTTCAGGTACACATAAATATCACATACTTGCCTCCACATATAATTTTGTAATACAAAAAAAAGAGAATAAAGTATCTCTATTGTGTACAAGATCATTTCAGTAGAATTGTTTGTATATATGGGTTTACTTGGATATACTGGTATTTGGAGACCTTAGAGACGATAATACTCTTTTCAACAAATAACCTCAATAAAATTATTTCTTATTGAAGACATGTAACTCGCTTCTGGGATAAAATTCTCTCCTAATTGCTTGGATATATTCAAAAGCAGACTTTATATAGTCTATGATTGCTATTCCAACTTTGTAAAAAAAACTTCCAGGACTTCCTCAATCTCAGAATTGAATGGATGGGTCTTCTGCGAAAACTCCAATCAATGCACATTTATATTTTACTTCTTGTTTTGCAGTGCGCGCCTAGTAATAATTATTTTCACACTCGTTGGTTAATTCAAATAAGCCCCTCACACATTTTCCAATTACTTTTTGGTCGGTAAAAAAAACACCATTCGTTCTGGCGAATATTACTTCATCGATGAAAAATAAGCGGGAGCAAATTGTTATAAATATATTTAAAAGACTAGCACGAACTTTAAAAAAAAAATATATTTCCTAATGCCATGCGCAGTCCATTGCACATACTTGCTTTATAATTCGGATGTCGCTGTTTATCTCAAGCAGAGTCTGGAACTTTGGAAATCTCCTATGAATTGCCTGTTCTGCCTTTGGTTCACTACACATTTTATATTATAAGTTTAGTAATAGACTTCTAATTTCAAATAAGATTTTATTTTGCAAACATCATGAACCTTCCAGAAGGAAACTTTCTATTACGTAATTCTGCTCTTTAGAAAATGCTAATTGTAACCTGAGGTCAAGTAGAGGACTATACAATTTTGTTTTACTAGAAATTAATTATTCGTGTTTTACGATCTTAGCAGAAAAATTGTACTATATTGTATTAATTTATTCATTTGGGCTGGAAATTTATTATTTTATTCAAGTCATTATTCTGTGGAAATATAAAGTGCTCTTCAAAAAAACATCGTTCAAAATAGAGACTTTAATTTATAGTGAATATGGATTTAATTCTTGGAGTGTATTATTCTCATCCAAAAAAGATCTTTGGTACATCACCAAAATACGGGCTACCACAGGCGCATCAACACTTTCAGTGTTGGGTTTAATTTGGATTTCTATTGAAGTTTATTCATAACTTAAATCATCACGATTTGTGTATATAATGCAAGGGTTATTTCGGATTTAATGCGCAATACCAAAGTTCCTTTTTTAACATTTTCACTATGTAATCTAGGCAAAAAAAATATGCATTGAATTTTACAAAGCTTTTTGTCTCTCTTTGTTTTTTATTACTTATTCTAAGACCACAGAGTCGTAATCCATAGATAATTGGTTATTTAGAATTAATAATCTACGATGCTACATAATTGCTTAAACACTTGGCATAACTAGTATCCACACTGTGATGATGTTTCAACGTTCTCGACATCTTGTAATATACCGCTTACACAATTCAATAGACTCAAAAAAGAATACAATTAATTGATGATAGAAAAAAGTTTAATTTAACTTATTAAATCACTAACATAAACAAAATAAAACAAAAAGAAAATTAAATTCATCGACAATCTCATTATGACCACACTTTCATTTTCAGCCAGAGAGGACGAGAAGGTCGCATAATACGGCTGCTCTGGGACACAAGGAAACATTCCCTCGGCAGCAATTATGCATTTGGTGTGGATGAAAATACCGCATTAGTCGTAACGCATGACGGAACTAGCCAAGGGACCGGCAAGGTGATATGGTATTGCATTGTTTTTCCACAATGCAAAAGCGTCTATGTGTGGATGTGTACATGTTAATGTGTATGTAAATGAAAAATGTAGAGACATTTACCAAATTGGGAACAAATGCTGCGAATAGGGATGAGATTTTGCAAACTAGATTAACAAATATATATCAATGATGATGATATGTTAAAACTGTACATTTATAATGTTATTTAGCTAGTGTTGTGGACCTATGTATATTTTTAGGAGTAAAAGATGTAGGTTTGTGAGTTTATGGATAAAAATGGGAATTGTATACAACAATTTGACAAAATAAATGACAATCAATAATTTATTTGACGTAACTTAATGTAAAGTGCATGACATGTATATGGCTCTACTTGATTGGACGTGTGATTTTCATTCATTTTATGTTTTAGACAAACTGTAATGTCCTTTGAGTGTGTTTATACTGGCAGAGACGTATTCATTTTTTTATAAAAGGAACATTATAATTTTGTTTGCCAGGTAATAGGAGCTGCAGGTGTGACTCTTTTCGACATATCCAGTTCAATTCAAACTAGCGCACGATACTTTTCCATTCGTGATGTTTATTTGTCCTATCTCACATATGGTGACCAAATAAACCTACAAACTCGAGCCATCACATTTTCGCCGACGAAAACTAGAATGGCTGGACATGAAATGTACAGTAAAGCTCTGACATCACACGACATTTTTTATGGGGGAGGATTAAATAGTGGGAAGAAACCAGAGTTTGTTCGTGTGGCAACAAGTGTATACGACAGTATTCATGAGAGAGTCACGTACGGAACTACGCACGAAAGTAATCCGACCTTCAAGGTCACTATGTCAGCGGTCGGGCATGATTCGGAGGGTTGGGTTGAGAGGAAGCATTCGTTCCATTCTGATATAATATCATACAAGAATCTTTATGTCAGCATAAGCGAGCAATAGTTTCAAACTTGATAGAAATAAATGTACATTCTGCTTTCTGTCTCTTGTGTGATCTTTCATTAAAAATGCATGAATTACATTACAAGTGTAAAATCTATCAACCGTTCACAGGCTAAATTACCGTTTCTTCTCCCAAAGATAAATAGTTTTGTAATTGTTCCCTAAAAGGATAACTTTTGCCCATTATATTGCTTACATTGGAAATTATATATATATATATATATATATATATATATATATATATATATATATATATATATATAATGGATTCCTTGTTGATTTAAATCCAATAAGCACCTGCATATGCAACAAAAACAATAATTTACTAAACTTCTGCGCTAGTTAAATAAGCATCATGGAGCTTCCGACTTGGACTCCACCTTGAAATTTGAACCCCGTGGGTAGGTCACTTACAGTACAAATGCTCCATGAGCAAGCGTCAATTAAGTGTATGCATGTGTGTTGTCGTGTCCAATAAGTATACTGACGATTTCAGTTTCCTAATTGTTTCCAAAGTATGACCCAGGGGCTAAGACCTTCGGTAGAGATAGATTATGGGGTTGTGCTCACAATTGCTTCCAAATTACTACCCAAATGATAATTCCATGGATAGGGATGGACTCTGAGGTCAGTCTCAGTAAGTGTTTATATGATTATAAGGTGAAGATCCCTTAGCAGTTAATTCATGGAACAAGGAGGAGGGTATAGACAGACTCCAGAATATGATGATAAGATCCCAGTCTGACATGTTAAACAATTAGATGATTTGATCGCACAAATTTTCAGTGGTATAAACAACCTTAAATTATTTAAAATTTATGTAAAACAATAACACCACACGCACGCACACATACACACAGACATACACACATAACGTTCAGCGGTCGAGCACCGAATTTTAAATTGTTGGCACAATCAGCACCCATACGATTTTCAAGGACCAAAAATTCATGTACCTGTCTTTACGATGTGTGAGAAATTCAAGGACATTGCACAAGGACGTTCGGACAGACTGTCACAACTATCCTCGCAATTTCAAAAGCAGCTGTCTTATTATATTATTAAGACCAACAATTAATGTAGATTTTGACAGAATGACCATTTGTTTTGACCCATCACACATCCATGATCTGCTAGAAATTCAATGAGTTGCATATATATGGTTATAACCCAACAGTCCTAAAGGAGTTTGTATCAAATACCGTTGAATGTGAAATTCATTCAAACGTAGGCATCCGATATGCATACAAGGAATTTGGGTATATGTTACAAATCAAGGTTTGTATAATGTAAACATGTATGACTGAAAATGAAAATGAAAAAAAGATAATTTAAAACAAACGAGTACATAAATTTTATGCGATAGAAAATCATCTCTAAAACTAAGAACTATCTGTTCAATATTTCAATCTTTGGTTACAATTTGAAAAATTGATTACATATCTAAAACAAATATTTTCAATAAATGCGAAAAGGAAATAGCTAATAATGTAAAACAAAGGTCCGCGTACAAAGTCTCTGCTTTCTTACCCAAAGCCTACAGTATATGTGGAAAGAATCGATGTAAAATCAAGTACAAAATAAAGATACCAAGACCGCTTTGTTTTATAACATACTTATCGATAGAAACACCAAGACGGTTGGTTTTGTAACATACATCTCCTTAAAGACAAATATCGCTTGTTTTGTAACTTACTTATTGATAAAAATACCAAGACGACTGGTTTTGTAACATACTTATCAATAAAGACAAAGATCGCTTGTTTTGTAACATACTTATCGATAAAGAGACCAAGACGGCAAGTTTTGTACTTTGTCAAAAGGCAATAAAGCGACATACCATAAGACAATCGACAGTTATGGTTGAGTACCTAATATATTGTATTTTTTTGGATCATGTAAATAAATACCTCACTAACATAGGCTGGATCTAGGATTATGTGCAAGACAAATCCCACTCTCCTCGTGCCAAGATAAATTTAAGAGTGCACCAATAACGTTTACTGCAGAAAGTGTCTTATTCGCAGTTAAAGTATTAAAATTCTGCCTTGAAAACGCTTAAAATGCTTTAACTTTCAAAGGCGATTTTCAGTCGTGCGTTACTGAACTTTTTTTCTTTTTATTTCATAAAATGCAAGTTAAATGCATTTCAGTCTCCTGTGTCAGCGGCACTTGTACTAATCCTTCTAGGTGCGTATATCTGGTTGTAAACGTTTGTCCGTGTAATAACCTCTTTGTCAGACATATAGAAAGAAAACTTTTCCACGATTTAGCCTAAAACAGATATCATTTACTTCTACATTTTTTTACAGACTACATGGAAACAATACACGTTTTGCATGCACATCCTGACTACAGATATTTAGGTACATATCTTGCTTTTTCTGATATTACTGGTAGCTGATGTCAGCGAAAAAAAGAAGAGATCGGCTTATTGGTTTAATTCAGTCCACAGAAGGTATTTAAACCGGAAGAGGTGTTCGAGCCAAAGGTATATTGTCTCAAAGAAAACAATACTCTATTTTTATCTAAAACACAACGGAAAAACTAAAACATAATATATTTTATTCGTTCATATGATACTGTTGTTCTCTGCAAAACGAAATAGTTTTACATGTTGATTTGCTGACCATGTTAATGGGGAGATATTGGGCAATAATCCCTTTGTGGATACATATACAAAGGTAATCATAATTATAAGGGAATTAGAAAATCCAAATGCTTGCTTCAAATAAAATTATTAGAAGAAATGAACAAAAAGCAAACATTTACAAGAAATGTTTTCAACAACTTGAAAGCGCTGGAACAATTCAATTTATTAACCTTTATGTTCCTTTGTAACAAATACTATTGATTTAATACCTAACAATGTTAAGTTGGTCAATATAAATATCATAATTTTCTAATAGTTTAAAAAATATATAAAATATTTTGTGACTTGGAAATTTTACCTATAAAGTGTGATGCATCCAATTTACACATGGATTTGGTCTATAATAAAAAAGAAACTTCAAATTTTGACACTAAGTATACTTATTGTTAGTCATATAAAAAGACCAACAAGTGGACAAAGAAGATCGCAAATATATCCCTTTTGATTTTTGTGTATGTATATATGCATTTCTTTTCTCTCTCATTTTCATGGTGATATAAGAAGTAGATTTAGAAAACCAAGCTGCATAGTAGTTCCCTTATGGAAGAATCTCCAATAAGTTTGAGTGATGCAGGATTGAGTGCAAAGTTTGAGCGAGGCACATTTGGATGCAATTCCACTAGTCTAAGTGAGTCAGATTTGGGTGCAATTCAGCTGGACTTGGAGGAAATAAAAGAAAGCCTCAGAAGGAGCATTTCAAAAGCAGATTTTATATCTGCATTTGCTGACCTACTTAGAAAAAGACGACCTTACACAAACTCTCTCAACTATTGTGAGAGAATTATTGGAGAACGTGAAGGGAGATATAAGACAGGAGATGGTTGTATAATATGAAAGGGTAGTAAAGGAGAACACGGAGAGTTGATGGATAGGACTGATTCAATGAAATTTGAAAGCCACCAATTGCAAGGCAAACTACAAGAAGAAAAGAAGGAGAATTACAAGATGAGGAGTGATCTGATACACAGGAGATGGAAGCAAGTTCTGCTTCAAGTCAGATGGAGCAATACTCCATGTAGCTGAATATTAAATGTTTAGTGCTAAAGGAGAGCAAATTAAAGTCTAAAATAAACAATTTCAAAATTGGACACGGAAGTCATCAAGATCGATTTAGAAAACAGGACATAGTGGCGGTGCATAGGAATTCAAGTAGAGTAGACAGGGACAGCCACGGCCAATTATTCTCAAATTCTGGACTTTGGATTGTAAAATTCCAATTATTAGGAAGCGGAAGGATAAACACTGAACTTATCAATGAAAAAACAAACATCGTGGGATAGAAATTGTATGGTATTTTTAATGGTTTTGTGTATGGTTAAACCAAATCAAGCAAAAAATAGGAAAAAAATTTGACATTACTGATGAAATTAATGAGAAATTTAGAATCTAAATGTAACTTACAATATTATGAGCCAAACAAGCAATTGGAAGTTATATTTCGCTGCATAGTAGTTTTGCTTAATATTTCAATATTTGTGCTTGTTTCATGGAAATGAATTTTTTCTTTCTTTCTGGGGGATATACATACCAATTTACTTCTTACCTAATTAATTCGCAGATAATTCATTAGTTTTTCATTAATTCATTTCTTTCATCATCAGATCTGGTATTAATCCATTGATCGATTGATCCATTATTTTCCTTTTTCATATAGTTTGTTCGTTAACCAATGCCTGAATCAAATTTAATTCATGTATACAAATATACATCTGCTATTAATCCATTGATCGATTGATCCATTCTTTTCCTTTTTCATATAGTTTGTTCGTTAACCAATGCCTGAATCAAATGTAATTCATGTATACAAATATACATCTGCTATTAATCCATTGATCGATTGATCCATTCTTTTCCTTCTTCATATAGTTTGTTCGTTAACCAATGCCTGAATCAAATTTAATTCATGTATACAAATATACATCTGCTATTAATCCATTGATCGATTGATCCATTCTTTTCCTTTTTCATATAGTTTGTTCGTTAACCAATGCCTGAATCAAATTTAATTCATGTATACAAATATACATCTGCTATTAATCCATTGATCGATTGATCCATTCTTTTCCTTTTTCATATTATTTGTTCGTTAACCATTGCCTGAATCAAATTTAATTCATGTATACAAATATACATCTGCTATTAATCCATTGATCGATTGACCCATTCTTTTCCTTTTTCATATAGTTTGTTCGTTAACCATGGCCTGAATCAAATTTAATTCATGTATACAAATATACATCTGCTTAATCATTTAATCGTCATTGTCAAAACTACACATCCGAAATCAAATTTCTTGTGCTGTCTTACAGATCATTCCTTCTTCCTCCAATCATATCCAAACCTATGTATACACTCAGTCATACTTTGCTTTTTCTTCCATTTTGCTCTTTTTCGTTTATTTGTCCACTTGTACTTTACACTCGTATTTTCTGTTTATTGGTGCGCAAAATTGACTTGAAAGGTCGGTTGGTGAGTATAAGAATGATCTCGGGTGGAATCGTTTTACTTGTTGTCCATTGCCAATCGTATTAATATTTAACTGCCAAATCTAGAGTAGGTACTTTAATACAATGAATGGTTTTATGGTGGGTGTTTGTATTTTGTGTGAGCGTGAGTGCCATGCGTATGATAAATTCGAGGTGACACCTACTTTACACATTCCACCACAACAATAACTGTACACGCAAAGTTCATGCTGATTTATGAATAATATACAAATGTTATCTATGAATTTTCAGTGCTCAAACGAATGAACATTTTCTCCAATAGGTAAAAGAGAATGTATATATTACATGCATGCAAGAAACTCATGGTACAAAGACCTTTGGAAATATTCGGCTGCAGAGTGGGGATACAAATGTCTATTTAGCCACAGTACTAGTAATAGTGCTGGAGTTTCAATATTCTTTAGAAACGCTTTCGAATTTGAGATCCATAGAGAAAGACGTGAGAGTCAATTGAGATTTTATATGTCAGATATTAAAATCAATGGAAGTAGAATATCCCTAGTAAATTTGTATGCGTTTAACGATGATAACCCTAGCTGATTTAGAAATCTAAAGAAAGGAATTTTAGTATTTGAGAACTCATCAATTATAACATGTGGAGATGGAATATTGTTCAAGATCTAGATTTGGGTACTTCTAATATTTTACATGACAAGCATCAGCAGTCGCGAGCAGCAATCCAAGAACCGAAAAAGGAACTGGAATTAATTGGCCCCTAGAGGAATTTCAATCAAAACTTAAAGGTTTATAACTGGAAGCAAAAATCTCCTTGGAAACAAAAAAGTAAATCAGATTACTTTCTTGTATCTGATGACAATTATATGAATACAACTAATGCATTAATCTTACCAGGGTATAGGACTGATTAAGCTATTATTTTGAATGTGACTTTTTCAATGTGTCAAAGGGGAAAAGGATATCTGAAATTATAATGCTCAATTGTTGAGCGATATTAATTGCATTTACTTGGTCACAAAGTGTATAGCTGACAATGTAAATGAACATTACGAAGGAGAAAATAAAATACTACTCTCTTCGTGTTTCTATTTCCTGTAATGATCAAATATTTTTTGAAATTTTGAAAATGAAAATAAGATCCGAAACTATAGATTATCTTATTAGGTAAACAAATGAGAAACGGGATAAGTTAAAGAAAATTTAATAGGAAATATTAGAAATTGACAGGGGATTGTTGGATTACATAGAAGGGAAAGCTCTGGAAAAAATTGGAAAAAATAAAGAAAGCAAAACTAGAGGCATCTAAGACAAAATACATAAAAGGTGTTATATTAAGTTCCAAAGCTCGATGGTATGAATTGGGAGAAGAAAGCGCGAAATATTTTTTTTAAATCTTGAAAAAAGAGATTATGTCAATAAGACAAAAGATAAATAAATTTAGATGATGTGACAAAATATATCAGACCAAACAGATATCTTAGAAGCCCCAAAACAGTTTTACTTGGAGTTATACAAAAACAAAACTGCTCAGATTGGTGCTAATAAATTCAGAAGTCTCGACACAGATCTTAATCACAATATTAAACTTAGTCAAAAGGAAAGAGAATCAACCGAGGGTCTACCTACAATGAATGAATACACCATGTCTCTAAAACTGATGGAAAATGGGAAAAGTCCTGTCTCAAATGAATTTAAGGTAGATTTCTATACATTCTTTTAGAAGTCTATTGAGAGAATTCTGTGCAAATCAATAAGTTATGGATATATCATAGGAAATGGTAAGATTTTCGGATTCAAGAAGTCATCACATGCCTACCAAAAGAAGACAAAGACAGCAGATATTTAAAATATTAGAGACCTATATTACTCCTAAATATTAACTATAACATAGCTTCGGGAGTTATTGCAGCTTTATGCAAAATGCTTCAATCAATAATCGGTGATACTCAAAAAGGATTTATGAAAGGTAAATTCATTGAAGAAAATACCAGGCTATTATATATTATGGATCAACTAGATAATGAAAATATATAAGGGTTTATAATTGCTAATAGACTTCGAAAACGTCTTCGACTCAAATGACTGGAGCTTTGAGTAAAAAGCTTTACAATCTTTTAGCTATGATAATTCGGTTTGTAAGTGCTTTAAACTCTTTTGTAATAACTTTAAACGTTGCATTATAAATAATGGAAAAAAAGTTATCATGCTTAGTCTTGAAAGAGGATGTCGTCAAGGGGATCCTCTTGCACCTTATTTAGTATAGGTGTTGAGATTTTAGCTATAAAGTTAAAGCAAACTGCACATGTATGGGGTCTCGTCTCTGATGTCAGTGAACATAAATAAGGTCAGTATGCTGGTGACGCTTTTATTCCTCTCGATGGATCTTAACATTCTCTTAAAGCAATGACTATCTTGCAAGACTTTATATTATCTGCACTTAAGTGTAACATAAGAAAAACAAATGCTATTTGGATCATAAACAAGAAATTTTCTTATGAAATAATATGTCCCGATATCGAACTAAACTGATCTTCTTCCAACTTTTCACTTCTTGACATCGATTGTTCTCTAGACTTAAACAAATGGTGGAAATTAATTATAGGAAGAAACAAGTAAAGGCAAAAAGAATTCTGGCACGCTGGAGTAAATTATATATTTCAATTGTAGGTAAAGTATTTGTTGTAAAAACTCTTGTTCTGCCCATAATTATACATCTTTTTGTCAGCACTTCCAAATCCATCAGCAATTATTGAAGCAGAACTAAATCGTGCTTTATTTAAGTTTGTGTGGGGTGAAAAAGTAGAGAGAATAAAATGTAATATACTAGTAACCCTGGATCTTGAGGTATTGTTAAATATGATACACATTTATTCATTCATTAGGTTTATTAATGTAAGATGAGTTAAAAGATTACTAGAAATCGAGGATGGGGCGTTGCAGAACCTTAGCCAATACAACTATTTTCCTGAATATGAAGGATATTTGGAATTTAGGGAGGATAAAATTAGAAGAAATTTGTAATATTAAAAACAGTTTAGGAGAGATGTAATTTTGGCAGTATTGAATTGTAATATGATCGGAAAAATCAAATACGTATTTATCCCTCAGTTTTGAAAATTTTGTTCCACCTGGAATTCCTAATGATTTAGTTGCGATTGCGGCAATTCATACCTTTATAAATGATAACTTAAAAAAACTGTGTGTGACAATATTTTACAATACTTTTCATTAATATCCAAACTTTAAAAATTTTGGAAAAATGAAATAAAAAAATATCTGGTTCAAAACATGTTTGATATGAAGGAATATAAAATAATTAATTTGCAAAATCAAAATCCATTGCAGTTTGTTTACAACGATATTTTATTGAAAAAGGTAAAGAGACAACACACTGCCAAGCAAGAAACGTGGATGCAATTATTTAATAAAACTATAAGTAGTGAAGAGTGGTCTAAGATTTATAGCCAGACGAAACTTTGTTAAGTTGACCTCTTTCAATTTTAAATTAATTCATAGAATAATTGTCACTAATAGATTTTTGAAAAGAATTTAGCATATTAAATAAAGACATGCACTTTCTATTAGAGTGAGAAAAAAAGCATTGCACATCTATTCTGCGACTACAATATTACTTCAAATATTTAGAACTATTTTACTAAATCTTTTGCACCTTGTTGACCAAATATTGTCCATTTGTCCTAAATTTATAATTTTTTGGTAGTGATCAATTGGACATTTTGTGTAATCTCTTGCTTATTTTGGCTAAATATTAAATTTACACTTGCAGATTCAGCATGCAAAATTCTTCAATTTATAATTTAAGCAAATATTTGAAGCGCATAAAAGCAATGAAAAATTTGCTAATAAGTTAAACAAATAAGTGGATTAATTTCTTTAAAATAGAACTTGCAACTTGTGCAATGAGAAAAACTGAAACTAACACTAATATGGCGAAGTCTATGTCACCTACTCTGTTACTTGCATGAGCCTATCTAATTTGTGTCAAATGAGATTACATGCAATATATATATATATATATATATATATATATATATATATATATATATATATATATATATATATATATATATATATATATATATATATATATATATATATGTTGGCGTCTCTCGTGACAACATCATAATCCTGTATAAGAACAAGGGCGACAGAAGTGACTGCAACAGGGGCATATCACTTTTCAGCATCGTGGGTAAAGTCTTCGCTAGAGTCATCCTAAACAGACTGCAGACGCTTGCCGACAGAGTGTATCCAGAGTCTCAGTGTGGGTTCCGCGCAGAGAGGTCCACAATCAACATGATCTTCTCCATCAGGCAACTGCAGGAGAAATGCAGGGAACAGCACAGACCCCTCTTCCTGGCTTTTATAGACCTCACCAAAGTATTCCATCTGGTCAGCAAAGACGGACTCTTCAAAATCCTGGCGAAGATTGGATGCCCTCCAAAGCTGTTAAGCATGGTCCAGTCCTTCCATGAAGACATAAAAGGCACAGTGCAGTATGATGGCTTATTGTCCGAACCATTCAATATCCACAGCCGAGTGAAACAAGGCTGTGTCCTTGCCCCCACGCTCTTTGGCATCTTCTTCGCTGTCCTGCTTAAGTACGCATTTGGGACGTCCACATAAGGGATCTACCTGCACACGCGTTCAGACGGCAGACTGTTCCATCTGGCACGACTGAAGGCAATGAGCAAAGTAAGGAAAGCAACCATTAGGGACATGCTCTTTGCAGATGATGCTGCTATAGTCACTCACACAGAAGCCAAACTACAACGCCTGATGGACCGCTTTGCTAAAGCATGTGATGAATTCGGGCTGACCATCAGCCTAAAGAAAACCAACGTGATGGCTCAGGACGCTGACCCTCCCAGCATAACCATTAACAACTACAAACTAGAAGTAGTCAATGAGTTCACTTACCTTGGCTCTACCACCTCCAACAACCTCTCACTCGATGCCGAGCTCAACAAGCGGATTGGAAAGGCATCAACAACTCTCTCTAGATTGTCGAAAAGAGTGTGGAACAACAACAAGCTGACATTAAACACTAAGATCACCGTGTACCGTGCCTGCGTGCTTAGCACTCTTTTGTATGCCAGCGAAACTTGGACCCTGTACGCTTCTCAGGAGAAACGACTAAGCGCCTTTCACATGCGATGTCTCCGTCGCATACTTGGGATCACCTGGAGCGATCGTGTGACAAACAACGAAGTGCTTCAACAGGCCGAAATTCCCAGCATTGTCACACTCCTCCGCCAACGTCGCATCAGATGGCTGGGCCATGTGCATCGAATGGATGATGGACGGATCCCCAAAGACCTTCTCTACTCTAAGCTTGCCTCAGGTAGAAGATCAATAGGACGGCCACATGTTCGCTTCAGGGATGTCTGCAAGCAGGATATAAAAGCTCTTGGAATAGAGGTCAACACCTGGGAAGAGCTTGCCCTCGACAAGTACAGCTGGCGACATGCTCTGTACACAGGTCTGAAAGCCAGCGAGGAAAAGTTACGACAGCTCGCTGATGATAAAAGATCTCAGAGGAAGAGGATGCAGTTACAACCAAGAACTAATTCATACTTCAAGTGTAGCAACTGCAGCAAGGATTGCCACTCCCGTATGGGACTTTATAGACACAGAAGACGCTGCACAGCTACCAACTAGGACACCTTTCATGGGCGCATTTCCATCGTCTCTCGAGACTAACGGAAGCCAACCTACCTATATATATATATATATATATATATATATATATATATATATATATATATATATATATATATATATATATATATATATATATATATATATGTGTGTGTGTGTGTGTGTGTGTGTGTGTGTGTGTGTGTGTGTGTGTGTAGTTTGCTGATATGAGTATTATTTTTTGTCCTTAGACTAATTGATAACCATAAATGTTTTGATTGCAAGCTGATCATAGGATGGTATACCCCAACCAAGCGGTCTAACTATGACAGGAATAATAACTAATTCGTTAAAAAAATAAATATAAAAAAGGAAATAAAGAGGTTGATTTAGTTATTTTTGGTATTGATTTAAAATTGTTTATTTTTAGAATATGCTTATCCATATATATGTATTTTGGCAGCAGTGCACATTTTGATCCGGAAAATATCAAAATTAAATTTAATTCTTATTCAAATCGATCTTTCATTCTATAATAATTTTTGTTATTTAAAAATAAGCTCAATCCTGTTACAAAAACATTTCATTATATCCATGCATTTTTAATCCGAAAGAAAAACAACCATGAAGAATACTAATTACAGCGGAGTATTAAACCAACGCATCATTGACTTACAGATAAAGCCATCATATCAATCAAGCCTCATATTTATTACACGCAAATGCTTTGTAGGCAAATAATCCCCAAATTACAGAAGTAGGACCGATCCTTCACTCAATGAGCATCAACTATCCATTCACTGTGAATTGGCTTGATAAACGAGGTTGAAATGTTCACTAATACAGTGCACGGTTCATCATCACAAGAATCTTCCTTTTTATATTGATGGCCGCCGTGACCTGGTTAGTATGCCAGTTGCGGTAGTGTGATTTTAATTCTTCCATCTTCTCTTTGTTTATTGTCCAGTCTAGAGGTTGAAGCTGGTCTGTACATGAGACTGGCGCGATCAAGAATTCCGATGTCCTTCAATTTTACTAGCATCTTCACACTTATGAGGCGTCGTCTTCCTTTGATGTTGCACACTCAGACGAAAACACTCGGTAAGTGATGATCCTAACAGGTAATTTTTGTGCTCATTGTTTCAGTGTTGTTGGCTACGTCTACTTTCATTTGTTTTTCACTATGATGAAAACTGGGTGTAGGATTTTAGCTGGACAGGTCTTTGATTTATGTTCATACATTTAACGGCATTGTTTCATACATTTAAGTGACCATCGTATCGAGTCAGAATAGTTTTATTTCTTTTTTCTTTTTTATTATTTTATAATCTTTATTTTGGGTATTAATATTAATATGCAAACTTTGACTGGCAAACCACTAAAATTAAGCCCCATGAAAATAAATCATGATATCATGATTTATATATATTTGTAGGAAATTGTATTAAAAGTTTCATTCTTATAATTGAAATGGGTATTATGTTAATAAAGGTTATAGTACCTAAGTAAGAGTTGCAAAATCTTTTGCCTTGCTGAAGTGTATTATTATTTTATTTCTATATTCTAATTGAGCGAAGTTAGTATTCAGTACCAAACAAATTCCTTTCTACTGATGTTTTCAGTTAACTACATATCCATCATTGAAAACGTGTGTAAATCAGAACAGGTAACAGAAAGGTTGCAAACTCCGAAGTCAGACAGAAACTAAACAGTACACAGGCAGGCGATAATATTTTAAAAACAAAACCATTATATTATTATTTGAACATTTCGTAACGTTCCTGAAAAAGAACCTTGTAATTTTTCTAAAGCTAAAGCATAGGTTAAGCTGGTCGCACAAGGTGCCAATCTTGTATGGAAGCAAGTTAGGATTCTCTGCTCTCCAGAAACACATATAAACAAATGCCAGAATAGTGCAGAACTACTTTCTATCATGCTGAGTGCTCGCCTCCCTCATTTACAGTTAACAGAAATTGTGTACTATATTTTAAAGATTTTCTTGTTTTATACACATGAATCTATCTCTAAATTATATATTCAAGCAGTTGCTGGGCCGACCGATTAAAATTTATATCTATACCCTCTCTCTCTCTCTCTCTCTCTCTCTCTCTCTCTCTCTCTCTCTCTCTCTCTCTCTCTCTCTCTCTCTCTCTCTCTCTCTCTCTGTTATTTGTCAATGCTGGTTTTTATATATAAATGTATCAAATCATTATTTCCACCGTGGCATTTAATTCTCAAAGGAAAAAAGTGATTTCTTGACTTAAGCAAATGTATTATTTTGGCTTGGCAATTATCTTAACGCAAAATTGCATTTTATTTCCCTATACAAGAGTTAAACAAATTGATAATCGGCAGTGTGAAGACTACTCATGTTATTGCTGTCAATTGCAAATACATTTGAGACGTATTATGGTCAGAAGCAAATTCTGAGCATTTTATTATGTTATTTAGTACATTCTGGGCTCATCTGGGATTGAAAATTCAAACCAAACTAAGAACTTCATGTGTATAAAATCGGCTTATGATCTCAAAGAAATACCTATTTACATTTATAAGTATTAAGTTCAATGGCAATCAACTGCAATGATGCACGCCTAGGGAAACGTTAACTATGTGGCAGAACTGATCATTATGAAAGCTATAAATCACATCTCCTAGCATTACACGTTGGTCTCCGTACCCCGACATAGTATCGAAGTCACATAATTAGCATTAGCGACCATGCGGATCTGTTTGTGAGTAATTTTGCACATGCAGCTGAAATCTCATTTCAACTATGAATGTAGAAATACAGTAGTAGGAGAAAGTAAGAATCCGAGCTCAACAACCCCCTCCAGACCTCCAAACAAATACAAAATACCTAGGTAACGTAATAGAAAACCTATTGCAATCAATAATTGCGTTAAGAATCCGAGCTCAACAAATACAAAATACCTAGGTAACGTAATAGAAAACCTATTGCAATCAATAATTGCGCTAAGAATCCGAGCTCAACAACCCCCTCTAGACCTCCAAACAAATACAATAGAACGCCTGTTGCAAAATACCTAGGTAACAGGTAAAATTTAATTACGTGATCTTCCAGAATAAGCAGAATGATATGTTAGACTCAATTTTTCAAATCATTATGATTTAGCAGAGCGTGGCGATTGTGGACTAAATTACGCATTAGAATTCCAATAAGGTAAGTGGTATTATACCTCATTACCAACTGTTAATGTCTCAATTGTAGATATCAAAAATATTTCATTATCATGGTAATAGAGGCTAAACTTTATTTTACCGCTCACATAACGACGGGACTCAAACAAATCTTTTATTTGTGATTTGTTAAGAGGGTATTTTTTGTCGATAAAATACACCTTTGACCGATCAAGATCAATTGTAAGTTTGGTGTATTTATGCTGACTAATCGGACAGTGAAAGTTGTTAAATTCCGCTAGCAACTTTTGATACAATTGTTCGAGATAATTAAAATACTCGCTGTCATCAGATCTGATGAGCGAAAGTTTTAACTTGTCACGGGTACCACTAAAGCATATGCCTGATGTTTCATTATTAATTTCAACTGTCAATGGTTTGCCGTCTATCATTAGATATTTGATTTTGCTACTGTAGCTATTTGTTATTGTCAAATTTTCAAGCATTATTTTTAAAGTTTAGATAAAATTTTAGTTTGCAAAGATAATGTCAAATATATCTCTATCATCATGACAATACCCAAGTGCAAATGTATCTACCCCATTTTCGCAATAACGTTTATCATCAAAATTGCTCAAACCGCGTTTGATAAGGACATCTGTTTCGAGCTTATGATGATTTGTCCGAATTGACATAGCTCTTATAAAACTAACACCACCATCAAGCGCATACTTGTAGTCATCAAATTTTATAAACTTTTTAACAAAATCACGAGGCAGACCTTTTGCTTTTTTTGTTATTTTATTATTGTCTAACAATACGGCATACATTTTACTACGTAATCCGATAAAGTATTTGATAGCGCTCGAGTTCATTTCATCTTTGAACTTACCAATAACCTTTTTATTTGTGTCGTCATGAAATTTACTGTCACGTGGGTAATCAGAAAGATCAAACAGATATCTATTATCATGCATGTCCTGATAGATGTCCTCACATTCGATTTCATATACGAGCGAATCAGTATCAGTAAATAATAATCTACTAGCCGGCCATTGATTTTTAACAAAATTATAATGAAAATCATACATCAGCCACTTTGATAAATCTAACACTGAAGCTCCAACATAGATCGGCTTGTTTAGTTTTAGATTTGTTTTTCTTCTTTGTATCGCAACAAGATTCTCATTAAATATTTTCATGCTCACAAAATCATCGTCTGACACAAGTTTGTTTCTGCGATTGACATCATTGACTAGTTCGATATTTACGCGTTTCCTAATATTCTCCATCGTCTTACCAAAAACAGAATTGTTCATCAGTTTGAAAAAGTTTTTCTCAAAATCAGTTTTTGCTGCAGCTCTTCTTGTAGTGTTTGAGTTAATATAACCTCTCATCCACGGCGACTGATTAAATTTTAGTACGCGATGAACTTTTCTCAACACGAGACCAGCATCGACTGCTTGTTTTAAAGCTTTGTAATGCAAAACATAATTACGTTTATGAAGCAAATTTGGTATTAGTTTCTTTACCATGGAATGTTGCCTTGGTGATGCTAACGCTTGTTGTTCTTCTGATAACAAACTATATTCTATAACCATCGATTCCGCACAGAAAGGGTAATCGTTATGCAATTTGTGTAGCGAAGTTGGATAATCGAGATCAACTTCAACGAAATACGAAACATCGTCGGGTATCTTTTTTTCTGTCTCTGATAGAAATTGATCAGCCGTGATCCAATGAAATCCACCAAACGGCATTGGTTCTGCCATCGAATACCCGTACAAGTTATTGCAATCTAGATAAACTATATACTTCGAAGGAAGGTCAGGATTATACTCTTTCAAATATTTGTTGTTTGCTTCAGCATATTTCTTCGTTATCACGCTAATACCGCCTCGGATACCTTTTTCAATAAAATTGAACATATCAACGTCAGTCAGTAATTCCAACCTTACCTTACTAAACTTTAACAGAGCATCCCATGACAGTCCGGGGGCAGAATAATACCAACAAGGATCTAGTCCGTAATTATTATAACTCACTTCTCGAAAACTTTCAAAAACATCTGCTAATAATAACACGTCAGTTTTCAAATACAAATCGTGATAATCACCAAAAGTCTCACAATCAAACTCTTTCCAAATATCTTGTGCATACTTGTACTCGTCATCAGTTATATTTTCTTTTTTAAGTTGCGAGTAAAATTTGTCTTTGCTAGGTAAAGATGTTTCATCAAATTTACTCCAATCGTCGAGATATTCGTATGGAAAAACTCCTTTTTTAGCTAATAGATTAAATTTATCTCCAAAACAGTCTCTTAGGTTATTAAATTTACTACAACCTTTTACTAACTCATCTAACGAGTCTGCCATAAACTGCAGGCTGTCAATAAAACGCAATTTACCTAGCGTAACTGACATGTACTTTTCAAAATTATTTGGGATGCATTTGATGATGTTATCGAGTTTTAGACGAGATTTTATATCAAGATCACCAAAAGCTTCTACTATAATGTGACTATCATATCCTCGAAAATTGTGAAGAATAACTGGAATAAAATCTGGAGCGTGAAATTTTAAATTACACTGGTCATGAGCCGCTCCACGATACTGTCCGGTCAAATGGCAATGGTCACGTACTTTTTTGTTGTCAGGGTCAAAAGCTTTTTCACAAATATAACAAATTTTCGCTTGCTCGTGATCAGATTCTTGTTGAGGTGTTAATTTTAACATTGGAGTTACTCTTTTCAAACGATAAGTAATATTATCAACTTCATTAATCAACTGCTTGAGAAGCCAGACAGCTGGATTTTTACCACGATAGAGTTGGATTGGTTTAGATAATCTCGAATCAGCGCAACAAACTACCTTGTACGCTACTCCACATGGAACATGATTTTGAATTTTTCTTGTACTCGATTGGTTAGGATTATTTTCTACGCCAAGTACAGGTTGAAGTAAGCATTCGAAATCGACGTATATGACGAAAGGAATTTTTAGTTTATGATTATGATGGACAAACTGTAATACGCTATCTTTTTTAGATGGCATTGTTATTCTTTGTACGTCACTACAGTACTGCAAATGCTTTTGTAATGTTTCATTGTCTCTACAACCGTGCAAGCAGCGATAACAAAAGAACTTTTTGTTGTTATTTTTATTATACTGTCTTCCAACTAGTCTGTTAAAGTTTTTGATCCAAACGTAATGATTTTTATAAAACAGTAAATTGATAGTCGATTGTGAAGCTTTTTCTGAAATATACCTCGGATAGACATTTTCTTTTTCATCTAATCCGAAAACGTTAATCGAAACATTATTTTGCTTTTCAAACTTTGGTATTTGATTTTCTGCCACTGGAAAGTCAATACCAGCACAATTTAATCTTGACACGTGACTGATATACTTCTCAACACGATCAGCATTTTTTTCTGCTGGAAATAGCGCGGAAAGAACAGCCCATTGGAAACATTTGCTATCGACGTTTTTTATGTTTATACAGCACTGTTTATTTTTTATTTTTGGTGGCAGGTCGATATACGAACTACCGCGTAATGCGTTATATTTCATCGTGTGAAACAAAATTTCCTTGATCATTTCAAACTTCCAACCCGAACCTAATTCGGTAAATTCTTCTATTTTTTTCCAAATTTCTTGGTGTATTTCATTAGATAGTGACAAAA
Organism: Potamilus streckersoni; assembly: GCA_016746295.1. Taxonomy (NCBI): domain Eukaryota; kingdom Metazoa; phylum Mollusca; class Bivalvia; order Unionida; family Unionidae; genus Potamilus; species Potamilus streckersoni. The sequence continues at coordinate 1,313,462 of JAEAOA010000270.1, read as the reverse complement.
GATCACTACCAAGTAAAACACGTCTAGATTTTGCGTTGATGTAAGGGTCTGCAATTTCCTTGTTAGTAGATTCTTCCGTCACAAGTAGTTTTGAAAATATAACGTGATATTGCACTAACAATCTTAGACCCTTGTGTTTTTCAAGCTCACGTTTTACAGTCGTCTGTAGCAGATGAAAGAGATTTATTGTAGTAAAATTTACTAAAACAATTTGATTATCAAACTGATAACTATTGTCAAAACCTGTAAAAGCAGTCGCTATTTTAACAGGTTCTCCAATAAGACTTCTCTTGGCTATATCACGCAATTTCAACATTATTATACTATAGTCTAATATCTAATTGATAATTTACTCCGCTAAACAACAATTAGAGATAAAAAATATCACCTATAATATAATGACAGTAAATCTGACAAGCGCACGTGAGCAAGAGGTATATCATGTTTATCCGAAGTACAACCTGTACGCTGGAAATGCACTTGGTTCGGTTATTAATATCAAAACTGGAATATCTGTTGGTAAAGCAACGCCAGCGGGTTATACGATTAGTGTAAAGGGAGATAATACTGAAAGAATTACGATGTTTAGAAAAGATTTTATTTACACGTTATTTTGCGATGACATTCCAGAGGGGAAACGAGTATATCATTATAATGGTAAAGTCACTGATGATAATATTGAAAATTTATCCTTACAAGACGAGTTTCAGCCGCATCCGGTCTTTGATTTATACGAGGCTAACGATCGCGGTATTATTAGAAACAGAAAAACTAAAAAAGTTCTTAGTTCTATGAACAATATAGGATATCTTATAGTAACTGTTAGAGGAACATCGACAGATCGAGTTTGTTATACTGGTCATAGGTTTGTTTACGAGGTGTTCAACGGATCTATACCCAATGGTCTGGTTATTAATCATATCAATAATGTAAAAACAGACAATCGATTGGAAAATCTGGAGCTAGTGACCCAACAGGAAAATGTGAGAAAAGGACGAGGTGGTGGTATTAATTTTAGATGCCCAATAAAACCTGTTATTTCGTTAAACCTTGAAACGGATGAGGAGATCAAATTCAAATCAATTACAGCTGCGGCGAAATATTATAATATAAATCCCAGAGCAGTAAAATTTGTAGCTGATGGAGCAACAAAATCAGCTTTTTCAAACAAATATGATGCTAGTATTATTTTTAGATATGATGATTAATAATATTTTGTAATTCGGTTTTAGTCAAACAATGATGAGCAAATGCTATAATATCATCGCAATCAAATTTTAGCGTCGTTACTGCACTTTCATTAATTTTATTTTTTTCTGCTTCTGTTAGTAATATTTTATGAGAATCACCTTGCATTACAATAACGTCAACGGAATATGAACTATAACCTGACAAGCATTTTCTTACCGCTTCAGTCAGTTCGTGGTAGTTTATTATATTAACTTTTTGGTGATATTTTACTTTGTCAGTCATCTTATAACAACAAATTAGATAAAAAGTATATTATAATATGGATATGATGAAACGACTTGCTAGCGATAAGGTCTCCACAATCTCTAATGATATGATAGACAAATCCATTGGTTATAACGAAGATGATATTTTATATAACAACGAGTCTGATGATGGTGAAATAGTCACCGTCGTTAACAGATATAATTATAGCAGACCAACCACTGGAAAATATAATGTCAAGTATCACATTGCTAAAAAAATTATAAAATTTAATTTTACCGTTACCGAACAGCAGGTATTTTTGCAGTTAATCAGACCTTTTTTAAACATCAAAATTCCAGACCGACAGAAAAATATAAAATTTGATTTCATCTTTGTCAAGATTTTTAATCTAATGACGATCTCTGACGATCGCAGACAATATCTAATATCATTATGTAAACCAGTAAAATGCAAATCTATCAAACGAAAGTATGAGGAAATTTATAATTGCATTATTTCGCAGTCGATAAAATCGACCGGGTTGGAATCCAGCTGTTAAATTTATCACTATACCCACGCCATTTGACTAAACTTTTATCTCCTTTTTTCCTAATCACTTTTTCGATAATGAAAACATCTTGTTCAGTTTTTTGTAGTTCTTGTTCGTAAAAACTACCTACTATAGGTTCACCTGCCAGATCTTTTAACGCGTACGTTACAGGTACTGTTAAGAGTACTTTATCAACAACAAATACTTCTTCGCTCCAGTTTGGAGTAAATCCTTTTTCAAATATCTTTTTAGTCAAAGAGATTCTAACTTTATCACCGACCTTAAATTTATGTCTGCGGTACATGTTTTCGTTTGCTAATATTGGATTTTTGATAGCGTCATTGGGTGACATTTTGATGGTTCGATGTTTCGTGTTATTATATTCGCCTACGATTTGAGAAAGGTCATCGATGTATCTGTTGGTGTTTTTAGCTGTCATATGTTTGTGTAATTTTTCGTTTAGCGTGCGATTAAATCTCTCGACAACAACGCTTTTGCCTTCATTTCCTGTAACGTATTTTTTAATATTATTTTGTTCTAGAAACTGCTCAAACTTTTTGTTAAAAAACTCGGCTCCATGATCAGTCCAGATTTTGTTTGGTTTTCTTTCAGTACTCGTTATTATCTGTTTTAGCGCATCAGTGATTGACGTTCCTGTTTTATCTGAAACTGGCACACTAAAAGCGTATTTACTGAAAACATCTATAACGTTAAACAAATACTTCTTTGGAGCGCCATCAGCGCCAACGTTAAACTGAGCCAGATTGGATACATCTACCAAATCTATTGCCCAGATATCATCTACAGCGTTTGCAACAACTTTACGTCTCGGAAACTTTTTTTTTTAGGTCTGTGTAGTTCGACTGCAAGATCATCGTATAATTCTTTTCCGAGTCCAAGTTTATATTTTGCTCCTATCATTCCTTGAACAAATCTTCTATCAAAACGTTCTCGTAGATTTGTTGGCTCCATATCATGTAATTCGTCTAACATTACTTTATCACAATCTGCTTTCGAGTTTTCATGATCACGATAACAGATATCATGACGCATTGCTATTGCATCCACTTGATTATAAGGCTCTTGTCCTGGCAATGGATTGTCGTTTTCATCTAGTTGTTGATCTAGCGGATTGTAAGGACCTGTATAACGATGACCTGGCAAGGTCCAACCGCCTTTTGGTTTTGGTAATTTTCCAATAATTTTATGTATATCTATACCTAACCCTATTATTTCTCTGTTGTTACAACGTTGACAGTACGTAATGATTTTATCTTGTTCTATGCAAAGATCTTTGTCACAATCACAATTGCATTTCATTTTATTTTATTTTGTTTCATAAGATTAATCGTCGATCAAGATAACTCTATCAACGCTAGATCCTACTTGTTTTTTCAAAAACATACTTTTCTTTCTACCACAGATTGCACAAATACTTTTTAACATCGTTCTATTATTTTTCGTTTTTTCCGTCATCTCATCCTTGTTCTCTGTTTTAGTTTTGCATTTGAGACAGTATGTTGACATTATTATATCAAGAAGTTTAGATAAAATTGATTGCAATATTATCATTCGCATGAGAAGGATGCTCATCAAATTGTAAAATAAACTTCAAAAAGTTTTTACTTCCAGAGCTTTTACTCTGGTGCATTTGTCTGACAAACATGATACAATAATAACCACAAGCTGATGTTCCAATCGGCTGTAGTTGATTAGACGAATAATTTATTTTATCAAATTTTTTAAAAATATATTTTTTTATGAGATCGCTTGGAGGAAGTCCGAACGAATCAAAATAATTGTTATCGTGGACAGCAACCCAGTGGGTGCCAGAGCCATCATTTAAGTTTTCAATATTTACAACACAAGAACCGCCTGTTGGTACGTCATCGAGTTCATCCTTAGAAAATACTCCTCGAAATCCAACAACGTCCTTCAATTTTTCAATGATGTCAAAATTGCTCAATAACGTCTGGTCCCTGGTAGAGTTAATCCGCGTCCGATTCCTAGTAAGTTTGGCAGCAGACTTCCCGCTAGTCCCGCTAGAAGTGGAGCGAAAGGAATAATTCCTCCTTGTTTTGTTTGTTTGCGTTTTGTTGTTTTCTTTTTTTTCGATGATTTTGTTTTTTTCGTTGGCATTTTATTTTATACTATTACATAAAACTGAGTGACTATGTCACTGCCGATAGATTTGTTTGATACCACGACCTTCGACTGCTTTCTTTGTTGCGCCAGAGACTGCTCCTGACGCAGCCGCAAGTCCAAGTGTACCAAGTACTGGTAAAACTTTGCTAGCTATTATTGATAACGCTGGTCCAAAAAATCCACCTTCTTTTGACATTGCAGTTACCTGAGAAACAGATAATTTCAACACAAATGGTTTTCCTTTGTCGAGTTTATTGATTTGTTGTTGCGTTAGCATGACTTTTACTGCAATTTTATTTGAAGTTTCTGGAGAGATCATCAAAGAAACAGAGCTGCGTTTAGCAACAGCTGCTGATAATTTTTCAACTTGACCAGATGTTAGGTATATTTCTCGAGTTGTGTATTTGGTTTTCATAATGTTATATCCAAGTTGTTAGATTAAACTTGTACTGTCATTCTTCCTTTGATTGAATCGATGGTCAGAAATCGATCACTAACCAATAGCGCGTATACGTTATACTGTTCACCTGGCACAGCTCCCAGTGTCCACGTGACCTCAATATCTGCAGTCGATCCCACAACACGCTCCAAATGTTTTGATACGTCAAAATAAAAGATGGGATAGAGCGTTCGAAACTCTTCTATTGATATTTGAGATCCACTGTCCGCGTTCTGATATTTTTGCATTGCTTCCATAAGATACATGTACGGCCGAGAGATGTTTCTGGTGTCGTCTTCGGCAAAGTTACATTCGATTGCACGTTCGGGATATTGTTTGGAATTTACTCTCACAAATATTCGTCTAACGTCTGGGTTATCGAATATGGAGTTGTTTATTTCCTGATTGTTACGACGTGCTTGTCGTTGAAATACAACGAACAAGTGTCGCGGTAGTTGTTCGCTGGGCGTGGTCGTTACACGCCATGTGTAATCAGTCGCGTTGGGAATGGCTGTTTGATAAATCCTGTTCTGTTGGAAGTGTATCTTTTTTGTAAAGGTGGCTAGTAAAGATTCGAGCTCCATCATTTTAGCTAATGAAGGGACAACCCGAGGCATCCACAGTGCTAATCTTGTAATAGAAAACTGTCCCTCAGCCACTCCACCGGCGTGTATTATACAATCGTTTTGATCAGCTCGATCTAATATAAGCGTATGTTTTATTCCTCGAAACACTTTGTTATAATCACGGCAAAATCCAAAGATTGTACTTAACGGAAGCATCATCGTTATTTGGCGAGATTCTGCGGCAAATGCTTTTCGTTTAGCAAATCCTTCGTTATATCGTTGTTGTCTTATATTTGTAACGGCTAATCTTATCGAATCACCTATCGCAGCGGCATCATCAGCAGCAGGATTGGGGATGAGATTATTGTTATTTGCAGCAGGATTACCAGCATCAGTACGAAACTCGCTCGACACAGTTGTCCCTAGTCCAGTATCTTTGAACCACATCATATTTGTGGCTATTGATCTGGAATAGTCATCGCTAAACGAAACGATGTTTAGTATTGTACTCGCTATGGGTAAGTGCATCGAAATATCTTCTACGGTTTGATTGGCCAGTTGGTATCGTGCACTCTTAAACAAACTCCAACCATTATTGACGAGAGCGATTTCTACATTAGCTGCAATATCAGCACCTGCTGCATCTAATATTCGGCCACGCACTTCTAGCATTGCCTTATGGGGTAGTAGAAACACGTCCTCGTCTCTTGTGTTAAAAGTTCTAACCCCAGTTTTATTCGGTTCGTTCGAGTTCTCATCGAGATACTCGACATACTCTAATTCTGTTACAGCATCGTCAGTATCAATTTCTTCTGCAAAGTCGAGATAGTTTTTAGCTGACATTTATTTTATAATCGTTACACAAAATTAAAAGGCAGCAGGGGTCATCGGCGCTGTTTTCTTTACAAGTTTACGTACTATTTCTTCACCACTCGGCGACAATAATTTTTTTGTTGTAGCTATCATAGCTCGTTTTGTTTCTTCTGTTGGCGCAATATCTGATATTACTCGTTTTATTTCAGACACCGTAGGTGTTGTTGAAGGTCCTTTAATCTTATCAGCAATCTTTTGCCCTACTGCAGTGCCTGCTGAAGATGCCGCCCCTGTAGCGAAAGCTTTACCGGCGTCAAGTGCAATGGGCGCTACTTTACGCGCGATTCCTGGAATATTCTCTGCAATTGTTGTAAATATATTTCCAAAAAATCCACCTATGATTTTTCTTCGATAAACTTTTCTTCGTCTCATTTTATAAAATTATGTACACAAAATCACATGCCTAGGCAGTGCGTAGGTGTAAGTAATACGTGACTATCTCGTTGTTCACGTCTATTTGTCGTCCAGATTGGTCTGTGAGTTGCATTGTAATGCTTGTAATTTGATTCTCAGGTGTTATTGGATAGTAGATAATCTGTCGCGGAGTGATTTGCATGAGAGAACCCGGTGGGACTTCTGGTGAGAAACTGTAGATCGTTTGCCCGCGGTTGCCTTTTGACGTATAAGATCCAGATGCGATAGAGCAATTGATGAGTATTGTATTTACTTCTGTGATATCTACTGGTAGTTCTCCATCAAATGTCAAAGATTTATCTTCACCGGTGGTATAGTATAAAACTCTAGTAAAACCTAACATCTTTCCAAAACTTCTTTCTTCAAAGATGACTTTCATATTTCTTTTCACTGTTATCCTAGCTCGTAAGGTGTTATAATTCGCCGCTAATTCGAAATTATCAGCATTCCCACCAGCTTTTGTTAGAAGCTCTTTTATTGTTCTGTTTAGATCAGTAATGTTATAAGCTCCTTGTGGAATTTGTAGTTTGTATTGTATATCAATAAACTCTTTTTGTGATGTTGGAGATTGTTTAACATTAACGATTAAAATTTCATCATTAATCCCAGTTTTAATATTCGGCATGGCGTTCCAACAAGTACAAGAAATTAATCCAATCTCATACTGTTTTGCAGGATCTAGTTCTATTGGTGGGTTGTAAATTACTGTAAAATTCGCGCTGTTTCCTGTTATTTGTGACGAATCAAGCAATAATGTTGTTTGCATTATACTAATATTTTAGATAAGATCGCGGTGTAAAATTTCGTACTCGGATGATGTTAGTAATCCACTCGATCTTAGATGATCAAGTATATCAATAATTTCGTTATCAATCTCTACACTTTCATTACCAGCTTCTTTAGAGGATATCAACAGCATTAGCCGATCGACTATGTCTGCGTTTGATGTAAAAACTTTAACTCCAAATCCAGTCTTTTCCTCTGGTAATTTTTTATCTCGCATGTTTTCATATTGTTTGAGTAGTCTTTTAAAATCCCAACCTTTACTATAACCTCCTTCTTTATTTCGATATCGTTCTGATGTTTTTAGTAAAATTTCAGCCATAATTCCATCTCTAATATAATTGAGTAATGTTGGAATATTTTCTTCATCTTTTTGATCTTTAATTTCTTTATCAGCACGTGAGCCATCTTCTACAATTCTTTTTAATTTTTTTATCAAATTATCATAGTTTTCTTTTGACCAATCTCGAATACTATTAATATTAGTGATATTATTATTTTCCATAAACTCTTCATACTCAACATATTCTATTTTAGACCTAGCTTGTCTTCTGTAAAATATGATAGTATCCTCCTCAGGAGGCATTATTTTTATCATACTTTCTTGTAACGTTTTTTGTTTCTCAGCTAATTCCTCAGTTTGTTCTGACACTTTTTCTATTAACCTCCTTAACTCGTCGGGATTAACAGCCTTTGTTGTTATAGCTTGCTGAAGTGCAAGAGGGTTGTTTATTAATCTATCATATTCAACCTGTCGTGCAGCAGGATCAGCAATGTTTCTTACAAGTTCGTTTACAATTTTTACAGTTTCTTCTTTTGATCTTTCTCCAAGTAAACCAAACAAACCCTTTTCTTTCATTTTTGCTAGTTCTTCTGGAGATGATGTTTGTATTTCTGGCTGCTTGCCAAGCATCGCCTCAGTAACAGGTTTGAAAAATTTGGTTCTTTCTTCTTCTGCTTGAACTTGTCCACGTCGAGCTTCTTCCACCTTTTTCTTAAAAGCCGCTCGAGTTTCGAGAAACTTTTTTAGTAATTCGATTTTCTGTTGATGTTTGTCCATTATTTTTATACGCTTTACAAAATTATATCATAGAAACGTCTCAAGGCAACAACGAAACATCTTGGTTGGATCACGCGCTAGCTTGTCAAATAAAAAGAAACTATATCGATCTTTAGTTGCTCGATGATATAATTCGATAAATTTATCTTTTGTAACATCACCACATTGTTCGTTTGCAATATTTCTCACATCCACATTATCTAGTCCGGGAAATAATATGAAACAACCCGTATTTCGCCTAATAAACCTATCAACATTATAAAAACCTTGGGCAAGATAAACAGAATTGCATCTTTTATTACGTGATAGTGAAAAATATGATCTAATCTTGTTCATTTCCTCATTGTTTAGCGGAATATCATCAAAGACGATTATCTTATGCTCTGACGAATCGAGTTCGTTCACTGGAACGAGTTCTTCTGGTTGTTTTATCAAAAATATATCATCACCAATGCCAAGTTCATCACGAAGTTTATCATTATACTCGTTTAATAATTTGTATTTGTCTTGTTGGGGGTTGATGGTGTAAATATACACCTTATCATAGTTAAAGTTATTATTGAGTAAAAGATTTAATAACAAATTTGTTTTACCAGATCCAGTTCGCCCAACAATAAGATAATGACAGTCTGGAAGTTCATTGTTATGTTTATGCTTCACCAATCGCTCGGTGTCAAAGTTTATTATCTTCGCCATCGTATAATTTTATGTTATATTAAACCAACAATTTTGTATAGAACGGTATGTATAATGAGCTACTATACAAAATTTGGAACATTAGCAGTAGATTTATTAACAGAAGGTTACCAGGGTGACTTATCCAAGTATGCGACTCTTGATAAGCTCAAAAATGAAATCAACAATTTGTTAAACGTTGCAAGTGTAGATCCAAATGAAGTTGTAGTTTTCCAGGACAAACAAGGACGATTAAAGACGAGTAATGTACAACTATCAGATGTACTAGTACGAAATCCTACTGCAGTTGCTAATAATATTGTTACTTTTAACAATCAAGGTAAGATAGAAGATTCGGGTAGGTCAGTTAACGATTATGTTAGAAAAGCAGGTGATTTATTTACGGGAAACATTGTTATGAACCAGAACAAGATCACATACCTTGGAAACCCAACTGAGGATAATGACGCTGCTACTAAGAAATATGTTGATGATCAGGAATCAAAGTACGTGTCGGCGCATGGCGGTATAATGCGTGCATTTCTCAACATGAACAATAATGGCATCAATAATCTTAGAACACCAGAATCTGATTTTGATGCTGTAACAAAGAAATATGTTGATGATATCAACAATGAAATCACCAAGTTCAAAACTGATTTTACTAATCACATCACCACGTTTTTAAATTTTCGCAGAAACATAAACAAAACCAATAACGAATTTTTTGGAAGTCCGCCATCTGTTGATATTACACTCGATAATATTAACACAAAACTCAACGATATTATTAGTGGAATTCCTAGTATTGTTGAGAAAACAAGTATGATTAAAATTCCTCACAAGCAGATTAAAAATATTGTCTATACTGTTGCTTCTGGAATGTTTACTTGGTCGCCGCAAAATAACACTCTCAAACATACTGCAGAGGTCACTGGTGTGTATAGATTGTCCGTGTTGAGCAGTGCAAAGTTTAATATATTTACATTATTTCCATGGCGTCACTCGACTGATAATTTCTCTGGAACCGTGTCTATTGTGTTAAACAAAGATGTTGAAGAAACTTTTATGCTAATAGCAGATGACAAAAAATTAACTGCTGCGTCATATTGGTATTGTCTGGAATTTGTGGCTGAAACACCTCAACTAGTTACTTAATCAAGCCTGAGATTATGTGAACAAATATTATAATGAAAAAAAGTATAGTTGATTTCAATCATATTTCAAAAGATATTCCAGGACAGGATGTTGACGCACTAATACAATACTACAAATATTATCATAAAAAACTTTGGTGCGTTAAAAAATGTTATAAATATTATAACAAAATACTTCGAGTAATATCATATCTACCCTTGTTAATGACTAGTTCTGGCATAATTTCAAGTGGTATATCATTAAACCCGTTTTTGTTAATCATATCCGGTGTTGGTGTTTCTCTTACAGCAGCTTGTAAAAAAGTTGAACCTAAAATTTTGATAAAAAAGCACGGCTGCTTAACATCAATTATAACTTACAAAAAACTACTTGATCAAATAAGATCTTACCTACGAGGAGTAAAATATAGTATGGACGATTTAATACGTGAATTTCGTATTATTGACAACATGTTAACAGATATTCTTCCCATGAGGATCAGCAAATATGAGAAAGATTATCAAAAGAAGTATGATATAACATAAAATTTTATATAATACCACTTACCTTACTGGAATTCTAATACTTAATTTAGTCCACAATCGCCACGCTCTGCTAAATCGTAATGATTTGGAAAATTGAGTCTGACACATCATTTTGCTTATTCTGGAAGATCACGTAATTAAATTTTACCTGTTACCTAGGTATTTTGCAACAGGTGTTCTATTGTATTTGTTTGGAGGTCTGGGGGGGTTGTTGAGCTCGGATTCTTAACGCAATTATTGATTGCAATAGGTTTTCTATTACGTTACCTAGGTATTTTGTATTTGTTGAGCTCGGATTCTTAACGCAATTATTGATTGCAATAGGTTTTCTATTACGTTACCTAGGTATTTTGTATTTGTTTGGAGGTCTGGAGGGGGTTGTTGAGCTCGGATTCTTACTTTCTCCTACTACTAATACCTGTCACCATTAAAAATGGTGCAGAGTTGAATAAAATAATAGCCAGAATTGAAGCGATTTCAGTTCCTGATCCTGTTAAAGTATATCGTATAATGTAAAAAAAAAATTCAACTTATATATAAGTTTGCCAATAATAATTCAATTTAGGCAAATTGTACAAGAGCTTGGGATACAAATACTAAGTAGTATACAAAAGACGACATTCTTGTGATTATGAACACGCAAACAGAGTCTGGTCTACATTTGGTTGTTTGAACTTCAGTTACAATCATGATCAGTATTTGAAAACACGTGCTTTTGCTCATGAATGCCTTTGCGATGTTTCATGATGTGGCCATGAATTTTTTACAAGCTGGACCCTGCACACTACTTTTCATCACCGAGAACGGCATGGGATAAACTTCTGTCAAAGACCAAAGTTGAACTAGAGCTTCTCACTGATATTGATCAACATCATTTATTAAATGTAGCATTTGTTGCAGTATATCAATGGGGTGCAGGATCAATCTTCTCCAGTTTTTATCTCAGAGATATAGCCTAAAGATATACACTTTGCTGAGTCAGGTGTCCAGAATGACCACCAGACCCAATTAAAAGTCAACTCGGCCTAATAGCATTGCTGGATTCGCCTGGAAAAAAAAAATTTGTTGATAGCAAGACTTTAATTATCATCTTCTTCACCAGATATAAAAATCTATGAAATGCATACGTGTCCATTTTTCAAGCTGGGAGTTAGAATTTGAATACATCAAAATAGACAAAAACATCTGCAAACTGTGGGAATAACTACCAGTTACTTGGAAGTAATGAGTTATTACAATTAATGTATCTGTGACAAATAATAGTTACTATGTTAGTGCAAAATAAGATTCAGTATCTGGAAACTAATATTCACTGTATCTGCAGAAAATATTATTCATTGTATCTGTAGAAAATAATATTCACTGTATCTGTTGAAAATAATATTCACTGTATCTGTAGAAAATATTATTCACTGTATCTGTGGAAAATAATATTCACTGTATATGTAGAAAATAATATTCACTGTATCTGTAGAAAATAATATTTGCTGTATCTGTGGAACACTGTATACATGTATGTGGAAAATAAGATTTGATCTAGCCGTGCAAAAAAATAATATCCCAGATACCAGACTATAAGTGTTTATTAAATTTTGTACCAATGGATGCTATAAATTTTGATTAAAAAATATAATAACATAGAGTTAAGTTCACTTTCTATAAATGTATCTTAATTAGACACACAAAGAAGTAAACATGCTGAAAAAGTTATTCAAACTTTTGTTGTGCAATAACTTTGAAGTTAATTACATGAAGTTTGCATTATTTATTAAATTAAACTTTACCTTTCATATTAGTATGGCATGTATAATTTTTACCTTTTAACTAATTATGAATTTTTCTTCACAGATTTATTAATTATGCTACCATTATCCTACAAAGTAATTATATATATATATATATATATATATATATATATATATATATATATATATATATATATATATATATATATATATATATATATATATATATATATATATGACTTAAAGTTTGGTTTTAATGATGGCATGGTAGTTTTAAACATGATCTGTGTATGAATGAATTTTCTGTGTGCAATTTATTTCAATTCCAGTCTGACTTTTTAGGTATTTAAAAAAATAAAAACATCAAACTGTGGAAAATATTACCCTGATAAAAACACTGAACATCAGAAAAAAGGAAAGCAGCATAATTTCGTTCAAGAGCATGAATTACAGAAATGTTCACAGAAAGAAGCTAGCTGAATATTTGCATTTGGATATTTGATTAGAGTGGAGTTTTTCAAGGGTGACCAGTTGAAAAAGACAATCCATCTTTACATAATATAGTTAAAGGGATCATTAGAAATAACAAAAACCAAGAAATAATTTCATGCATCAGCTTGAGTTTTTTTTATCAACTGCCATAGAAAGTTTAAAGAGCTGGAAAAGAATGAAATTGCTGCTGGAATACAAATGAGAATAACAATACAATGTAGATTTTTATTAAATCTGCACTTTGAGCAACTATAACAAAAATATTCATATAATGCAAAACAATTGTACAGTTGGTCAGCCAATGTTTGTCTATCTGACAAAAACTCTTCATTTGTTCCAAAATCTTCATAAAATTCATAGGACTAATAAGACAGGCATATTTTAATCTTGCCATATACAAAACTGAAAACCTTCACAATTTTAGGGGTTTTGCCAAACATTCCATCATTGAATTGTACTTAATCTCAGTACTTTATCTATGAATGAAAAATTACTCCTGTTCTGTTACCATGTGCAGCAATAATTGAGGGTGGTTCATTTATGTCTTTGGCTATAAAAATGCTGAGCAAAGTGTTTATAGTGCCACTATTATCACAAGTTTTGCCAGGAAGCTGTTCACTTTACTGGAGTAATCTTCGCTATGAAAGTTTGTGAAATATAAAATTGCATTCTATTTTTCTATCTGTTTTATATGAAAAATGTTTGATATGTTGAATGTTCAGTATTTATTCTAAATTTTAATGATAGTCAGAACTGTCATAAAATTCACTCTGTTAGACCATAGTATGTTCAAATTAGCCATTTTAAAACAAGACAGATGAATTAAATTCATTTTTACATTGTAAATTTTAAAAGATGATAAACTGTTAGAATTCTTGTAATTCAATTAGATTATTCTTGTCAACTTCAGATCCATGTACAAATATGATTTAATAATAATCTTGAACAGTGATTAATAGGTAATGAAGCAAATTCATGTGTTTGCGTGCACACATAATGTACTTGACAGTATTTCATGTACTACATTACTCTAGTCATTAACTGTTTAGCTGATTTTGGATGGCGAGTCATAGACCTCTGTGGGGTTTCATATAAGCTGTATGTTGTTGTTGATGGTGACATTGGCTATCAGGATGGTATTGTAGTTCTTGCAGTAAGGAGCCAAAGCTTTGGAACCAATCAGTATGCAGTGAATAAGTGTGCTCTTGAGTGATCCTTGGAGGGGCAGGACAAGCATGTTGGTTCCATGAATATTTGACAAGAGCCAAAGAAGCAGAAATACTTCATGATCATCAATTGGATTAGTGTCAAGGTATTGTGTACAAGTATTATTTACATATTATTTGGAATACTCAGTTTGGAGTACTTGGGTTTTATTTCTGTGTACCTTTATATCTTTATAATATATTATTTTGATGTAGTGAGTTCAGTTCACTCCATGCTGCATGACAAAAGTGCTTATGATGGGAAAACTGATATATCTTGAGCACACAAGCTGTGCATCTCAACATAGCCTGTGTACAGAGTCAAACACCACATCAAGGAAAGTCTTATCAGCAAGTGGTCCACTTTACAATGCAATATCTCCACATGCTGAGGAATGTGCATGCACTGTAAAATTATTTTTCTATTTGTATTATATGATAGAATTGTTTTATTCTAATGTTTGTTCTGCATTTTAGATAGTTCCCACAACTTTTATCATATAATGCAATGTTATTATGCATGTTAAAGTTTGTTTTCTAGTTTAGCATTATGTAACTAAACAAAACAATTGCATTCACATCAATGTTGCATATATTAAGGGACAAGAGAATGTTACTTCATATTCTGTAAACTGTTTTGTCATATATATATATATATATATATATATATATATATATATATATATATATATATATATATATATATAGATATATGAACCTTTTTATGATAACTTTGTACAGTGGTCCTGATAATGATTTTTATAAAAAAATCAACTCCCTTTGCATGATATACATTATTAATGCTATACATGACCATGTCACTGATATTATATGGATTAATATGTTATACTTTCAGCTGTGAAAAGGGGTGAAGGGCTGAAAGGAGTGCAGGAGTGATGGAGCGAAAGAGCAATGCTGTATTTTTGTGTTTGCACCATAATAAGGGTGTCATTTTAGCCATGGTGCTAATTTGTGTTGGTATATACCCAGTATGCTGCTGTGGATGGTGATATTGGCCTGGAAGAAGATAATGGTTACCTGATGTGGAGGGACCAGCGAATTTGCAGGGAATAAGAGATTCTATGGATCCTTAGGCAGACTGGGAGGGACAGAGCATTCATGTTGGCTCCTTGACCATCCAGCGGAGATTTGGGACTGAAATACCTTGTGGATGTTGCAAGATACATGTCCCAATTTTTATAATCATTTATCACTATTTGAGTAAAAACATTTTCATGTACAAAATCATTTTATTGCTATTTGAATGAAAATTTCATCTTTGTTGATGTAAATCATTTTATCATTGAGTGAAATCACTTTGTTTGAGTCATTAATCTGCTTCTTTTTGCATTTAATTTCTGTTCAATATCAGTTCAATTTTCATTAAAATTGCTATTCATTCCAGTTAGGACGTGTATTATTTATATAGTTATTTAATTTGGTGCTCATCATTGTCTTAAATATCTAATATTTGGACTTTTGGTGCATGAGTTTAGTATTGGGTTTATCTACCTTGAAATAATCTATAAATAAACATTGTATTTTCATTATCATTTTTTGTGTCTTCGTTGTGATCAGAACCTAGCCTGTTTCATCTTGTTACAACTAGTTACATACATTCTGTTGTTAAATCAATTTTCATTATCACCATGATTGAAAATTAAATATATATGTACATATTCTACTTGTGAATGAAACATTATTTATATTTTACTACAAATTCTATTTTGTAAACACCTTAGTGACTTAATCACAACTTATTCATAGTTATGTAAATCCTATACTTACCTACCCTTGGTTATAGAATAAACACTGTTCATTACTGTTTAGATTTTAAACATTGTTCCTCTATGCTGTTTTGTTTACACGATCCACATGTTCTGATTAGTTTTATATGAACTATATAATTTCCTTATATCTGTTGTTGAACTTGGTACACAACAGTTTGTTATATCCACTGTTTGACTTGTGTGCAAGTTTGTTATCAGATTCATTAATCACACACATTATAGATAAACATCTCATTTATGAAAGTGCTTTCACTGTTTTTACTAAAATCCTAAACCAGGTTCATACTGTTATAATAGTGACAAAAGTGAGATCAGATTAGATGGAACACTATCATTAGTTGGCATAGGTCTTGAGTCCTATTTCCAGAAGTAACTTCATTTAATTAAAGGTTCACCATATAAACTTGACATGGACTATGCCAAGAGTTTTTTGTGAGTGTACTGCAGTCTTGTCATACACCCCTTCAATGACCTAGATTTCAAACCAATTCCGTCTGTCATATATACCCCAATTACCTAGACTTCAAACCAATGCAGCCTGTCATACACCCCCAATGATCTAGTTTTCTAACCTATGCATGGCCAGCTGAATTTCAGGTATATTTCCTTTTTAAACTGGATTAACATTATTTACATCCCAAACTTTAAGAAAATTATAATTATTCTTCCATACGACTAGAATAGTTGACTAGTTTATAATGTTATTTTTCTAGCAACTTCAAGCTGAAAGTTTTATTGCATTATATGCTTTTAGTTTCTTCAAGAAGCCATAACTTGAGATTCTATATCACATTCATGGTAAGTACAAACACATGCATTTGTTGAGTACTTAACAGTTCGTTAACATTTTGGACAACAAAATTATATGCATGTATATTTGGTCAGTTGAATCGTATGCATGTACTTTTCTTCAATTTAATTACATGAATGTACTTTGGTAATATAATCACATGCATGTACTTTTGGTCAATTCAATTACATGCATGTACTTTTGGTCAATTTAATTACATGCATGTACTTTGGTATAATAATCACATGTATGTACTTTTTGTCAGGATAATCACATGCATGTATTTTTTGTCAATTCAATGACATGCATGCACTTTTTGTCAATTCAGTGACATGCATGTACTTTTTGTCAATTCAATGTCATGCATGTAACTTTTGTCAATTCAATGAAATGCATGTATGTTTGGTCAGTATAATCACATGCATATACTTTTGGTCAGTTCAATCACATACTACATGTCCTTTTGGTCAATTCAATCACATGCATGTACATTTGGTCAATATAATCACATGCATGTACTTTTGGTCAATTCAGTCACATGCATGTACATTTGGTAAATTCAGTCACATGCATGTACATTTGGTCAATTCAGTCACATGCATGTACATTTGGTCAATATAATCACATGCATGTACTTTTGGTCAATTCAGTCACATGCATGTGCTGATATATGTCCATGTGCAGAGTTTGCAAAAAGTGATTTATTGAACCCCTCACAAATTTATCCATATGCAAATAATTTTTTTACCACAATGTTATTAGTTTCAACTGTGTTGACATTTTAGTTGTGTTTGCTTGAGTCTTCAGTGTGTTATAAACTTAACTGTAAAAATGTCATTTAGTAATTTTTCTGTGTAACTATGAGCTAAAAGTGAGAAAATGACTGAATTGGTCAAACAAGAACATACAAGGATACAACATCAAACTTTTTATTCATTTTGCTACAAATTATCACAAAACACATTGAAAATGTTAAAGAAAATCAAAGCTGATGTTCTTGCACAAAACATTTTTCATATGGATAATGAAAGCACAAAATTTCCCACTGTCCACAATTAAATAGTGTAGAGCATGATCTACCTAAATAAAATAAAACCTACATCCTCACCTTAAAATGATCTACACCTTCAAATATATCACAAATTGTATCAAAATTTTATTGAAAATGTCTGAAAAATGTACAAAGATTTTCATTTTCTTTAACTGTTATATTTTGTCTGTAGCTATATAGTTTGCTTTAGGGCTCATTTCAAATTAAATTTATGAAAAGAATCTAATAATGTTTGCTTTAAATGAGATTGTATTAAATTAACACTAAAGTATTCATTATTTTTGCATGACTTACATGACTGTGTTGATCACATGCCAAAACAATTTGTTTCTGGGGCCCGAGTGGCCGAGTGGTTTTAAGCGATGTCCGTTACAGATCACTGCCATCTCACCTCTGTCTGCGTGGTGTGGTCTAGGATTCGGCTAATTTAGATATGTGAGAAAGCTTGCCAGTAGCTTTTCGTGGGTCGGTGGTTCTTTCCGGTGATTTCTTGGATTCTTCCTCCACCATTAATACTGGCCGCCATGAATAGCCTATCGTGTGCTGAAAAATGGTGTTAAGCCCAACAACAACAACAATTTGTTTCTATAAGCTATTAAACAATGCACACAAATAACCTGTATTTCCAGAGAGAAATATTTTTGTTATAGTAATTTAGGCTTAAATAAAATTATATATGGTTTAAAATAATCATGGATAAAAATATACATCAACATCAAAGGCAAAAATAATGTATGACAATCTCACATTTTAACATTATTGTTTGTGTAGAGTATGCAATGCATTGTGATACATGTATCAATGCATACTGATAAATGTATCAATACTGATATATCAATATATATAGCATTATTCTTTGTGCACAGAATGTGATATATACTGATACATGTGTCAAGTAATCATTGCTGATACATCAATATTTATTTTATTGCTTGCATATAGTATGTGATAGATATGGATACATGCATCAATATGTATAACATTACTGTTTGTGTACAGTATTAAATGCATACTGATACATGTATAAATACTGATATATCAATATATATAGCATTATTCTTTGTGCACAGTATGTGATATATACTGATACATGTATAAATACTGATATATCAACAAATATGGCATTATTGTTTGTACATAGTATGTGATGTATACTGATGCATGTATCAAGACATCAATACTAATACATCAATAATTATTATTTGTGTAAAATATGTGATGCATACTGATATACAGCCCTATACTTTGAGTATAGTATGCAAAGCATACTGATCCATATATCAATACAGATATATCAATATGTATAGCATTATTGTTCATGTATAGATTGCAATGCATACTGATAAATGCATTAATATGTTTAGCATTATAATTTGTTTATAATATGTTTAGAATACTGATATCTGTATCCAGAGGTATATATTTCATTATTGTCTGAATGTCATATGCAAAGCACACTGATATATTTATTAATACATCAATACTGATATATGAATATGCATAACATTACTGTTTGTGAATAGTATGTGATGCATACTGATACATGTATCAATATGTAAAGCACTATTGTTTTTGTATAGTATGAAAAGCATACTGATACATGTATTAATATTCCAACATTGATATGTCAATACGTATAACATTATTGTTTGTGTATAGTATGTGATGCATACTGATACATGTATCAATAATGATAAATGCATGAATATGTATAATATTTACTGTATATAGTATGCAAAGAATACTGATACATATAGCAATACATTAATACTGATGAATCAATATATACAACATTATTGTTTGTGTACAATATATGATGCATAATGATACAGGTAGTAATTTACATCAATATTGATACAACATGCATATTATTATTGTTTGTGTATTATATTGGATGCATACTGATACATGTATATATCATAGACGTACCATTTCTACTAATACTGACACTTGAAAGTCTATCAATTATTAGAAAAAGTATAATAGTTCCCCAATATAAAACCTCTCAGTATGATGTTGTCCATCTTTAACACATTAGTATGGTCGAGTAACTTAATGAATTGGTTCTATTTTAATTTAATTTTGCTACCTAATTTATTTCAAAACATTGCAATTTTTGGCTAATGAGGGCCGATTATAATGTACTTTCACAGTGATAAAAACAACAACCTTGTTTTTTGTGTTATTAGCCTCTATTATATCACAGACTTGTTAGAACAAACCTCAGTGTAAGGTGACCTTATTAATAACACTTTTATGACTCCTATGAATTGTATTATAAATATGGAACAATTTAGACAGTTTTAGATAATAATGGCCTGATGACCTTTAAAAGAACTGTCTCAGTCTTTCTATTGTTATTCCTAGCCAACTACAAAACAACTATTGAAATCTAATCAATATATTCCTCATGGCCAACTTCCCTTTTCAATTAAACTGTCATACATTTATTAAAAGAATGTTGATGGTATTTGATCTAAACACAAGCAACAATTTAAAAGCTGAGCTTAAAATATATTACTTCCAAATTATTACTTTAGTATAAAAGTGTTGAAATAGGGTTCACTAGGGTGTTGTGATAGAGTTAACTGGAGCTGCTGGAGCAGACCTACTTTGTGCAACAATAATAATACATCTGTATAATGATGTCATTCAATGAAGCAAAAATATCTGGATTATAAGCAAGGTAGCCTCACACAAGATGTAGGATCAATATTAAAACTACTTTTTACCAAAAACTATGACCATAAGTTTGTTGTATGAGAAATGCTACATTTATGAGCTTTAGAACATTAAACTACTATATATTAATTACCACCCTACCTATATAACCTTATTTGCACAGCTCAATAGAGTCTATGTAATTACTGACAATTCCTAATGACAATATATACAATCAATTTGTAGTATATTGTATCTAGATCCCTAAAAGGTCAATCTGTTTTTTTTATTCTTGTAACCATGGCCATGGAGAAATATGAATCTCTTTGTTCAATCAGTAATGATTTAATATGTGTAACAAAATTTAATTTCATTCTGTTCCTTTGTGTCTTGTCATTGTGAATTTCACTGAGTGGTATTTTATAAGGCTCACAAACAAATGCAAAGAAGAACAATGCATCTACAGAGTTTGATGGATAATTTTGTCTTCTGGGCTTTCATTTAATAAAACTAAAAAAAAAAATGGAAAGTGTATAAAAACTGACCTACAAATAAAGCAAAAAATTTTGCAAAACAATATACACTATTTACTTCATACTAAGTAATACACATTGGCATGAAAGCATACACCGAGTTTATATAATGAAGAACTGCATGATATATAACTTTATGGTTATTATATTAATGTATCTGAAGATGGGCATGTTTCCTTGTATGTTCTTGCAACTTCAATTAGAGATCATACAATATTTTCAAATAACTAGAACTGCAATTTCAAAATAAGTTTCAATTTTGAATCCACTTCTCTACATTTCAAAAATTTGTGTAAATCAGCCATCCATTTTCGAAATTGCACTTACTGCACAACAATTCTTATACAAAACTTTATGTAAAACATCTTTCCTGCCAAATTAATTACATTTTTCATTACCACAAAATTGACTTTTTCATCTTTTAAAATGAGACATTGTTTAAAAAGATGGTTAAAAGACAGACTGAAATAAATCTAGTGCAATAATTAAACTACAGTTTCTTTATTTTTATATACAAACAATGATGCTAGATTTGATTTCTGTGAAACCTAAAAACTAATTATAATTCATGCCTGTTACATTAATATCATTAAATTAAAAAAATCTGATAAGTTTAATCAATATACACAATGCAAAAACTCATTTATAAATGTCTGTTGTAGTGCTTGAAGTCATATTCACAAGTTCTTGAATGTAAAGAGACAATAAGCTAAGAAAAATCATTATACAGTTCAGCCTCTCTTGCCAGCCATTGATTAGATCATTTGTCCATTTTCTCTTTACCAGACACTTATGAGATGGATCAATATCCATTTTGAAATCGATTTATGGGACAGATCAATTAACTTACATAATGGATTAATTATGTCTATCAAAAGAGGGTTGCTGTTTAAAGAAGGATCAAACAGCCTTCTCATTACTTTTGGAGTAGCAGTATGTACTGGGACAATGCAAGAATGTATCAAAGTATGTAATCATATTGTGAAAGTATATGGCTGCAATGTAACAATGTTGTGCAAAAAAGTAAAAGTAGTCACTTTAAATCAGGCCTCCAAATTTGACCTACAAGAAAACTGCAACAACAAACTGGAAAATTAGACACACAACCGAATCAGATTGAAGATTACATTAAAAACTGCATTATGAACCTCTAAAGGAGGCCTTGCCCTAACAACAGTCCCCTTAAATTTCATCATTCCCATTTATTTTGCCAAGCAGCACGTTTGTCATTAGAAATCAGATATCCTACCAATTCATAACACGTTTCTCAGAATTATGGTGTTAATTCTGAGGTTTGACTTGAAACCTCCAGTAAATCAGCAAGGTCTGCTAACTCACGATGCTCAATATCAAAAGGCAGAGCTTGCCATTGTTCACAAGTGGAAATTGCTCCATTTTCCATGTTGCGAATTATAAAGGATTCAATCTTGAGTGTGGGCAGGAGGAGTGAGCTATAAACAAAATAAACACCCCAGTCCAAACCACACTTCTTACAATGAATCTTTTTAGTTTTTATATAACCATCTATATTTTTTCTTTTGGGTTTCTTATGACACCTTATGTCTATCAGCTTTCTGAACTCTTTACCAATGACAATATGAAAACTGTCTTTAACAACGCACAAATCCTCACCATCAACAACTTCAATTTTACACTTTTTGCAACACAGTCTAAATTTACCCCTTTTCTTCGAGCCAATTTGGTTTTTCAGAATTCTTTCACGGACCTCTTCTTTCATTATTTCATCCTTCTGGAAAAGCTTGATTTTTCGCTGCAGGGAACTTGGATTAATTTTTTTTACAGACTCCAGGGCTCGATACATCATAGCCATCTTGAGCGTATTGAGTTTATCTTTATCTAATTTCTTCTCATTTCCTATTATAATTTTCTTGCCACCTTTCTTTCTTGCACGACCTGCAAAACATTAATTTATTTTACATCAGCTGACTTTCATAAAACAGATTAGTTTCTAATCAGTTCATTTGGTAAAATCTAACTCCCTTTTGTCCATTAATGATAAAAGTCTAATTCAGATAATCTGGTCCAAGTATTTAGAAATAAGATACAGGTTTGGGGATTATTATCTGAATAATACTTGATGAAATTCATTCTATTATTATTGCTAAAAACATGGATGTCAAAAAAGCCAAACAGACTATAACTGTTAGAGAGGAGCAAGCATATATGCTCAGCACATTATATGTCCACTCCATGTACCATGCACAGCACATATGTCCACTCCATGTACCATGCCCAGCACATATGTCCACTCCATGTACCATGCACAGCACATATGTCCACTCCATGTACCATGGACAGCACATAATATGTCCACCCCATGTACCATGCACAGCACATATGTCCACTCCATGTACCATGCACAGCACATATGTCCACTCCAGGTACCATGCACAGCACATATGTCCACTCCATGTACCATGCACAGCACACATGTCCACTCCATGTACCATGCACAGCACATATGTCCACTCCATGTACCATGCACAGCACATATGTCCACTCCATGTACCATGCACAGCACATATGTCCACTCCATGTACCATGCATAGCACATATGTCCACTCCATGTACCATGCACATCACATATGTCCACTCCATGTATCATGCACAGCACATATGTCCACTCCATGTATCATGCACAGCACATATGTCCACTCCATGTATCATGCACAGCACCTATGTCCACTCCATGCACCATGGACAGCACATTATATGTCCACCCCATGTACCATGCACAGCACATATGTCCACTCCATGTACCATGCACATCACATATGTCCACCCCATGTACCATGCAGCACATTTTATGTCCACTCCATGTACCATGCACAGCACATTATATGTCCACTCCATGTATCATGCACAGCACATTATATGTCTACCCCATGTACCATGCACAGCACATTATATGTCCACCCCATGTACCATGCACAGCACATTATATGTCTACCCCATGTACCATGTCTGGCACATTATATGTCCACCCCATGTACCATGCATAGCACATTATATGTCCACCCCATGTACCATGCATAGCACATTATATGTCCACCCCATGTACCATGTATGACACATTATACGTCCACTCAATGTACCATGCACAGCACATTATATGTCCACCCCATGTACCATGCAGCACATTATATGTCCACTCCATGTACCATGCTCAGCACATTATGTCTACCCCATGTACCATGCACAGCACATTATATGTCCACTCCATGTACCATGCACAGCACATTATATGTCCACTCCATGTATCATGCACAGCACATTATATGTCTACCCCATGTACCATGCACAGCACATTATATGTCCACCCCATGTACCATTGACAGCACATTATATGTCCACTCCATGTACCATGCACAGCACATTATATGCCTACCCCATGTACCATGTCTGGCACATTATATGTCCACCCCATGTACCATGCACAGCACATTATATGTCTACCCCATATACCATGCATGGCAAATTTTATTCCATCCCATGTACTGTGCTTGACACATTATAAGTTCACCCCATGTACCACCGCATGGCAAATTATATGTCCTCCCATAATCTTTTATGTGGGCACTAATAGAGTATGATTTGTTTTTTTTAAATAATTACCAATATGTCACAATGACCTTGACATTTGGTCAAAGTACAAAGTCTTGAACTAATGAACTAAACTTACCATTAGACTTATCATGGTAATACCCTTTAGACCCAATTAAGCACTGTACTTGAAACAACCCTAAGTGTAAGCCATTTCACAGTTTGGGCAAGGACACTAGAACATGAGCTATTCAGGAAAACCAATTATTTTCTAGAGTTACATACACCTTCACATTTGACCTTTTAACCCCCAAATCAATAGACTCCTTGCCTACCTTAAATGCAAGCCATCCACAAACATGGGTGAAGGTAAATCATTCACAACTGAACTTTTTGTGCATCAACCATTTGTCTTCTTTTAATCACAGTGGTCTTTGACCTTTTAACCCTGAAACTGATCAGCTTTTGTCTTATCCCAAATGATCCACAAAGTTTGGCCCAGGTGTGTGATGTCTGTTTTCATATTTTACAGCTTAACTGGAACAAAGTACCTTGCCCAAGGACACAACATGCCAGCCAACCCAAGTTGATAAGATGAATCAATCCAATACCCACACACTTTCAGCTTTTAGTATGGCAAGCTAATGCAACTGTGCAGAAACCTGTCTTCTTTCAGTTGCAGGGACTTTCACCTTTGATCTTTTGATCCCAGAAACAATAGGATTACCCTAAGCTGGCAGAGGTATTATATATTTTATTGTAGTCTCTCCACCTGGGTAGGCTTATCTCCTAAGTAATGCTCAATATTTGAGGAAATGTGGATGCATGGCCAAAGAATATGTTGGTCACACACTACAATCAGAATTTGCATTATACTCCTAAATTCCTAAATTGTAGTTCTAGACTCAATTACACATAATGGATACTTTATGCATTTCTTTTTATAACTGTTTTTCATCAACTAAAAATATACAAAATGTAATAACTTTATACAATATTTCAGACATTTGTTTTCTACAAGAACCGTGGCTGTTCAACAGTGAGTTAGACTGTTTCTTTTCTGTACATGAAGAGTTTTAAAGATCACTATTTGCATCTTCTAAAAACATTCAAAGGTAAACCTTAGGGGGGGGGACTTCTAAAGTCATTCAGAAGTAGACCTTAAGGGGTGTCAGGGTCTAATACCATAGATCTCGTTGCAAGTATTATACAAGTACACCTCAATTATCTGTGATTAATACAAATTGCTAGAAAACAGGAAATTCCTTCTTGCTTTCTGAAAACATCCATTTACCTCATGATCTTGTTAGAACTTTTAGGGAATTACTTGATTATTTGGGTAAAATTAATTATACTGTAGAAAAAGCTAATCTTCCAAATGTTTATGCACTTAGTAGATTGGAATGCTAAAATAGTCATATCAACTCCATCTGGAGATGAAATGTGCCTATTTTATTATGAATATGGTCATATCAGACTTCAAACTTAGAGCAGAGGAGACAACAAATTATACTTATCTCAAAATACTGTTTCTTGGTTGGGTCATTGTGTCTCTTCACAATTTAATCATTCTGCTATAAGTGATATGAGAATAATTTCCACACTAGTATTGTCCAACCATCATCACACTTTAATGGCTATCAATGTTAATCCAATTCCTTGATTAAATTCTTACACTAATGAACTCTTCAATTTGAAATACATCAACTGGTCAGACTTCACTGCCAAAGAAAAGCTGAGTTATGCTTGAACATCTGCATTCTTATTAATCAAGAAAGTGATCTAAAGTTGTGGTTATGTTAATAATTTGTTGCCCAAGATCAATTAATAGTTTTGGGCAATTGTGTTATACAGAAAAGGATTTACAGTACAATTATAAAGGGAATCAACTGCATGAGCACCCATGATGTGTATTTGTTGAGTAGAAAAAAAAACGAATTAATGTGATGTCACATGGATTTTATTCCAGCTATCAGCCATTGCTCTGGTAATTCATTGTGCTTGTAAGTAGATAGCTTATTAGTACTTGTATTTGAGTTTGTTTTCCATGCATTAACAACATGCTCCACTATGCAGCGTTTGTTTGCAACAATAAATTGAGTATGGCATCGACTAGGAATTTCTTTTGATTTCCAAAAGACAAGATCCAATGATGGCTTGGATCCACTACTGTCAACATAAAAACTTTGAGTCAGTAACTTTCAGACTTTGTGCAACCTGCATTTTCTAAAAGATCAGTATGAAGTTGATCGAAAAAGATGTGCTGAATTGGGATACATAAATGCCAGGGCAAGGCAGAAGGAAGCTGAGGTAACAGTGCCAGACATTCTTTTAACTCTGAGCTTAGGGAAAGATCAACTGACTGATGCCATTGACAGCAGCACAACTGTCAAGCTGAAACATGTAAGAGGAGCATATCTCATGCAGCAGAATGCAGTGGCAAATAAACATGTTTTATACGCTTTAATTTCTATCAATGTATTGTCCACAATATATCTTAAGTACTTAATCAAAAATATCTGCATAAAAAAGAGCATTGTTCAACTCAGATTCTTATGTTTCTCCAGCTATTATCACTGACCACCCCACCCCATGTGCCCCGGTTATTGAATTGTTACAAATACTATATATTCCCATAAATAATATTAATCTAGGAAAGAGTTGTTTATGATACGGACATCATGCCATGTAACCCAGATCATTCGTAACCCAGGGTGTTCATAAGCTGGGGACCCACAGTATAGACTTTAATACAAAAAAGTATAATATACTAGTAAAATATAACCAACCCACTTGCTAGTCCTAATTATGTGCTAGGTGTACACAGTTGAATATTAGTTTCCTAGTAGAGAAACCAATGTTGAGAAGACCTTAAGAGTTCAACATACTCAAAGTTACATGCTGTCTCTCTGCCTCCCTCTTTTATGTGCCAATTTAAATATCATCATAATGACATACACATACTCTCTAATGACTACCATATAATGTACCTGTACTATGAAGTACTTTCTTTGCCTCCACATCCATCGAAGTGTATGCACCATATTGAGCTAAGAACCCAGGGGGAATCTCAACAAGCAACACCTCCACATATTAGTTGCTTTCCAGTGTGCTCTTGAATTAAGGAAGCTTGGTGTTTTTCCCATACAACTTCAACTGCCAGAACAAAATAGGATGTTTTTGCAAATTTGTAAATGTCCATTTACACAACTGATGCCAGAGAAGAATATTGCTCCTGCAGTAAACAAATTACAACAATGCAGTCTTCCATTACAAGGCTGACATTTTCATCCCAGGCCAGCCAAAACAATGACTCGCGTTACGAGTGGTGACTCGGTTATTCTCTTGCACACAAAATTTTGAACACATGAGCTCACACATGGCTGCCTCTACTTAAACAGAGTGAAAAAAGGTGAGAAAAGGAGTCTGTGGTGTTCTTGTGTTTATTTTTGTGTCATTTTTGTGTTGTTTTTGTGGGTTTTGAGTGTGTTTGTGTGTTTTATTGCTAAGTATGTGTTGTGTATATGTTGTGTGAATGCTCCTTTTTTTTTTTTTCTCACCTTTTTCTTAAATGTAGCAGCAATTTTCAGCTTGTTTTTCAGCTCAGGAACAGATGAAAAATTTAACAATGGGACCCTATAGGAAAATGCAATCCGGGTTATAAACACCCTGGGTTATAAATGCCGTCTGGGAAACAATTAGGTTTTGTAATCTGGGGACCCACTGTACTTTGGTATCATAGCTGTATTCAGTTTTATCTAGGTGATAAACAACCTCAGGAAAACATATTAGATCAATTTCGTGTCTGCATAATACTGGAAAATAGACTTGTTGTTTTGAAACTGTCAATGATGTATGTTTAGACTGCTCAGCAAAATTTAAATACCTGCAAAGGCCAACCAATGCCACCTGCCTTTTGTATCCTTGAAAGTATTGTTAAAAACAATCAATTAAGCAAGTTGTGCTTTTTCTTTCTTTTTAAGAACATGGAAGTTATAGGGTCCATGCATGAATAGTGAGACTGAAGGTCTGAAGAGAGGATTGGATCACATCATAAATGATAATGATTAGACTATTCAAGCCCTAGTTACAGATCAGCACAGAATGGTATAGAAATACATGAGAGAGGAGCAAGAGGATGTGAAACTGTTTACTTTTTATGTACGGCACTTGGCAAAAGGTACAGATATAGATATTTGCTCTAAAGTTTTAAACTGAACTTAAACAATTTTTGTCCTTTTCTTATGGAGGATATTCTCATGCAAATTTAACCTTTTGTTTGTATGCATGCTTTTTTTTCAATTTCAGGTTTCTCCAAGAAGCTGGAAGCATCTGCAGAAAAGGATCATAAGATGATCCGGCCATGGATCAAGTTTGCAGTAAACCATGCCTACTTGGATGCAGGTTTCTATGGGAACAGCAGTAAGCTTAAGGTTGCCAAATGTAAATTGCTGATAAACCAAATTGCAAACACACATTATCACAATTTCTACAATCTTCTACTGCGAATGCGAGCATGATCCCATTACTGAAGAAAGATTGTGGTTGAAGGAGGATGTTTACAACTAGAATGTCTATAGAAACTTTAACATGCCTACAAGATTATTCTAATCCACTAACTGTCAATAGCTCTGTGCTCACAAGTGAGGTATAACAAGAGGATGAGACTTGCACTTAATTTTCAGATTTGCACATAAAGTTCAGGATTTATTCTAATCAGAATCTATATATATATATATATATATATATATATATATATATATATATATATATATATATATATATATATATCACCAATAAATAATGTTAATGAACTCACTAATCCTTCTTTTTTACATCAAAAATTTGCTGTTAAAGCACTCAACACATATTCATCTGTATTGCAATATCCACTTGTAACTTCATGTTACAGTGCCTTTTATTACTTCCTCTAAAGTTACTCACCTGTCATTTGTAACTTTGTAATCTCGTTCCCAGCATAATTGTAACTGAGCACAATATTACAGTCGGGGATGTCAATCCCTTCGACTCCCACAGATGTGGAAACCAAGACTGTGTACTCGCCGGACCTAAACTTCTCCAAAGTTTCTGTCTGTTCAGCCTCTGTCATCCCTGAAATAAAATGATAAACATTGTTACAAATTTATTACTTCATTAAATAAAATGGACAATTGAAAACATACATTTGTATATGCAATCTTGAGATTATGGCATAAATCAGAAGTAATGTAAATGCATGTAAACTGTGTGTCAAAAACCATGGCATGAGCAATGGTGTATCAATAAGCACAGCGGTGCAAATTGATTATTTCTTCATTATAAATGGCATTATAATGAAAGTGTGTAAATCAAACTGGCATAAATCACCTGTATCTACAAAAAATAATTTCAAGATGGAAATCAATGCAACCCAAGTTACATTTTTCATAATTAATATTTAAATAATGATTCAATAAGCAATCTGCCATGAATTCTATCTTTTTGTGGTTTACCAATTATCTTGGATTTTAAAATCATTATGATTACATCTATCTAATACAATTACTGTGGTAGGTAGATATTCCTAGACCTGATTTAATATCATATGGAATGTTATTATAAACAAGCACACCTGAAAACTGAATGCTGTCTTTTCTAAGTGGTTTCTTTAATTTGGTTTGGGTACTTAGAAATTTTGATATTTTAATGATCTAATATTTCAGGTACCAGTAGATTCACTTTCTTGGAAACTGGTGTTTAGGTACAAGGGGGCAGATTTTGTAAATACTTTGTACATTATTTTGGCCTTTCTCAAAAATATTAAATTTCATGTATTAGTAACACTTTCAATAAAATCATTGCAGTTTTAAAAAAAATGTTGTTTGCTGCTCAAGAAGTATTTTAATGCCCTTTCCTGGAGTCTGGAAAATTTTCTTATATTTAGCAGCTTTGTTACCACAAATTATATTACAGTAGTCTAGATTCACCTAAAGGTTACTTTTGTAAAACCTTAGCTCTGTAATGTAATGGAATGAAAGCCTTGATTTTCTTTAGGAGTGAAATATAAGAGTTTATTGTCTTTATGTGATGCCACTATTGCACATTATTGTCTACAAATATTCCAAAGATTATATCTAAATGCATCATTTTCAGGTCAGTGTTATCATAGAGAACATGCAGCGTATCAGTTTGGAACCTAGTTCTTTTCTGCTGTGTAGTTACCAACAGACTTTAGCTTTATCCGTATTAAGGATCATACCATTATCCTTGTACCATAATTTAAGTCTGAAGTTTTTTTTTACAACGTCAGCTTAGATGCTTTCAGCATGAAATAAAATAGTGTCAACAGCATCAGTTGATGAGATTGCATCTTTTTTTAGAGGTAGGTCATTTATGAACTGAACCATACATGCCAACCTTTAAGCTTTTGACATGATCATTACGCCTTTTTCACCAAGTTGCGTTTTATGCTAGACTGTATATGGATTATGCCTTTTGGTAAATGAAATAATATACTAAAATGTTGTTGTTATTTTTAATATCATCTCTTCAAGTCCACTCATATCAATTTGAAAATGACTGCTGTGTAAGAATAGCACAAGAGTACCTTCTTTATTTGCTATTTATAGCAACTGTATATGACCAATTTCCAAGGAAACAAACTGCTTTCTTCAAATGTGAATTTGCCATACAGACTCATTATAGTATTTAAAGTGGACCAGTCTATACTTTCAATGAACATGACAACATATGTAATGTGGTGGAAAAGATAGAGTAGAGGAATCTCTTCAAACTTCAAAACATGTCAGATTTGAGAAAAAGGACAAATCAAAACTGCTTTACAAACTTTCAAAGAAGAATCTATGAGCAATTTAAAACAGCACTCTGACCACCTGACATTAATCATTGCAGAATTCCAATTCATGATCATTCAGCAAAAGTTACAACTGTAAACTAGTTAAAGTGAGTGCTGAATATAAATTTAAAACATCTCAGTACATGTCATGTTTTCTATTCTGGTTCTAATCCAAATTGATTCTGCCCTTTGTGACAAGAAGTTTGAGCAGCTGCAGAAAGAAGGTTAGTAGTAAAAATGTATCTTGTTCATACATGCTGTAATTCCGACATGTAATATATAGATTACACTTTTATACCTAAATTATGCTTTTTTGCATAATTATTATAATTGTAATTGTATTATTAATTATAATTAATTATAATTATATAAAAAGTTATTAATATAATTATTATAATAGCAAAATTGTGCTTATACCTCTTGTGGGTAAGTTGGGGTTTGGATGTATGCATAAAAATAACAAGGAATCCAAGACAGAACTTTGTTGCACTCCATAACTTATAATTTTAGTGTCAGATAGGTGTTTATTTCATGTTGACAATTGAAACCTATTGCTCAGATAGGATGTGAACTATTTTAAATAATATCCTGGGTTCATATAGTTCATTGTCAAATAAGAAATGTATATTTGGGACAGCTAATATACATAAGAGTGAGTAATTTTTTAAATGTTTGAGTATGATTGACATATTAGAGTTATACATGTCAAACTCCATAAAACCAGCCTGATAGTGTGATAATTAAGAAATAACAACAACACACACCATCATCTTCTAATGTTGAAGCTTTCCCTGTCAATTTGTGCACATGAAGACTGTCTCTACCAAGCACACTATCCAGATAATTTGCAAGAGCTATGCATGTGACTCTTGCCTCTACAAATACCAGGGCTCTGGATTCTGGATCCACATTTTCAGCCAGAAGCATGTCTCGGAGTGTGTTACTCAGCATCTGCAGATTTGGATTCACTTGGTCATCTTTCTTGTTGTAAACACTTAGATCTTTCTGCACATCTGTATGAGTCACAAATTATAATGGCATAAAATTAAAAAATGTGAAGTGTAAAATACAGCAAATCTACAAGAAGGCTCAAGATATCTCACCTTACTAAAATCTGCTTAATACCCAAATATAAAGCAGTTGGCAAGGAAATCTAGATCTGAAAGATGTTTTGGTGAATATTTATCCAGTTCTGCTGATTATGAATATTTCAATGTATCTTCAATTTTATACATCTTCATAATATCATATGAGGCCAGCTTTTAATTTAATACAACAAGTAACAAATTCTTCCCATGTCAGTTATCAAAACATGGTCAGAACTTAATTACATTCTCAGATGTACTGGCAGACATGGCTGCTATGTTAGACTGACATGTTTAAATACACATTGCATTTATGATGACTAAACTTAAGAAGAACTAAAAGACAGAATTAAATCACAAATTTAACATAATACAAATTATTTAATTGGAATTTAAATATTAATATACTGCCTCTACTAGGTGTGACATTTTCATTGATCAAAATTTTCATTGAATATCTTAAATTATGGTGCATTAAAAATAATGTTTGGAAAGAAAATGTAACTAATTATATGACTTATTTCAAAATGTTAATTAAAATTTCCAGGTTCTGTTATCTACCATTTATGACCATAAAACAAGCAATATAATAATGTTTCATTTACCAATTTCGATCACAATGTTTTTCAGGTTCAAGAAATAGGGATCAATTTTTTTAGTATTGTTCTGGTTTTAAAAAATGGGATCCACTCCTGATCCTGCATAATAATTGGGTTTGCAAGTAATCAGGGAGTGAGTTATTTTGAGAGAGAGAGAGAGAGAGAGAGAGACAGAGAGAGAGAGAGACAGAGAGAGAGAGACAGAGAGAGAGAGACCCTCACAAGACACAGCCATGCCTGACAACATATTGAAATCTAACCTTCATTTTCAACTAAAGCACCTATTAACAAAAGTTGTCAGTTTTCCAACTTTTAGCAAACAGTCACATAATTTTAAGGTTATTTTCAACTATGTAAGTAGAAATATCCATTCCAAAAGTTCTTTTTGTAAAAATCCAAACTTTCTTATACACACTGATGGCATATTCATCATTTTGTTTTCATCCTTAAAAAAAATTAACCATTACCAGTGGACCAAAAAATGGCCATTATACCACATCCCTATTTAACCCAGTAATGGGATCACTGACAGTACACACACTATGATACCTGCAGAAGGAAAGTCAAAGGCTTTATAGGGTGGGACAACTGGAAGGAAATCCAGGTGAATAACTAAATACAATGGTAAAATTCCATATTGTTAGAATGACCAGTAAACTGCATTGACCCAGATCTGCAGGTGCATATTACAATAACAGATCTGGATCACTGTAGTTTGCTGTTGGACTTTACATGCAAGTGAGTATAAACAGTTTATGTGGAGCAGCAAGTT
The DNA here is from genome assembly GCA_016746295.1 of Potamilus streckersoni. NCBI lineage: Eukaryota > Metazoa > Mollusca > Bivalvia > Unionida > Unionidae > Potamilus > Potamilus streckersoni. The sequence goes on along the minus strand of JAEAOA010000270.1, from coordinate 1,279,716 downwards.
ATATTAAAATCTAAGTCTGTTCTAAGTAAACCAGAATGTATTACATAGCTAGATCTGAAACTACCAACATAATGAAGGTGAATACAAGGTTAACAAAGTGTGAATATTCACCAAAATGACAAGGAAAGAGTTCAAACCTAATGGTTCAAAGTGTGTCTTTAGTGTTATAACATATTTAAATTACAACACTAAATTATAAATCAAATACCAACTAAAATCATATTTGAGAAATGAAAAAAATGATTTATTCAATCAATGTGTGAATTTCTGAAGTTTTAGCATGGATTTCATTTTAAAAGCATACACCAATTGGAACAAGCCTAATCATCTAAGAATATATGTGCAATTCTATAACTTACTTTTCAGTATTTCAAACAATGCCTTTTCATCTTCTGTGTGCTTACTCCTATGCTCATTTTCAGGATTAAATCTATTTGCCAGAAATTTGAAGACATCAGAAATTCCCAACAAACTGTTCAGCTCCAATGCCTCATTGAAAATCTGAATAAATAAGTAAATATCATAAATAAACAAAATACACTATTACAAATCATACATAGTAAATGAATCAACTGCAGTAACTGGCATGACAACAACTGTCAACCATTACAAAAATGTAAGGACTTAGCTCTATAAGCTGAATTTCCATTTCTTCAATTTCACTTATGAGAGCCAATATTCCTGAGAAAAAACATGATCTTTAAACTGTCTGGCCACCATATTGGATGCAATTATATTTTCATATAGGACCAATAAAACTTCATAAGTATTCATCTGCAAAAGAATGACCATCCATTCAAGATGGTTGTTTGTGCATTAGATGTAAGATTGGCACCATTTTTATTCTAGGCAAATTAGATATCACGAGTCATTTCATCAATATCCACTCTGGAAGATGTGCAACTACAATATTATATGTTAGATTGACATTATTTTTATTTAGGTTGAACTAAATATTTACCTTCCTAAATTTTTCTTGTGAAAACCTTATGTTAACATGAGGGTCTTTTTATGTGGAGCAGCAATAACAACATTTTCAAAATAGATATATTGGATGTCAAATGATGTTTCATTCAGGATCAAGCAGACATCATAATAAATTTTTAGGTGTAAATCTTGGTCACATATGGCCATGGTCTATGATAAGTAGCAATAACAAGATTTTTTAAGATGGCTATAATGACTGCAGTCAACTGAGAAAAATGCATTAATTACAAATCACCTGGTACACTTTTATTTGCCATTATTTTCAGGGTAGTTGTACAGTTTTTCTTATGCTGAGTTTAAATATTGATATGTTTTAATGTTACCAATCTAGCACTCAATGCATGAATAATAACAATCTAACTTTTCTTTAAATTCCATCTGTAATTCATCCACATCATCAGCTGTTACTAATTAGAATGTCTAACAAAGACTTAAACATTTCATCTAATTTTGCATTGTTTTGCTTGAATTGCTGTATATACATTTTTCTCAAACTATGACATTTAAAATTTATCTTGTTATCTCCATGTTCCATTGAAGTACTAAGTTAAATCCTTGTTTGTATTCTTCTACTCTGAAACCCAATTCTTTTAAAGTTAATTTAATCCACTTAAACAGCAAAAAACTCAGAGAAGATGGTACAGATTTTAATAAGACTTTTGATGATCCTGTTTACAATGAAGACAAAGAACAAATTTATGATCCAATAACTGAAGATAGTTTGACTGATAATTTATATATTCAGGGATTTGAAAGTACTGAACAAATATATGTAGCTTCAGAAGATGAATTTAAATGCTGAGAAACAGGACTTTAACATAGACGAAGTGCAATATAAATTAATTAAATCTAATTTCGAACAGCCAGTAGACAAGGAAGAAATACAAAGGGTAGGTGCCGTAAGAGTCATTTTTAGCCCATATTCAGGTGAAACTTAAATAGACAAAATATGCCCCTCCCTCTTCTTTAAATATGTATTTGATTTTTATCCAGGGCTGCTTTTAATAAAGGAATCGACAATAAAATTGCCCATGGTTTTCTTCTCTGTTGTGAAAACTATATTTGTGGGTTATATACATTACAAAGCTCCTTTCACGCATATTGCCAAACAATCTGTATCCTAAATTGTACATTTGAATGCAATATGCATAATGGTCAATAAGACTTGAGTTTTCTTTTGAAACAATGTATAATTGATGTATGGTATACATTTCCAATATGTTCAGTTCATCGCCTCTGACACCTATTTGTCTGTTTATTTAAAACACTTTCACATTTAGCAATAGACTTTCTGTTGTATGACTGCCAGAATCACCAGAGGAAAGACAATTTATTTATCTTTAAACCATTTATTTACAAATGTTTAGTGCATATATTTTGTACATTAACTACAGCTAAATGCTGATACTCTCTCTCTCTCTATCTCTCTCTCTCTCTCTCTCTCTCACACACACACACACACACACACACACACACACACACACACACACACAAGAACTGTCATGAGCAAAAGATTTGTATTATATTCTGAATAAACTTTCCCAGTTGTTTGAACCCTCATACCAATTTCAATGATGGAAATCTTTAATCGGATAAAATGTGTACAAAACATAGTCAATTCATTCACTAATTTATAATTTCTAACCCAACACCAGCATTATCTGCACATTTCATGCTTAACAGATATTCTGTACTAATATGGCACCATGTTGTGTATATTATGGGCAAGTTGATTTCTTCAGATAACATTGTGACGAAGTTCATCCTATTTGGTAACTGCTGGATAATTCCATAAATTACCATAATGTTGAATTCAGAGTTGTATCCCTTTTCACACATGTACATATAATTTACATTGCTTGTTAAATCTAAGCATACAGATAACTTCATAACATATTACACTCCACCTTATGAAGGAAATATAAAAACAAACACTCAGCTGTAACCTCAAAGCATCAAGATAGGACTTTCAATGTGGTATGCAATGATGAATGTATGAATATACAAAGTTTCATCCTTGAATTTCAAGCAGCTTTAAAGTGTGTAGTGGAAGGGTATGGGTAATGAAATTGTAAAGTATAGGTCTGTGACCTTGACCTTGACTTCGTAGAAAAGGCTCCATCAGCGGTAAGTGACTCACCATATAATGATGGTTAATAAATATACAAAATTGTATTCCTTAATTATAAATGACTTTAATATTAAAGAACAGAAATGAAAGTGTGATGGATGGTTGGAAACATGCCACTAAACTCTTTGTTAAATATTACATCTTTATGCACCAAATGCAAACTAGTAATGCAGAAGTGTTCACCAATTTTAAAGTGCACATATTTTCATTTTTCATAACATTTCCAAAATTATTTTATTTTTATTTTATTTCATTTGTTTTTAAAAAAATGGCATAGAAATATTATGGAAAAATTGTTACTCTTTATAACTGATCAGTGTGCTCAGATAAAGAGGCATACCAAATTGCAGACCATACAGTAAATTAGCAGCATACAATTAAAGTGCACTCATGTAAATGCAGTGCACAGGAAAACCATTTTATGTAAATTTTACCTAGGATATCATGGTATTTAATTAGAATATATTAAATGAAAGTTCACACTGGTCAAGTCTGGTTGCCATTGTGCATTTTATGTGTTTGATTAATTCTAAAGAAAGTAACTTACAGCCAAATATTTGACACATGAAATGACAAATCTTGAAGTTTCAGAATTCTCAACTTCACTTGCAGCTATTTTTTCTATGGTCTTTGTCCACTGCATATACTGCAGAGAGTTCAGATCTTTGGGCCTTTTTGCTGTTACAACTTCCATCAAAGAGCTTTCAAACAGGCATTTATCTGAAACACAAGTGAACGATTACAGACTAGTGTAAATTCTTAAAATATCTTAAATGTATAATAGCTTAAATTGAGCCAATACCATCTTATGAGTGATCACTGATATAATAACTGATGATGACGAATCCAAAGGCACTTAAGACCACTACCTACCAGTAAGGTATCAAGAAATTAAAAAAACACTCATAATTAAAAGAAATGAAAACACTCTCTACTGAAGTGTTTTTATTTTGTACTGAATAGATACCTAGAATATTACTTCAAAAGGGTCATCATGCAATACTGCACAGGACAGGAGTTTTAGAAAAATGGCACAGTAGAGTATCATGAAACATTAACCAGTGATAACATGTGAGACAAAGCATTGCATTATATGAACATTAACCTGACAAGAAATCATTTAATCTAAAACAAAATTAATTAATGATAGATGCTGGTCACTTTCCCAAAAACTCTGAAACAACTTTTACATTCTCAAAAGATAACATAATCAAGAACCAAATTTCTGGAATGATGTTCCCACATTTCACTGTAAGTTAGGGAGTATAGTTGTATCGACTAAGAGGTAATGGTGACTATACATACGGTAAGTACTGATGACATAGCACACTAAGAACTAGCTGGATACAACATTTGTTTGTTTTATGACACAACAACTGGAGTGAGTGCCACATCCAGTCTATACTGGCTAAATTCATGATTTTCAACCTTTATCCTTCAAGTCACAAGTACAGCATGCTAACCAGTCAACAAAACTATCTTGTTGAAATAAATTATGAGATTTATCATGCTGAAACAAATGTTTAGGAATCAAATATTCAGTAGCCATAATTCCACCCAGTGGTGACACACAATAATCTGACAATAGAATTGAGCTAGAACTACCATATATACAGACTTATAAGTTGTTGCTGTTGTTGTAGGGCTTAAAGCCATTTTTCAAAACATGATAGGCTATGCATAGCAGGCAGTATTAATGGTGTTGGAAGAAAATGGAAAATACCCGGAAAGAACAACCGACCTACGAGAAGCTACTGGCAAGCTTTCTCACATATCTACATTCGCTGAATCCAAGACTAACCCACGCAGACAGAGGTAAGATGGCAGTGATCCGTAATGGAAAGCGATTTAGACTGCACACTTATAAGTTGAGTCCAACTAAAAATGTTTACAAACTGTATATCAATATAAAGTTGCATGTAAAATTTTCCTGTAATTTAAAAATAATTAACCCTTTAGTTACAACTATCACATCTAAGCGTCGCCCTTAAATAGCTCCTAAACCCCACTGATGCATATATGCACTGTCGATAAGTCTTGTTTACAACCCCAGTGTTGCATATGAGCATGTAGTTTAGCAGTACTCAAAACCCCAGTGTCGCATCTATGCGAACGTGACAGCTGTGTTAACTAAACGTGGATTGGTTGAAAGTACAGAAGTTTACAAATTTTTAATTATTATAATCAATGAGAGGACTGGTTACTCAACATTTTGATACAAGTTTGAAAGCAATCTCCATCTTGCCTGCTCATTTCAAATAATGTCAAAAAATGTAACTTTAGGGCTAAGATTTTTCCTTGTGATATTTTTGACTAAACAAACCTTACTTGCAAGCGCTTTCATATAGTATTGATGAAATCAATATAGTGTCTAGTTATGAAAACTAAGTAAAGCTGTGGATAGCATTTAACAAGGATCATTTGACTTGTGATATATAATTTCTACACAATGTGTTATCTATCATTGTAAATGTAAAATCAGTGGACAGTGTTTACATTACAAATTAATATACATGGATGACCTAGGAATGCAATACCATAATTGACATATAATACACCCATCTCTTGACCTTTTCCCTACTAATAACTCTGTTTTTTGACCTAGGGACTTAACTAATTTATCTAATTGTATTATAAGGTGTGAACCTGTGCAAAGTTTCATCAAAATGTCTATAAAGTGACAGCCTGAATAAGGACTCAAGCCAATGATTTACATTGTTCATCACTGTGATCTGTATCTGCTATATGACTAAAAATTGAAGATGCTACCAGGTCAAGATATATAAAAACTAAAGTTTCATTTATTGTTTGAAACATTGTACTCATACACAAAGGTCACTTGCTTATATTATACCTGAAGCCATGGTATTGACCTTAAGGTAGAAGGCATGAATATTATTAAACTATTATATTCAAACCAGAATACAATTCCCTTATATATAATTTACCTTGCCATAAGCTTTTAATGGGCTTTTAAAGAAAAACTCCAGATTATTTGTGTCTGCTCAATCAACCAACATTCACACCCAATAAAACAAGTTTATGGACCAAATTGTGCACAGTTTGGTCATTGCCGCACACATGAAAAACAACCTCCATCCACTTTCATCTTGACACCTTTTATTGTTCTTGGCATATACACAGGAAGCTATTCTGCCAATAGTATGAATGACTGGAACAAAACCAGTTCAATTAAAGAGGTGGAGAGATTGGATAGCTAATATACTCAAACATTCTACCCTATGTTCTTGCTCTGCAGTGAAAAAAAGTCAGTTACAAAAAAAATGATTCAGGGAATACTGGGTTTATTTTATTAAGTTTTTACTCAATTCATTAGATGATAACATTTTTTAAGGAACTCACTCTGAACATGCACAGTCAGATGGATTATGCCTAAACTGGGTTCAGGCAGTTGACATGTACACATAACTATTTAATTCTTATTAAAAGAGTGTTAAGACCCAATATATTTGACATTCTGTTTTAATTTTCAGCACAAATACAAGTGCTTTTCATGCCTAAATACAGGTTTATTTTTTGGAGAATCTCATCTGAATTATGCATTTTAATGTTGGTCAGAAATCAGACCTTATGGACAAAATTGTCCAGCAAACACAAATGTTTCAACAAAAAAAACCCACCCATTTCATAATGTATTAGCAAGAAATTAAATGCCAGGATTTAACAGACCTAGCAAATGTTTTATATTATTAAAATTATGCTTCTGTATACAAACTTTTGTTGGAATTACTATTATCAGTAAAAAAAATTCAGTGAGTAAGTACATGTACAGATTATATGTAAATAAAAATAAATATTATACAAGTAATAAATGTTTGTTTTAGACCATGTTTAATATGATACAAGTTGATAGCTGCATCAAAGAGTCCATAATTCTGCAATAGCTTCTACACCCCTCATTCGTGGAGAGGTGGGTATGCATCACTTTACAGCTAAATGTCTTGCTTGATAGCAAATATAGTACATAACAGTATCATTTTGTGGACTCTGACCATTCTGTTGTAATCAAAGCAAACAGTATATACAAAAAAATATACCATATGAAAAATCACAGAGCAAAAACCTGAATAAAAATATTCTTGTCTAACAAATTGAGCATTTTACAAGAATATTTCAATTTTAAATGAATCATTTAAGAGGAAAGTAAGTCAACTGCCTAAAAGTGTTCCCAAATGCATTATTAAACAAAAGGGTAAGATGTGGAGTTTGGAAGGGTACTTAAACAAATGGTTGTGCTTATTTTGGTCAAACATAATTTTCATTGTGATGTGAATCTCATGCCTTGATGTGATACATGTACATATAAAAAAGGGACATATTCATACACATAATCCTGACACAATACATGCAAACTGGGGACATTATCATACAAAACAACCTTGATATAGTACTTAAAAAACCTTGAAATGGTACATAAATAACAAGGACATTTTCATACACAAGAATCTGGCAAGGTACATAAAAATATTTTACTTGACACAACAGGACATGGTATTTACTTACTGGTAACATTTTGATATGATTATAAAAATGACTGGTTTCCTGCTTAAATTATACATTTGAAAAACATTTTATGTTTGTTTCATATCAAAGAGATATTATCATGCATTGGTTTTTTAATGAAGGGAATTGCATTAAAGTGGCAAAGTTTGTATGCAAAGGTTACAAATTATGTTATTTTGTGGGACATAGTGTGTGTGTGTGTGTGTGTGTGTGTGTGTGTGTGTGTGTGTGTGTGTGTGTGTTAAAAGTTTTTAAAAATCTGCACAACTATTAAAAAGGACAGAGAGAGATGAGAGGATGCATGAGTAGACTGATAATTACTTAAAATAATTAGCCTAACTTTAGATAGGCATAAAAAATAAAATTTCAGAGAATATTTTATAAACATCACAGAGAAGAACTCTGTATAGGAATTGCAGGCCTAAAGCAACACATTATGTCTCGTGATATTGTACACTTTAATGTTTCACAGGTAAGATAATGAAAACAAAAAAACTACCTTCAAGTTTATCCTGCACATCACACATTGCTTGCATGATCCTTCTCTTGCACAAATCAGTGGGCCTGTCTTTCAGTTTGACTGTCTCTACAAAAAATTATTTTATGAATGTTTAGTAAATCCTTTGAAAAACATTTGTGATCTAAATGCACATTTTTAAAAACTCTATAGGTTTGCCAAACTTTTCAGGTGAATATTGATCAGAAGTATGAAGCTCGTCATCATGGTTTAGCCCCATCATATATCATGGCTCCAGGCAAGAGAATCCATTAAAATGGCTTCCTGGAAATCTATTAACATCAATACTTTATTTCATTTCACCTCAGTTGCCTACATGAGTCCTTGAAAAGGCCGTTAGATTATATTTCCTCAGTATGATACAGCCCATAACATGTCAAAAATTATGTTAAATCTAACAACAAACAAAATTCATTTCACATTATTTTAGTTTATGGCTAATTAGAACCAATTATCATGACATTGAATACCCAGCTTTAAGAAGTGTTTTTTATAAGCCAATTTAACATGTAACAGATTGCTGTACATATTGGACTTACTGGAACTACATTCTAAATTATCATGCCTGCCATGAGCAGTGTTAACAAAGAGGGATAATGCTTGAAACAGTAAGTCTTGTATCTACATGCTGCATTCAAGATGGAAAACAGATGAAAAATTAGTATACCCTGGTATGAAGATCAAAATCTATTTCCAAATTTCAAGGTGCATTTTATACATAGCTGTAAAAGCGATGAGTAGGTTATGGGGAGATTGATTATAAAAGTACATGTGGCATAATAAAAATGCAGACTCTGAAAAGAAAAGAAAAATGTAGTATGGGTGTAAAATTGCATATTGAGAACATTTTCATGCTATCATTTAGGTCCCAAACTATTCCATGTTTTAACTGAAGATATCACTCTTTTGAAAATTTTATCTTGAAAATTTCACTAACAAGAGTGTTCAGTATAACATTCACACCTCAAGCTGCTGAGTTGACAAATGTTCATTCTGTAACAGTTGCTGGTGCCCCAGATGGCAGAGTAGTCTAAAGTGCTCATTTTTGCCAATCATTGCCATCTCAACTCTGTCCACATGGGTTTCAGTCTCTGGTGCTGACGATGTGGGTGTTTGAGAAAGCTTGTCAGTTAAGTTTTTCATGGGTCAGTGGTTCTTACTAGGGTTTTCCTAGGTTCCTCCTTCAATTGTACTGGATGCCATGTATAGCCTATCATGCACTGAAAACTGGTGTTAAACCCAAAACAAAAACAACTCTAAATGATGCTGCAACATTAGTTGTTACCTTTATCTTCTTTCGAATGCTATGAGAAAAGATTATCAGATGACTGTGGAATTTATACACAATATATTATCCCAGTTTACAGTAAAATTACAAATTATTATGTATTCTAACATAAATGTTTCATATGTCCATTAGTTGTAAAAATTGACTTCTTAGAAAAAATGAATGAAAAACTTTAAACAAATACAAATTTATAACTGGTACATAGAAAAGTTCAAATTATAATCTACAAAGAAGAAATTCAACTAGTAATAAAAGATAATGACCATTTTTTCAAATAGAACTAAAAATAAGGCCAGCATATAAATGCTTATACTGACACAAATCTGTCTAATCTCATGTCAATGACCAGGGAATCAAGAACATAGAAGAATCATAACACAGCTATAATAACCATATCAGAACTGTTAAGAACTTAATTGTCTTTTGACATGATGATACAGGCAAGCAAACACAATAATGGTTTTGAACTGATTACAATATATGAAAGGTGCCAACATCACAATAACATGCCTAATTTCTCATTAAAATCACATATCATGAACATCTGCCTGCTATTATGTCAACTGTTCTTTAAATATATTTGAAAGATACTTCTAAATTCTAATGAACACTTATTTTCTTTTCTCTTTCTTTATCTATTTGTTCTGATCGAGATATGGTGCTCTGATACCAAGTAAATGCCACATGAAAACTGCTGTCTTGGACTGTCACTTATGCTATTATTGTGGGAACTGACAAAGTACATTCGCAATATCCACCAAAAAGAGTGACAGTCTGAAGAACGATTGTTTTTATATTTACAAGCTTACCTATCTGCATGCTGGACCTACATACAATTCAGGAGATATCTCATATAAACAAGAAGTTTTTGTAATTGTCTTTTTTATTTTGTAGCAAACTAGGATTTTTTCAAAGGATCCTACATTTCATGCAATATTATGTTTCCTCTGTTCAAAATTCTAGTGACAGTACAGAATTTGACATTATTACTATTATAGATACATCAATGCAGTATCAACCTGGTCTAAAAAAAAGATATCACTGAGAAATAAAGTAACCTATAAAGGAGAAATTCCTGTGAAGTGAGAATAGTGGCTTCTAATGTAATTATCTCTGAGAGACAAGAACAGTGGTTTCTAATGGAATCATTTCAGGGATGTGAGATTGTGCCTTCTAATGGATTTATCTCTGGGAGGTGAGAATAGATACTTCAAATGGAATCAACACTGAGAGGTGAGAACAGTGGCTACTAATGCAATCATCTCTTGGATGTGAGATTAGGGCCATCGACTGGATTTATCTCTGAGAGGTGAGAATAGATGCTTTAAAAGGAATCATCTATGGGAGGTGAGAACAGTGGCTTCTAATGGAATCATATATGGGATGTGAGATTAGTGTCTGCTAAGGGATTTATCTCTGGAAGGAGAGAATAGATGCTTCTAATAAAATCATCTCTAGGAGGTGAGAACAGTGGCTTCTAATGGAATCATCTCTGAGATGTGAGAACAGTGGATTCTAATGGAATTTTTTTATTTTTTACTATGACTTTATTTAAAGAGGGTAACTCAATTAGCTAAGAACTAATCTACCTTGAGGCCCTCATTCAAAGGAATTTACTTATTTTTGCTGCATCTCTGAAGCCACATGATATACTGGGTTTGGAAAAAAAAAATAGAGTGGGCATTTCTAATCTCAACTGGAATACTATTCCAGAGCAAAGTTCCAGAGTATTGGAAACATTTTTTAAATTATTCCTTATTTGGTTTGGGAATTTTGTAATGTTTGGTAGACATTGATCGCAGGTGGGGAGTATTTCCGGGTAGCCTATACTTGAATAGTGATTGTAAATATTCAGGAGCACTATTATTGGATATCTTGTACACTAATCTGGCTTTTCTCAAACAGATTCAGTCTTTAATAGGTAATATTTTTAATTTACCAGCTAAATTTTTCTTGCTTTCTTTCTGGATTGATATTAACTCAAATGCTCTTTTTTGGAGATGTGCCAGCTTTGCTAAGTTTTTATCATTTGAATTACCCCATACTGTATTACAGTAGTCTAAATAGGGTTGTATGTAACTGTTATAAAATAGTTTTCTGTGCCTTTCCAGGAAAAAGTGTCTTATTTTACTGAGAAGCCATAAACTTGAATTAACTTTTTTACTGATATGTTTGATATGTTCAATCCATGATAGGTTATTGTCTACCAAAACACCAAGTAGACTCCATGACAGACCATTTTCAAACTTTTATCCTTCCATGTCAGACATAGTTCATCACTATCAAGTTTTGTTCTTTTTTTGTGTTGAGATAAGTAATATTTTAGTTTTACCAATATTAACCACCATGCCATTGCATGTTCACCAGTTGTCCAGTTTGTTTAGGGCATTCTGTAGATAAAATTTGAGTTCATGCTTTGTGTGTTGGATGTCTGACAATGTTGTGTCATCTGCATAGAGATCTGAAGATTATACTGAGTCCTTTAGTACAAGTGGTAGGTCATTAATAAATAAAATAAATAGTAATGGATTTAGAATTGAGTCTTGTGGTACTCCTCATCTAATTGTTCCAGGTTCAGACAGAACATTATCTATATAAACATGTTGTGTTCTCTCACTTAAGTATGAAGTAAACCATCCAAATGTGCTTTCATCACATTGGTAGATTTTCAGTTTCTTCAAAATGATTTCATGATCCACCAGGTCAAAAGCTTTCCTGAAATCTACAGATTCTATTATTCTACCTTGGTCCAGTGCTTGAAGCCATTTATCAGTTAGGGAGATCAAGGCAGTCTCACATGAATGTTTCTGTCTAAAAGCCTGATTGATTAGGGTATAGCAGAAAGTGTTTGGATAAATATGATTGACATGCTTTTCAATCAATTTTGACAAGTTTGGTAGTATTGAGATTGGCCAGTAGTTATTAGGACAAGATTTGTGAATAGGAATTACTTTGGCAGTTTTCCATATTTTGGGGACATTTGAGGTTGCAATACTTAAATTGATTATGAATGTTATGCTATCTACAATAACAGAGGCAGAAGATTTAATGAGTTGAGTCATGAACCAAATTGATCAAGTCCTGTAGCTTTCTTAGTATCAAGTTCTTTGAGACATTTCTTAACAAAGTTTTTTGATACTTGTGGGATAGAGAAACATACCTCCTTAGAGATTTTGCTGCTGCAGAACTTTTTCAGTTCATTAAAGTTGTTTTCAATCACTGGTTCTTTTAACTTTGTGGTAATGTTGGTGAAAAAATCATTGAAAACATTTGCAATGTCAATGTCATCAGTGACTATGGTGTAATTTACCAGAAGTGAGTGAATTTTATTTATCTGATATTTGTGTGTTCCTCCAGTGAGTTCATTGAAGACTTTCCAAATGCAGTTTTTGTTGCCCTGTTTTTTTCAAGCAATGATTGATAATTTTGTTTAGAGTTTTCAATCATACTTGTTATTTTATTTCTCCATACTTTATATTGTGTATGGTGTCCCACAGCCTTGAATTGATCTTGTGTTTTCAGAGCATCAAGAATTTAAGTTGTAAGCCAATTAGGTTGGATTTTATTCTTTACTCGATGTACTTTCAGTGGTGTATGCTTAGAGACTACATCCACAAATAAGTCAGTCCACACCCTCAGAGCTTCATCTATGTCATCCAGATTTTGGATCATACTCCATGGAACTTTATAAAGGTCATTGAAAAATTGTTCTACATTAAAAAGTTTGAATGATTTGTAAATGATAATTTTGTGTGTATTTTTCTTATTTTTCTTGCATTTAACCTATTGTGTCAAAAAAGTAGGATAGTGGTCACTAAGACCAACTTTTGGTATTTTATCACAAGCTACATTGTCTGGTAGGTTGATATAAATGTGATCAATAAGAGTGCTTGATTTTTTTTATACCCTTGTGGGGTCATTTACCAACTGGACTAGGCCTAATGATTTAACAAATTCCATCCAGTTGTTCCTTATTTGAGCATTAAGAAGGTCCTTATTTATATCACCGAATATATATGTTTCTTTCTCCTGTGCAAGAACATTTTCCATTTGTTTCAATAAAGTTATCATTCCAAATTGCCTTGCAGAAAGATGGCCTATAAATGAAACCAACTAGGAATGATTTTGCATTATTTTGATAAATTTCCACCCAGATGCTCTCAATATCTTGTGACTAAAAGTCAAGTCGCCTTTCTGCATTTACATCTTCCCTAATGTATACAAGACCTCCCCCTGTTGTCTCTCTGTCCGCGCATAATGGTGTATTGTAGCCTTGACAGTGAAATAAATCATCAGTGTGGTTAGAATTTAATTTGGTTTCAGTGAGTCCTAAAACAGGTATATTATTTTCCTTTGAAGACAACATTAACTTAATCTGGTCTATTTTACCCACTATAACTGGAACATTTAAGTGATTTTAGTTAAAACCTTTTGCATTTAGTTTCATATCAATTATATATATGTCATGCAATGGGTTACCCACTGAGATTGTCTCCATACTACTTTTATCATTCTTCTTTACCTCCTATTTCCATACATAAATGTTTATATATATTAGCATCTTCAAAGTCACATATAGACCCTGAAAATCCATTAACATTTGCATTTACAAGTGTCCATTGAATAGTTAGTTAAGAGTATCACTAGGAACATTTCAATTTGTTATAGATGAAGCATTGGCATTCTCCTCTTTACCAGCTTCCTAGTATGTATAATACATTGATTGACAGTCTTTGTTTGTGTCCAAATTTATGGCATCTGAAGCACTCAATCTGTTTGCCATGATGGCATACATGCATCATATGCTCAGTTTCACCACAGTAGAGACAGTACTCTTCAGTATAGTGTCTGAATATGAGGACATACATGTTGATATTTCTCAGTAGATGAGAGGTTCATTTTCTGTTTAATTGAATTTTGTCTCTGTGGTAGAGACTTGTCATCTCTGAAATGAGAGAAAAGTGCCTTCTAATGCAGTCATCTCTGGGACATGAGAATAGTGCCTCACACGACCTTGAAAGTCTTAAAGTTCAAGAAATGGATATTAAAAGCACTTGCCTTCTTCGGGAATACTGATGAATTCTTTAAGCTCCTCTTTATTTTTTTCCACAGTGGACAGTTTACTAGTGTCCAGATTGGCCATAATGCTGACAATGTAATCAAGTGCATCATTATCTGATTTTGATTTCCCCACTCCCATAGAAGCTGTTAAACCTAAAATCTGGGAAAGGAATTAACATTATTATTGCATGTATATAGTTAAAATACAGACATCACACAAAAAAGAAAGAATAGAATACAAACTCTGAAATGTAGAGTCATTGTGTAAGTTCAATGGGATAAGAACCATTGTTATTTGCATGTCGTTTGGCACTCAGCATTAAGAGGTTAGTTTTAGGACTGGTCAGCCTGGTGTCAGGATAATTTGACTGGGTGGGACATCATGCTACATGTTTTCCGCATGATGCCCCAGTGCTTTACATCACCATAAACTACCACACTGCAGACATCAAAGTGATATGAATGAAAAATTATTAAAAGCTACATTAAAAAACCAAATCACACATACACACACATACACACACACATACAGCAAGCCTTAAAACCATGTGTTGCAGTTATAAAGATACATGGCATGAATGCTGCCAAATCTTCATTTCAAGGACTATAACCTTTACAATTAAATTGAAAGGACTGTGCCTTAAAAGTTCAGTTGTTCACACCTTCTTTGACTGTTGAAAGTAATACATGTATTATACAGCAAGGGAGGTACACATGTGTGTGTCTGTCTGTCTGTGATTTGGATTTTGAATGCAGTTTTAACAATTGTTCAGTCATATCACTATTATGTCTGCAAAGTAACAGTTTATAGTGATGTCTAAGCACTGAGGCATTATGCCGCAAATATGTAGCTTGATGTTCCACCCAACCACATTATCCTGACACCAGGCTGACCAGTCCTAACACTAACTTCTTAATAATGAACACCTAGCGAGGCAGCTGTTAGTACCATTTTTATAAGTCTTCAGTATGACTTGGGCAGGGTTCAAACCCACAACCTCTCACATCCGAGGTAGTTGTTCAAACCACTGAGCCATGGGAGGTTTGTGTGTTTTTATTTACACAAAAGCTTCATTATATTTCATGGCACATTTATTCATAGTCCTTGCATATTTAAAATTATACATCAACTGTCCAACTCATGCTCTCCATAGCAAATTAAATAATATCTTAATCAACATATTTTATTCCTCTTAATTTTACCATGTCTGTTATCAACATTTTGTAGCATATTAAAACTCCTTCATATCCACTTTAGGCAACTGAAGATTTCCTTATGTTCATCACTATTAAACTGTAAACTACATCTCCATACCTGCCAACCTTTCCGACACTGGTGGCAGTTGTGGTGGTGGTACTTTTTGTGGTGATAATTGGGTGGGGTTGAGACTCAGAAAGTGTTTTCAGCTCTCAAGGGATGCGCCATGCCCAAGATCCAAAAAAGCGACATCATACAACTGAGAATAGGTTATCAATTCCTGTACACATATAAAAATGACTGCAAATTCAAGCAAATTTTTAAGTAAATTATGTTTTTCTGAGAATAGTTAACCAATCACATTATATTAGATAGCCATCATTCTTACAAATCCATCCCTACTAAAAGATGAAAATTGTATTTTCCAGTCTATAAGATAAAGGCAATAATTCTTGCTTAGTACCTCACCTTGTTACCACAGGTGTCGCTAGTTTTGAGCTGAGTAATATACTATTATCGATGCTCACATAGCAAAATAGTTGGGATGGTTTTTAAAAAATGTATAAGTATTCTCAAAGAAATGTAATTTACTTCAAATTTGTATTCTCCTTCAAATATATTCCTCAATCACATTACAAAAGAATACATAATCGGAAGAGGGAATGCTGAACATTGACCTCTACTTCAGGTATCCTTCAAGGGAATAACTGCTGACATCTGCATTTAATTGTAAACCCATTCTCCTAATTACATAAGTAATAAGTCCTAGGGTCACTTGACCTGTGACTCTTACATACAGTTATGACATTGAATATTGAAATCTTACCTGAAATATTTCATTGGAGAATCTAGCAAAGATAATAGGCTGTGTTGATTGATTTAGTTGGGTCTGTTGGCCATCTGTGCTACCTCTACTGGACCTACCAAATTTAAGTTTTGCCTTTCCAATCCAAAATCTCTATAAAAAAAAAATTCAGAAGGTTGACTCTGCATGCCAGCCAACACCTTCTATTATATCTCAGATCAAAGTGTTATGTTTGAAAACAAGGCTCACTGAGATGGCTCGAATCTCATGAGCAGTAATCTTAATGAGGTGACTCTGATCTTGAAAGATGTCAGAGTACATAGAGTGTATAACACACTTCAGCCACAAAGCAAGAGCTTGATGGGTGATATTCTGTTTTATTCACAGGAAAGAAGAGGTGCTTGCGCATGCCATGACTTGTCTCTGGGCTTCCAGTAGTGCTTGAGAGCACCAACAGGATCTTGCATGGCAGCTGCTTTTGATCTGTTTATAGAAGAGAGCAAGCATATGACAACTTTTGGGTACAGACATATGGTATCCTACTTTTGGCAACAAACCTTGTTGTGTCAAGAGGTATATAAAACCATCTGATCTGAACTGAAGATAGTTCAGGTTGATGGAAAGGGTGTGAAACTTGCTTAAAGCTACCAGGAAACATGCCTTGTAAGATGTTAACTTTAACAACGTGTGGGCTAGAGGTTCATGTTTATTAGAATCAAGGGAAGTTAAAACCAAGGATGGGCTCCATTTTGGAAACAGAGTGAGGGATTTTGGTCAGTTGCGATCAGAATTGGCTAAAAGATCCAACAGATCTTTATCATGCCCAATATCACGTCTGCCATGATGCCAAAATATATCTAATTTCTTGGAGAGGTTGCATTTGAATGTGATTGGGCCAACTGTTTACCCACTAAGAGCCAGAGCAAAAGAGTTGGCCAGTTGAGGGATTGAGATACTCAGAAGGACAATATTATTGGTCTCGTACCAGTCACTGATAACATGCCACTTTCCCTAGTAATCCTTCAGAGTGCAGGGGTTTTTTTTGCCTCTTGAGATTCTTTCCACAATAAAAGATTTAAACTGTTTGTCTCACAAGGCTGTCCTGATAAGAGCAAAGCATGCAGAAAAGATGTTCCAGGCTGAGATCCGGATCTGGGACTGGAGAGATGAAAGTGGGTAACTTGTGCTTCCATCTTGTTGAAAAATGGTCAGTCTTTGGACACCCCAAATTGTGCAGATCCAAGTGAGGACTGATTAATGAAGAGACCATTCAGTGTGAAGGACTTGTCATCTTCAAGAAAGAGTGTCAGTCTAGACATTGAATCTGCCAAGAATGTGTCTGATTTGTATGTTGATATGGAGATTGTCATACCAGCAAAGAAAATATCAAATCAGAAAACAAAGACCAAGTGGAATCCCCTTTGTCAGACAACTTGGATATGCCATGGACACAAGAATGATCATATCGTGGGCACGATTTTGACTGTTTGACACAGGGAACTTTACCATTGTACTAACCACATCTTTTGCAAGTGGTGCATAAAAAGATGGTTCAAGTAGATAGAACTGGGTGATGTGATTCATAAACCTGGTAAACACCAAATGTTGAGACCAAAGAGTAGGATTTTGAAGTGATAAACTATGTCACAGTAAGCATAAACAAAACAATTTGTGATCAGGGGAGGCATTAAAATATGCATCAGTCAGATTAATTCTGTCTGAATACTCATCCTTCAGACAGAAAAGCAGATAGATCTAACTGGACCATTCTGAATTTCAGCATGGTAATGAACTGGATAAGGTGTATCAAGTCAATTGGCCTCAACTTGCTGTTTGCTTTCTGAATAAGAAACAGCTTTGATTAAAACCCCAGTGAGTGTGGACTTCACACAATCTCTACTGCCTGCTTTTGGTGAGAGGCTGTCTTATGGGCAGGAGGCTTCAAGGCAGAGAAATTTGGCTTCTCATGGCTTTTGTATGATTGCCTCCTAGGTTGGTTAGACTTTAGTCTTGTGACACTGGGCTGGAATCGATATTGGTACACATCTGACTCAAAAGATCCCTTGTCCTAAGGATGCTTAATGTCTCTTCACACTCGTGTGGGCTGAGTGTTTCCAAATGCCTCTTTGGGTTGAGTGATTAAAGTTGAAGAGGAAGTTCCTGAATCATCTGCCTTCAAATTTCTTCTGTTCTTCCTCAAAAAGCATTGGTGACCAAAACAATGTTGTCTGTAAAGCGATGGTATGATGAGAGACATGCAACATGTCACATCAGGTTTATGTTGGACAAAGCTATCTAGGTACTGGTTCTGGTATGGTGAGCTGGCTGATTAATGACCCTATCAAACCTGGATGTCACCTCCCAACCCTGGCTGCCTAATTAATGACCCTATCAATCCTGGCTGTCACCTCCCAACCATGGCTGCCTAATTAATGACCTTAGCAATCCTGGCTGTCAACTCCCAAATGTGGCTGTCTAATTAATGACCCTAGAAAACCTGGCTGTCACTTCCCAACCATAACGGCCTAATTAATGACCTTAGCAATCCTGGCTGTCACCTCCCAAACATGGCTGTCTAATTAATGACCCTATCAATCCTGGCTGTCCCCTCCCAACCATGGCTACCTAATTAATGACCATAGCAATCCTGGCTGTCCCCTCCCAACCATGGCTACCTAATTAATGACCATAGCAATCCTGGCTGTCACCTCCCAAATGTGGCTGCCTGGTTAATGACCCCAGCAATCCTGGCTGTCACCTCCCAAGTGTGGCTATTGTCAGATTTCACACAAGTTTGAAAATTGCCAATGAGGCCAAATCTAACATTAATGAAGTAGCAACTATGTTCTAAACCAGCTCTGACATAGCATGGAACACATTTTGCCCACTTTAAGAACTGTGGAGTGGACATATGAAAAGCTGCAGCTATATTGTTGTCAATGGTTGAGAGATCAATACTGAAGGCATTCAATTTTTGATGCTGTTATGCATACTTAATCTGCATTGTTTGTTAGATTTTTTAAATTTGTTTTAATCATTATATGCTGTGGATAATTGGAATTTGGGCTTGACATTGTCCAAAATCAAGTTCATTTTCTACCTGACCTGAATCATTGATTTAAGTTTTGTAAACAACGTGTTTATCTCACTCTAAGTCAAATTAGCAGAAATTCCCTATAAAACACCAGGTCTACCTGTAGTTTACATTTTATATTGTAATTTTAGTAACAGATCTTCTAATTATAACTAAAATTTTATCTTGTAAATATTTGGGACATTCAAAAATGAAATTTTCAATTATGTAATAGTGGTTGGTTTTTTTTTTATAGAAAATGCTAATTGTGAGCTGAAGTCAAGTAGAAAAATAATCTTGTTTACCTAGAAATTATTCATTTGTGCTGTATATTCTAAGCAGAATCAGTTGTAATTTATTGTTGTGTTTATTATTAAATTTGGGCTGAAAAATTCAAAATTTTTAATATTTAATTCAAAATATTCTTCTCTGGAAATACTAAGTGCACAAAAATAACATTCTTGGAAATAAAAACTTGGAATTATAGTGAAATTCAAATAAGGATATATTCTTGGATTGTATTATTGTGATTCAATAAAAGACTGTTGACACATCACTATGACACAGGCCATCATAGGCATATTAATACTTCTAGATTTGGATATACATGTATTTTGGAATACTACTAAAGTCTATTCAAAACTTTAATCATTAGGACTTGATTTAGAAATTCAAGGCTTTTTGGGGATTTCATTCACAATACCATTTGTTCTTTTTACATTTTTCACTTTTTATTTTAGGGACATAAATTATTTGTTGAATTTTACAAAACTTGTTGGTTTTCTGGTTTTTTTTATTTGTTTAAGTTTTGACAATACCAGGGAGATGAAATGTCACTGGAACTTGGATTTTTGAGAAGAAAGCTTCTGAGTTTATCAGTTACAAATACTACCCAAAAGCCACTCACTGATCAGGATAATTCAAGCCAACCTGGGACAGAGCCAGAACAACAGTGTCCCATTAAGATCTACTAATTTTTTAACTTGGGTAGATGTACATGGTCAAGAGTATTCTGAAGTAGCCAACACCCTATAAATGTCCTTGATGGTGGCTTTCAGGCTAAAATTCAGAGCATCCCATGATTGGATCTAAGTATGGCTGATTTAAAAGAGTTTCATTGCACTTATTGTGTGTTGAATCCTAATGTGGGTCTGCTTTCCACTTCATTAAACACAATTAACTTATTAATGACTTGATTAAACTTTTTCAAATGCAAAGGTCATCGGTCACCAATGATTGTTTAAACTGCCCAAATGATAAAATTTTCAGATGGTTTTTTTTATTACCAACAAAAAATTCAATCAATCAAAATTTCCAGTATATTTGTCTTGTCAGCACATTATAGCATTTCCACTTTGGCAAGTGACTGTCAACTGCTAGTGCAAAATTGTAGATAACAGGTGTCAAACTTAAAAGGAAGAAAAATCCCAAACAGAAGATTTATTTTTTTGTACACCAAATAATTAAACATCAAAATTAAGATATTACATAATCATCTTTCCAATAATTTCTTAATTATATGAAGCAATATATTCCATCCATGTACTTTTTTGATTGACTTAATACTTATCATATCTGACCTTTGACTGACTTACTACCCATCATATCTGACCTTGATTGATTTACTATCTATCATATCTGACCTTGATTAATTTACTATCATATCTGACCTTGATTGACTTACTACCCATCATATCTGACCTTGACTGATTTACTATCATATCTGACCTTGATTGACTTACTATCATATCTGACCTTGACTGACTTACAATTCATTATATCTGACCTTGATTGATTTACTATCCATCATATCTGACCTTGACTGACTTACTATCCAACATATCTGACCTTGACTGATTTGCTATCCATCATATCTGACCTTGATTGACTTACTATCCATCATATTTGACCTTGACTGACTTATTATCCATCATATCTGACCTTGATTGATTTACTATCCATCATATCTGACCTTGACTGACTTACTATCCATCATATCTGACCTTGATTGATTTACTATCCATCATATCTGACCTTGACTGACTTACTATCCATCATATCTGACCTGTCATAGTTCCTTCTTTGATCTTCTACCTCTATAAACTTTTGAAATCATAATTAGGGTATCACTGTAACCCTCTGGAAAAACATCCAAAAGGAAGTCTCAAGCTGTATGGCCTGTAATTGTTGTATACTTTTAAATAAACAAAATAAGTGGAAAGACTTTCAATCTAAATAAGATTGTCACTTTTCTATCCTTTTCAAGTTGATTAAGTCATGTGTAGGAGTTTCTTTTTTCCTGTGAAATTGTGACTTAGCCAATCTTTGAGGACAGCATAACAGCTCAGCCCTTGTGATCTGTAACATATGTGCACATGTGCATGTGCATTCATGCATGTACACACACACACACATACACACTGAGGATAAAAATCCATTGACTCATGGGACTATGTTTTTATGCTACTTGTAAGGCAATCAATATGATGTCTTGATGTTCACATGTCTTGACCTGAAAGATAAAATTTGTTAGTGACCAGTCAATTAGAGAAAGGCCACCGTGAAGATTTTAATGTATCTACCTTGGTAAGTGTAATGAGCAACCCTTATTAGTTCAGATTCTTTCAGCTGCATCAAATTATATAATAGACATTGTTTTTGCTAGTACTACATGCGAGCAATGAGCAAAGTAAGGAAAGCAACCATTAGGGACATGCTCTTTGCAGATGCTGCTGCTATAGTCACTCACACAGAAGCTGAACTACAACGCCTGATGGACCGATTTGCTAAAACATGTGATGAATTAGGGTTGACCATCAGCCTAAAGAAAACCAACGTGATGGCTCAGGATGCAGACCCTTCCAGCATAACCATTAACAACTACAAACTAGAAGTAGTCAGTGAGTTCACTTACCTTGGCTCTACCATCACCAACAACCTCTCACTCGATGCCGAGCTCAACAAGCGGATTGGAAAGGTGTCAACAACTCTCTCTAGATTGTTGCAGAGAGTGTGGAACAACAGCAAGCTGACATTGAACACTAAGATCTCCGTGTACCGTACCTGAGTGCTTAGCACTCTCCTGTACGCCAGTAAAACTTGGACCCTGTATGCCTCTCAGGAGAAATGAATGAGTACCTTTCACATGTGTTTCTCCGTTGCATATTCGGGATCACCTGGAGCAATCGTGTGACAAACAATGAGATGCTTCAACAGGCCAAAATTCCCAGCATGGTCACACTCCTCCAATGTCACATCAGATGGCTGGGCCATGTGCGTTGAATGGATGATGGACAGATCCCCAAAGACCTCTACTCTAAGCTTGCCTCAGGCAGAAGATCAATTGGACGGCCACATCTTCGCTTTAAGGATGTCTACAAGTACGATATGAAAGCTCTTGGGATCGAGGTCAACACCTGGGAAGAGCTTGCCCTTGACAAGTCCAGCTGGCGACATGCTCTGTTCACAGGTCTGAAAGCCAGCGAGGAAAAGTTATGACAGCTCGCCGATGAGAAAAGATCTCAGAGGAAGAGGATGCAGTTCCAGCCAAGACCTGACTCAAACTTCAAGTGCAGCAACTGCAGCAAGGATTGCCACTCCCGTGTGGGGCTTTTTACCCACAGAAGATACTGCACAACTACAAACTGGGACACCTTTCATGGGCACATTTCCATTGTCTCTCGAGACTAAAGGAAGCAAACAAAAACATGCCAACAGTCTGATGAATGAAATGAATTAACAACAGTTTACTGACAAAGATGTTACAGTCTAGGCCCAGTATAATATATTTACTCACATAAGTGTGACTGGGAAAATCTTGAATTATAATAAAGAACAGAACAAAAGTAGACAGAGCTAAGAAAATATATTTGTAAGCAAGTACCTGTGGTAAATTTGAAACATTATTCTTGACTTTGGCCACCAAATATTTTCTCATTAGTCTGTTGTAAGACTCATCCTTCCTTGTATGATGGCATTCATCTAATATCATCAGGCTAAAATCACTCAGGGATACAGTCTGCTTATCCAAATTGTTGACAAGAATCTGCGGCGTGAGGAAGAAGATGTCACAGTCAGGCAAGAGCATGTGCAGCGCCATGGAAAGTTCAGACTCGCCAGTTAATAGTTTTGTCTACAAGGATGAGGAGAGTAACTTATAGTTAAAATGAAGTCACTTCATTTCAATATTTAAAACATATTACTACATACAGATAGCATCATCTACCAAAAGTAATTTACTGATCAACAGTTTTTACAATCAAATTATTATTATCATTATTATTATTATTATTATTATTATTATTATTATTATTATTATTATTATTATTATTATTACAACTACTACTTTGCACATATTAAAACACCTACCAGTATGCAATTATGCATTAAATGGGATGGTAAAATCAGATCTCCACTTTAAATTACCTGAAAGAGTAAAAGTTTGAATTCATGAAATGAAGGTTGACATGGAGGATGGAGATGCAGGTGAAATACTCACCAAATAATCTTGTAGATACCTATGATAACAAGGTAGATATTTTTGTATAAGTAGTTACATACTTACTGTATCAAGCATATACTTATCATGTTATCAAGTATATACTTTACCATACAATCATGAACCATGTACACCACTCCCTTGATAACTCATGCCCTGACAACTCACAAACCCACTTATAACACAGGGTCAGGTGTGCATGACACTTTTTAAACCAGAAAATACCCCCCCAAAAAAAATTAATTCCTACTGGTATTTGTTCAACTTTAAGAAAATCGTTATCAAAATTGGTAACAGAAACTTTGATATATCACTCGTTTTACCATCAAAAACAGTAGATAGGACTGAAAATTTTAATCAACATAATGAAATATCAAATTTAAAAATGAGTCATAAAATTGTTTACATTTTCTTTCCAAACATCATTCCTAGTATACCGCAATTAATGATATGTAAGGAAATTTCAATTAATGAAAATGTCACTTATGCCAAGTGGAGGCAGAACTTTAATAAATAAAAATAAATTAAATAAATTTTTTAACAATGAAATTTTTGTTTTAGTTCTATCTTTTCAGTTTTTTTAAGTGTAATCATCATAAATGTCCTCTTGTAATTAAATGTAAAATGTCTCAATCTACTCTAACAGCTATGTCCGAAAGTGTTTCTCTGAGAATCTAATTAGGTGCTGATCATGTTTTGATAACTGTCTTGCATAAGTGTTTGTTACATAACTGCTCTGAATTAAAATCTGGCCTCTTTTGTGTTATTATGTTAATTATGTCTTTTCAATCAAATAAAGGAGGTAGAATAAAAGAAATGTTGATAGCACAAAAATCCTACAAATTTATAATCTAGTATTTGGGTGAACTCACTTCATTTGATCAATCGGATACTGTTATAAATGTTATTGTGTATGCAACATAAACTACCTTAAATGAACCAACTCGTGTAACTGTGATCAAAGATAGCAAGGCAACCAAGTGAAATAAATACTTCATAAAATAAAGAGCTTGGTTTCACAGATACTGACCATTGTGGACAAGCAAGTTTCAGAGAATTCTCAAACTGGCACTAGAGATATCCTCAAGGATGATAGGAAGTTTCATTGTTACTTCCAATGAAATCAAAACATCAATACTGCACTAACTGAACAATACAAAACTTAATATTTGGCATAGGTGGCACTCACCAGTTATTATTTACTTTTGAGAGAGTGATGTATGTAAGGTGGAATTGTTTGCATTTTAAACATGCACAGTGGAGAGAATGTTGGCATACCTATATACTACTTTCATGTAATGTGGATGAAATTTCTTTGGATATTGTACTTTTGGAAACTTTAAATTATCTTAGGACACTGCTAACTAAAAAAACTGCTCCCTTGTGCTCCAAAAATCAACCTAAATTTGTCTAAAGTACACTATTCTTGGCAGCTATTAAAATATGGAAAATGAATTTTGCCAAACTAGATAATACCAGCTTCTAAAAGTGCAATGACTGAATTACCAAATACATAAAATGTAAAAAAAAGTTATCGGCTCTTTTTTTTATAATTTACCTCTGAAGTTCGAGAAGTGAAAATGAGCAAGTAGAGCTAGCACTTTTTTGAAAGGTGCACATCTGGAGTAAGGCCAAGCTGTGTACTCTCTAACCCATATTACACCCATCAATCATACATCAAAATAAAGGGAATTAAAGGTTCTTTGAACAATACCTAAGATATACAAAGTCTCTTTTAAATAAGCAGTATAACTAGTGAGGAAACCCGGGGAAACTCTTTTTCTTTAAAATTTTAACCCTATGCTAAATACGAAACTGTAGAGCGCCACCATAGACAATTGTCTCATAAAATAAATTTTGCTAGTTTTTGAGAAAAAAAGAATCCCTGCTTTTTTGACTCCCAATTTGGCAGGATACTATTAAACACAACTCCAGGAACCAAACTCATCAAGAAAACAAAAAGTAGTGATGTAATTACACAGACATTTTTGCATACATGTGATGGTTGCTGAAACCAGATGGAATGTGGACATTTTGAAAATAAATGTTATTTAAAAAGAATAATGAACAACTTCATTAGAAAAAGTGCATCATTAAATATTATTTTTAATGTGATTCTAAAATGAGGATTCAGTCATTAAACAGCACAGTTACACATACACACACACACACTGCATTTTTTTTAATGTCTAAGCAAATGTTTTCAGTTTTTGGAGGTCCCTCAGTAACTCATGCTCTTGCTTATAATGCAGTCTATGTTTGTGGACCCCACTGTGTGCAAGTTATTGAAGGAGAGGTGTTCTGTGTACTCAGGAATATACTTACTCATACTGTGTAAAAAGGTAGATACAGTGTATTCAGGTTACAAGATTTTATACCAGGTTGATAATTACCATGTACTCAGGTATATAATTGTCATGTAATCAGGTAGTTAATTACTTATCACATAGATACTGTATAGTCATGTAGACAATTACTGTGTAATCATGTAGCTACATACTGTGTAATCATTTAGCTACTTACTGTGTAATCATGTAGCTACATACTGTGTAATCATGTAGCTACTTACTGTGTAACCATGTAGCTACTTACTATGTAATCAGGTAGCTACTTACTGTGTAATCTGGTAGCTACTTACTGTGTAATCAGGTAGCTACTTACTGAGTAATCAGGTAGCTGCTTACTGTGTAATCTTGTAGCTACTTACTGTGTTATCTGGTAGCTAATTACTGTATAATCAAATAGCTACTTAATGTATAATCAGGTAGCTACTTATTGTTTAATCAGGTAGCTGATTACTGTGTAATCAGGTAGCTACTTACTGTGTAATCAGGTAGCTGCTTACTGTGAAATCAGGTAGCTACTTATTGTGTAATCAGGTAGCTGCTTACTGTGTAATCAGGTAGCTACTTAATGTATAATCAGGTTGCTACGTATTGTGTAATCAGGTAGCTGATTACTGTGTAATCAGGTAGCTACTTACTGTGTAATCAGGTAGCTGCTTACTGTGTAATCAGGTAGCTACTTATTGTGTAATCAGGTTGCTGATTACTGTGTAATCAGGTATCAGCTTACTGTGTAATCAGGTAGCTGCTTACTGTGTAATCAGGTAGCTACTTATTGTATAATCAAGTAGCTACTTATTGTTTAATCAGGTAGCTACTTACTGTGTAATCAGGTAGCTGCTTACTGTGTAATCAGGTAGCTACTTATTGTTTAATCAGGTTGCTGATTACTGTGTAATCAGGTATCAGCTTACTGTGTAATCAGGTATCAGCTTACTGTGTAATCAGGTAGCTGCTTACTGTGTAATCAGGTAGCTACTTATTGTATAATCAGGTAGCTACTTATTGTTTAATCAGGTAGCTACTTACTGTGTAATCAGGTAGCTGCTTACTGTGTAATCAGGTAGCTACTTATTGTGTAATCAGGTTGCTGATTACTGTGTAATCAGGTATCAGCTTACTGTGTCAGGTAGCTGCTTACTGTGTAATCAGGTAGCTACTTATTGTATAATCAGGTAGCTACTTATTGTTTAATCAGGTAGCTACTTACTGTGTAATCAGGTAGCTACTTGCTGTGTAATCAGGTATCTGATTACTGTGTAATCAGGTAGCTGCTTACTGTGAAATCAGGTAGCTACTTATTGTGTAATCAGGTAGCTAATTATGGTGAAATCAGGTAACTGCTTACTGTGTAATCAGGTAGCTACTTACTGTGTAATCAGGTAGCTACTTACTGTAATATCAGGTAGCTACCTATTGTGTAATCAGATAGCTGCTTACTGTGTAATCAGGTAGTTACTTACTGTGTAATCATGTAGCTACTTATTGTGTAATCAGGTAGCTGATTACTGTGTAATCAGGTAGCTGATTACTGTGTAATCAGGTAACTACCTATTGTGTAATCAGGTAGCTGCTTACTGTGTAATCAGGTAGCTGCTTACTGTGTAATCAGGTAGCTACTTACTGTGTAATCAGGTAGCTACTTACTGTGTAATTAGGTAGCTGCTCCTGAAATAATTGTTGTTGCTGTGTGATCAGTGGAATGGTTCTAGCCATGAACACCACCTTCTTCTCTGCAGGAAAAATGTGAAAAATAACCTTTAACGACATTACAAAAAAATGAGGATCTTCTATGAGTGTTCATTTAAAATGAAATCTCTGCAACAAGTTGAATAATTTCTATCTTTTATACACCTTAATAGTGTATAGTGGCTTGACAATTTTCATAAATTTCATTGAAATAAGCACTCAATAAGATTCCACTTATCACATAATTAAAGATATAATTTGTTTTAAAAAATAAATCTTTGGAAAACTTCATGGTTTTAGTTGGAATTTATGAAGTGCTAGGCCTGGTATGGGTGACATACTCCAGGTAAAGAATAGCAGGCCAGAATACAAGTTTTTGATTCTAGTGATGTCCATTTTACTAGATCTCCTTTCCATCCTAAGGATGAACCTGGAACAGAAACTGGAAAGGCTTTGCAGACTATCCATAAAGACTTAAATGCCTTAAATAGCAACTATTGCAAACTTGGCTCTCAAGCACACAGAATGAATAGCAAATTAAGGGAGGAAAATATGACATTGTGCAATAAAAATGAAAACCTTGAGAAAAGAGTATGATAATACATTTTGAGGAATCTTGAAAAGATTGAAGCTCAAAGTAGATGTTAAATTTTGTCAATTCATGTGCTTGAGGGCAACAGCAGAAAGATCTTGGAAATTACAGAACAAAAGGTGAGTTTTTTCTTTGGGGCACTCTTAATATTCAAGATGCAAATGAGATACTCATTAGAGAGCAGTCTTAGCAATTTTTGCATATCAGTCAAGGTGAATTTAATGTGCAAGCCTGCCCATCAATGTTAAAATTATTTTTATAAAGTGTTATGGATATCTGTATCACACAGATTATGTTTATGATAGTTTTTAAGTCATTTGGGTTAATGACAATATTCTTATGATTCTTATTCTAACACTCCTGAATGCACTTTGAAGGTTAGGTCACACTTCGAGTACATGTATTACATGGTACTAATTCCATTCATAATTCAAGGTAGAATTGCCAAGTTCATGTCAACATCCTATTTTTGGTCCAGATAGGTCATGAATGTTGAATGTAGGTCAGGACATCATCATGTGATCCTAAGAAAACATTGGTACTCTAGATATGTCATGACCGTCTATAACTGCTGACTGGCTAAATAATAACTATAACTATGTCAAGTGTTAAAAAATAAATATGTCAAGTGTTGACTGTTACATTATTTTGTAACATATAATGTTTGAGAATCTTTTCTAGTAATACAAAGTTGTTATCTGATACATATTAAATGACTATAAAAAGAATAAAAGTGCCATGTTCTTCTACTTTAATTCTACCAGCTTTGTGAGTGACAGGAATTTTTTAAAATTTATTTATTTATTTATTTATTGTTCATTAAAAAAGCAGAGCTGAAACATTCATTTTAAACAGACAGTAACTAATGTTGGATTATTGTGTAACATTCAAGAACATGGATATTTATTAATTTGGTTGGATTACCATAAAACATTCAAGGACATTTATCACTTTTTGATATTAAAACAGTGATTATTCTTTAGTGCTTTGACTTATATTTTGGATTATAGATTACTTGTTGAGTTTTACTTTTTCTTGTTACATAGTTTAAGCTCCTGGGATGTAATAAAAGACAGCATGTACATGCTACAACACAGAAAAAGCTATCAAAAGATATCCTCTAACAAAGGATCTTACCAAAGCTCTATATGACTGAACACAAAAATGAGGGAAAATCTGGAGCTATATGATACAGTAAGCTTATTCTGGGCAAGAAACCTATGTGTATGATGAGAACACTAATGAAGTGATCCCGACTGGAAGCAACATATCCACATACAGGGCTTACAACCATATTGCTCAGGCCACAGCTATGGAAAAGCTACATTTAAACAATAATAAGAAAGACTATAAAGAGGGAAATTCTTCATTTACACTAAGTATGCAAACCTAGGACCACAGCCAAGACATGACCAAACAGATCTGCTTAAAATCCAATAAAGCATCTGATCTTAAATGTTAAAGCCCTGTCAAAATATAACAATTTTGTTCAATTTGTAAACATTTGTATCAAATCTGATATTTTAAGTTCTTGTGAAACATTGGATGATTTTCTATTAGGATATGTTAACTTTATCTCAGTGAGAAGTAAATGAGAAAAAGGATGAAACTCTGGGGAAGTGACTTTATTTTAAAAAACAGGGCTGGAAAAGTTTCAAAGATTGCATAGTATTACACTTCTGTTACCTTTGAACAAAGCATAAATATCATATTTATATATATTTATATATACACATTATTATTATTCTCAGGTGTAAATTATATGAAATTTATAAACAAAGCATAGATATCATATTTATATATACATATGTCTCACCCAAAGAATTATCATAATTGGGTGATCAATAGAAATCAAATTATATTTGTTTTTTAAAAAAAGAAAGATTGATTTGATAAATAAAAAGTTATTCCAGATGTAAATTTGCTACTGGCAGGGAACTTTGAAGCATGCACTAAATGTTTATGTGATGTTTTTCCACAAAATACTTTGCATTTTCAATCTGGAAATGATACTGATTTTGTGTGTTTGTATGATTTGGATCTTTAACATAGCTTTAACAATTTTTCAGTCATATCACTACGAAGTCTGAAGTTTAACAATTTATAGTGATGTCCAGCACTGGGGCATCATGCTGTAGTCATTTAGCATCAAGTCCCACCCAGTCACATTATCCTGACACCAGGCCAACCAGTCCTAGCACTAACTTCTTACTCCTGAAAACCTAACCTATAGACCACTGGAGTGGTAATACTGATTATAGAAATTGTGCTTTTTCATAACTGAGGATTGACAGACATCACATACATAATACATTTGGAATGTCTCTGATAGATATGTGTAGACCATATGATATGTATATTATGAATGGCAGATTTTATTATCTTACTGACAGTTTTACATGACTATGCAAAGGGAAAAGCACTATGGATTACACTGTATGTTCTACAAATGTATTTGATTTTGTTTCAAGTTTAAGAGTTGGGGAGCAAGGTGAATCCTCATATTTTGCATTATACTGCTCTTTGAAATTACAAATAAATGGGGAACAATATCATCATCATAATCATCATCAATCACTTAACCCAAGAGGTTGTTGAGGAACATATTATCAAGCTGAAATAGATGATGTATGCAATTGAAACCATTTCTGTCTTAATAATAATGAACATAAGGAAATTTCTAAAAAAAATATTAATGAAAACATTCAGGCTTTAATTAATCTGTTAAATACAAACAAATTAAAGATTCTTTAAAAATATTTACTTCTAAGTACCAAAATGTACTTTCCTAGTATGAAATAAAAGATTTTCACCTAATCCACAAATGTAGTTAAAAATGGCCGGACAAAAAATGTGAAAAAGTAAAACATGTATTATTATACATACAATTACACTGATTTTGACTTGCAATGTTCCAAGACCTATCTAGGGGACCACAAGTAGTACAATAAAGTTTTAGATCACCGTATTGGCTAAAGATCAGGAAAGTCAAAGAGAGAAACTGACAAGTTCCAGAAATGTAACCCTTGCATAGGACCAAGAAAGTATCTGTTTGATAAAATTATTTTAAAGAGTTCATAAAGGATGAAAAGTTAATGAATAATAATGTTGACAATGCTAACAATGATACTGTCCTACCCATATCTTGGATGATATAATAACTGACCAAAAGAGCATATCCAGTTTAAAGTCCATGAAAAACATAACCATATATGATTCCAATAAACTGCTATCAGTTGACTATAGTATTTGCACACTGTCCTGTTTGTTTGTACTACCACTTCAGAGTTAAAAAGAAAAAGCATTAAGGATATTCAAATTGTACAAAAAGGTAATTTCATTCATCAATTTATAATTTCTAACCTGTCCATGTTGTCCTTGACACTGTAAACTTATTCACGTTTAAAACTAAATTGAAGCTCTCAATATAAACAAGCTCACTGTCTTCTGGTTTCTAGAATAGTCCATATCAGTAAAAACTCTCTTCTGCATCCATTATTTGCAATGTCTAATTTTAATATTTTAAAAACAAATTAAACAAATGAAAAAAGGAACAAATTATATATATATATATATATATATATATATATATATATATATATATATATATATATATATATATATACGCATACACTCATGTTTAAAAAAAAATTAACTTTATGAAAACATGGTGACTATATTACTAAAGAAACTCCCATTTGATTCAAATTGCAAAGTTAATCAACTAGATGCCATAATATGTATCATGGTCCAATCCCATATATGACTTTCCATTCAGTAATGACAAGATTTTCATGACCATACTAGACACCAGATCAACACCATTTTCATGGCAGACAAACTAGACTTAATATGAAGTCTTTCTGTGAAAACCCCATGTTGATTATGCTATCCATTCAGGATATTCAAGCTGGTTGCTCTGGTGGCCATATTTTATGTTGGGGAGTATATTTTTCATACAGGACCAGCTAGACCTTGTGATGAATGTGTGTATAAAAGTTTCAAGATGGCAACCCTCCAAGTAGCAGCACTAACAAACTAGATGGACATAAAAAAGAAGATAGACAATAACTATTCTTATGAACTATGACCAGAATGTAATAATTTTTTTAAACCAATTTCCCTCAAAAAGTCCTAGATTTTTTCAGCCATTGTATAATCACACAATTTCTTCATGCAGTTAAGAACAAAATAGTACTTTCTCACATGTCTGAAGTCAAGACACTCAAGAGGAATGTGTTCTTCTGTTAGTGAACACAAAGCATGATATGCACTCTGGTTACAGAGGTATATATATATGTGACCCATTTTTCAGAGATCTCCCCTGTTTGTCAATAGTTTATAAAATTAGTGAGATAGGTTTATATTGGGCTAGATCACACATCAAATAACCTGAAACTAAACTAAGTACTTACTTCCTGAACTGGCAGACTCCAAATGATTCTTGACAACATACAGAGCCACCCATGTCTTCCCAGACCCTGTCTCAGCACAAATAATGGTGTTTTCACCATGAAGAGCAATCTCAGCAAGTTCTAACTGATATTTTCTGAGCTGCAGTGGATTTGTGTCTGCCTTCAGTTGAAAATCTGATGTATCCTCTATAAAGCAAGAACAGTGAATTTAATTTTGTGTTAAGAAAGGCAAGCAATTAAACTGTTGTCAAAACAGTCTATATTCAAAAGTAATTCTTATATAAGAATATTTTCTATGAATTGTTAGCATTGCATTCCAGTCTCATTATTATTATTATTATTATTATTATTATTATTATTATTATTATTATTATTATTATTATTATTATCAGGTGTGAATTATATGAAACTTATGACTCTTACAGAACATAGTTTTATGAGTAAAGTCTTTCATATTTTAGAATGCTTATGCATGTTATATATTCAAGAAAACATGAAGACAATGTGAAGCAATAATTACATATTTCACACATATCTGTCTACATGCACCTCTTTATCCCATTACCTATGATCCATTGCAAGGTTATTGCAAGTCATTAATTGTTCCAGTTTTAGCACATATTAGCTCATGAAACAACCAAGTCCAACCTCCAAGACTACTATATTGAAAATATAAAGTCATTTTCATCTTTGATCACTCAAAAATGAACCCAACTGGATTTGGCTCCAGCTAGCTTATTTTTATTTAAAGCAAAATATCCTTAAAAAATTCAAATTCTGTTAAATTTTAGGAAAGATATTCTTTGTGTTTAATTGAGAGTGAAACTAGATTTTAAACATGAAGACACAAATTAATATACTGACATAATAAGAGAAACTGATAAACAAAAATTCCTTTACCAGAATTCTGAAGCAAAACTGTGCCATTCCCCAACTTTTCCAGTCAGTTGAATATTTCTCTATTTGTATGTTCCCATCCCCTGTTTTTTTTCCTAAGTAAACAAGAAAGTTCCAAAAGTTTTGTTCACAATTATAAGCCTCCAAAATGATACTCCACAATGTAAAGTTTCTAAGGTATAAACTGCATAGTACCAAATAATTGCACTCAAAACATTTTATAATAGAATGCGTTCATAGATAAATACATGGAATGGTGGTCATTCATTACCTATATCCAATGTTACCTTTGTAAACCTGGGGGAAAATGAGTAGAAAATGAAAATAAAATGAATTAAGTTCATGGAAAAGAAAAAAGAATATCATGGTTATTTTACCATCAGATGAATTATTCTCAAAGGCCACATCAGTCCCTGATTCAGATAGGTTCAAGTCCTTCGTGTCATCACTAGCTATTTGTTGAAGAAAAGAATTCAACATAAATCACTTTTAATTTTGAAAACATTTTTGATGTCCAAAAACTTCAGAGATACTCATAAAAGTTAATATTTGATTCATATCTTGAGATTAAACATGATTACCAAATATTTTAAATATGCTGAATTAATGGATTTTCTTAAAATTTCAAAGATTATGTTAAACAGTAGTTGGCAAATGTTATTTCTTTGTTGGCTTTCCCCATCAAATTAATTAAGGTTATTATACTTAAGAACAATTTTGTTATTACTGGACCATAAGGAAAATATTAAAATTACCTGACTCATAGGGACCAAGAACCTGATCACCAAATCTGTTCCCAATCACATCTTTGTCTGGATCAGCACATTTCTTTTCATCAAGAATGTTCCTATCTTGTACCATTTCCTCTGTGTCCTTAACTTTTGGGCTAATGGATATCTTGCACTCTGTCGGGCTGCTATCGGGTTTATAAGAATGTGACTGGGTGTCTTTAAAAGGTGAAACCATCACATGTGGTCTTCCATCTGAACCACTGTTGCCAATTTTTCGTTTTCTGTTGATTGTTTTAGAAGAGTCCATTGTATCTTGTAGGCTGCTTGATAATGGAACAGCTAGGTCACCACCGGAATTGTATCCACTACCACTATCTATTGAATCAGTGTATATATATATATATATATATATATATATATATATATATATATATATATATATATATATATATATATATATATATATATATGTGAAGTCAACAAATATAGTCATTTCATCAATCATATTCAATTTTCACCAAGAACTGTAACTGTTACTTAATATATCTGATCTTTAACATCTGCCTTTTACATTAATCAATGTTTACTAAAACGAACATTTATTTCTAACAAGTCATATTTTCAACAAATCATAGTTTTAACAAGTCATATTTTATAACGAAGAGAAAACATTTGCATATTTTTATTGTATTTCTCCAATGATAAGCCCACCTTCCACTTTTACACAAATTTAGCAAATATATACATAGAAAGAGATCTTTGCTTGCTAATATTTCCTCTATCCACTCTATATTCAACATTTATTATGTTGGTTTCTTCACCTTGGTCTTATTATTGGAGAAATATGGCATGTATTATAACCTTTTCACTCTGGATTTAGATAGAACCACTCCTGTCAATCTGTGGCAACAAAGCTCACTTGTGAATGTTAGCTTATGAACTATGGAGGAACTGGTGGAATTTATATACCGTGATTTTAACAATGGATTTGACTCAGCTGACCATAATACATCTGCATGTAAACCTGAAAATTGTAAATGTCCTCACTTATCACTTGCATAATTCAAAAGATACCTATTGAACCAAAACCAATGAGTTGTAATTGGAAACAATAAATTTGAGTTGAGATCTGTCTACAATGGTGTTCCACAGGGATGTATTTTATGGTCTCTTTTGTTGTCTAAAAATGACTTGCTGCTGTATGTACAACATTCTAAATGTTATATGCTGATGACACAAATGTAGATAAGTTTGATTCTAATGTTAAAAGATTGAATCAACAATTTGAGTGAAAATTTATGTCAAGTTGAATAATAGTGCTCACTGAATAACATGTTTTTTCAATGACCTAAAAATGACAGCAATGTTGCTTGGAACTAGGCAAAGATTATCAGTGAACAGAAACCAAATCTACAGATTCATATTATAGATAACCTAACTGAAAATGTAAACAAAAAACATTTGAAAGTTAATGTTGTAAAGAATCTAGACTGGTGCAAAAAAGTGAATCTACTATGCAATTTGGGGAATACAAATGACAGCAATACTGAAATAATCCAGGAACTTCAAAAATTAGTGAGCTACAAATTATTATAAATCTACTATTTGATACACCATCCAAATTTCTATTCTTGGAATTGAAATAGCTGAAAAGTAAATTTAGATCAGACAACTAAAAGTCCAAATTAAACAACCAAAAGTTCAAATTAGACAACCAAAAGTCCATATTATTGTTTAAAGTAGAGAATGAACTGTGTTCACAATATTTTGCATGGCATATTTCATTCAAGTATAAATAGCAATACCAAGGACCTAAATTGTGATCAACTACAAATGATCATTGCAGAATTATTACCATTTCTAAAAACAATTTCTTCTTCTAAAATGTCATTTGCTTACTCTGATGTTTTTATATAGTATGAATTACCCATAACAATTAGTGAGCAAAAACAAATCCAAATTTGCTGAAAACTCTAAAACCATTATCTTGAAAAACAAATTTAAATATTTAAATACAATCACTCCAATTTATTCTGTGCATGTCATGTACACTTTTATGCATTCATACTTAATGTATCAAGAGAAGAAGAGTATATTATAGCTAACTGAAATACCTTCATAAAATAAAGTTTAATATTATAATTATTATTGACAAGGCTCATGCTTAGCTGTAAGAAGTACAAACTTTGATGTAAGCAGTTAAGACCCATTACTGACAAAGTGATTCTAATGATCTACAGTAATTTCTCATTTCAAACAAAACTTATATTTTGTTTTGTTAAATCCATGAAAATTAAAGATTTTAATTTACTAAATTAAAAAATTAGTTAACTGGGCTGGCAAAGAACTGGTTGATAATATAAGAATATCACTACCTGTTGAACAAATTTACACAATCAGGAACAATGAAATATGAAATATTATTAATGCTGCTAAAGAAAATAATTTTATTCACAATAATATTTTCAAATACAAATGGTACATTATACACCTGACATGTAGTAAATATCAGTTTTTGTTTTGGGTTCAATGCCATATCTCAGTGCAAGATAAGGCAGCCAATATCTGTTGGAGTGTGTGTGTGATTTGGATTTTTAACAAAGCTTTAACAATTTTTCAGTCATATCAATATGATGTCTAGCACTGGGGCATCATGCAGAAGACATGTAGCATAATGCCTGACCCAGTCACATTATCCTGACACCAGGCTGACCAGTCCTAACACTAATCTCTTAATGCTGAGCACCAAGTGAGACAGCTGCTAGTACCATATTTATAAGTCTCTGCTATGACCTGGCTGCAGTTCAAGCCCAAATTCAAGGTGGATGCCCTAACCACTTAGGCCAATGGAGCAGTATATAACTGGTGGAGGAAGAACCTGGAAAAAACCTGGTAAGAACTACCAACCCATGGGAAACTACTGGTAGCTTTCACACATTGGCTGTGCCCGAGACTCGAACCCACCCAAACAGAGGTGAGATTACAATGATTGGTAAAGGTAAGTACTTTAGATCATTCAGTCACCTGGGACCCCTAGTAAATAGTAAATAGTATAAATAGTGTTACTAGTATCATTATACTTCTTTTATGTCAATTTTTCTTCATTTAGATTAATAATCAGTTACTAAAAGATGCAGTATCCACTTCATTAACTAAGTAATTTTCCCTAGCAATACAAATTTAGTATTAAAAAACAAGTTATTTGACTGGTCATTGATGTCCACTGGCATTTTGATCGCAATACATCTTAAAATGTACAAGACATGGGTATGATAATATTAATGAGAAAGTTTGCATTTCTCAATGGTGATGTGAACTAGAGTTTCATAATATATTCAGTATAAAATATAGTAGGACCTTGTCTGATAGGTTCTATATATAATAGACATCAGATTATAACTTCTGAACTGTCATGTTTTGCCTTGAGAATCTAAAATAGTACTTGGCAAGTATAATCCATACTGCCCCTTCCACAAGTTTCTACTAGCT
The DNA here is from genome assembly GCA_016746295.1 of Potamilus streckersoni. Classification (NCBI taxonomy): domain Eukaryota; kingdom Metazoa; phylum Mollusca; class Bivalvia; order Unionida; family Unionidae; genus Potamilus; species Potamilus streckersoni. The sequence goes on along the minus strand of JAEAOA010000270.1, from coordinate 1,241,476 downwards.
AGGTACTATAATTGAAGGGAACATGTGGAAATATGTTGGAAAAACATATAGCAGACAAATTTGTGTGTATAGCCAATGGGCAAGTGAATACTTTAGAAAGCAATCCAGACTGGTTTCTTAGGAGGAGTAAATCTCATCCTCTGGCAGGCTGGTGAAGATAAAATCAATGACAGTCTAAAATCTGGTTAAGGTAAAAGACTGAAAGAGCTCATGTTGTTTTGTTGAAATCATTTCTCTTTCTTCAGTCTCAGTGATCATGATATCTGGCCTTCTGATACCAAAATCATAGCATGCACTTCTTGTCTAAAATGCAAGCCATTCATGAAGTTTGGTCATAGGACCCAAGGTATTTTTGTTAAAATTATTTTCTTTTTTCAAGTCTCTCAGATACTGACCTTTGATTATTTAACACTCTAATGAATAGCCTTAAATACAAGCCATCCACAAACTTTAGGCAAGGCTTGTGGTACAGAATTTAAGAGTTGTGAGAAAATCATTTTCCTTTCTTTCAGTCCATGTGTCCTTGACCTTTTCATCCTTGTCTTCCTTGTTTCAAATGCAAGCCATTCACAAAGTTTGAAAAAATCAAGTTACTGTATAGAAAGGATTCCAATCTTTCCATCCCTAATTTCAAACCACTGACCTCTTGAGCATGAAAACTGATAGATTTTGTCCTTTCCTTAAATGCAAATTGCATCCAAAGCTTGGTAATGGTAAATGATGATTTACTGGGAGAAAATAAACCAAATTAAGATGGGCATATGGACAGATAACATCATGACATGCTCTACCTTATGTTGGGTATATAAAAACAAGGATGATCCAAGGATCCATGCTGATAATTTCAAAATAAACCATTGGATTTACCAAATCTTGTCATCATAAGAAAATTCAGAAATACCTTCGAGGGTCATTTCTACATCTCCATGTTCATCTCCATCCCACGAAGCACTAGACCCAGAAGGTTCTGTTTTATCCGTATCAAATGATCCTAAAATATAAAGTTAGAGCAAACTGTGTGATAAATGACAGTATAACTCACCTCTACATTTACTAGTCTCCAATAGCTATCAAGCAGAAAATAAACTTGGACTAAAGTTCACCACTTTTCTGATTAAAAATTTTGACAATCTGTTATTTTTACATTTGAAACTATAAAATATGAACTTTTAATTGACATTTTATTGCCTGTATTGAGTTGACATATTGTGGAACCACCTACCTAATTATTTACTACCAACCCATTATGACAGGGCATAAAAGACTTCGAACAATAAAAAAGAATATTTCTATTTTATCATATCGATTTAGAGGTACTATAATGTCTTGATAAAAACAGAATAATGCTGGGTATTTTAATTTTTTTAACAAAACATCATTACTCTTAAAATCTGTTTGCCATGTTATTATCAATGTCCATCATGCAAGTCAGATCTTAGTGGATGTAGTTTTTAACTAACCCTGGAAAATTACAGCCAGTAACAGGTGTAAGGAATGCATGCAGCATGCTGGTCACTAATTCCTATACTCATTCACATTTACAAAACACAGTGAACTTGTAGAGGCTAACAAATTATTAATACTTCATACAAGTAAGTGTCAATGGTGTGGACACATAATGTTGTGTCAGGGAACAATTTGTCTCCTTCATACAATCATGTTTCATGTGATCACATTTCAATCTAAATATTTTATTCTTCTTATTTGGGGAAGATATGAGGAATTGCTCACCCAGGTAAAGTCATGTTGAACCCGAATTTTGCCTGTGTGAACATGGCTTGCCTTGGGGGAACAAATCTTCTATCTCCCCCAATCAATGGCAATAAATATATAATATACAATGTAATATATAATGCAAATAAATATATAATATAAATGTAATATATAATGAAAAGTCATTATTATGGAAAGTTCAACATTCGGTAAACATATATTCATAATTCCAACTGTATTGGTAAGAAGGGAGTTTTATATATATATATATATATATATATATATATATATATATATATATATATATATATATATATATATATATATATATATATATATATATATATATATATACACACACACACACAGAGCAAGGATGCATAATTGCAAAGATAGACACAATACATAACCCATATTTACAAAGCATAAAATGCAGGTCAGTCACCTTCCTTGGTTTAAAGCCTGTACTAATAGTACAGATGAATCCAGCACACAACAAATATTTTTTATAATTTTTTATAAAATTGGAAGAAAGGCAATGAAGTATGAAATATAGTTCAGACAGACTACCTTTGGCGAAAAGGATGTACAATTTATCAAGCTGAATATTCCCCTCACCAAGTCGATGATTCTAGGTAAACATCAAACATAAAACTTAATCTGTGTTGGTGAAACATAAATAATAGGCCATAATAACCTATTATTGAAATGAGAGAGAATTTCTGTCAAGATGTATCTCCAAGTTTCCTGATTCTATAAAGGACAGTATACAAACAGAATGCCAAAAATCTGTTGTTATTAGCTAACTACAAAATTTTAACTTAAGCCAGTACAATGTGATATATGTCACAGTCACCTTATTTGGTATGGATGTAATATAAAGAGAGATTATTAATACATCAAGTTTACTAATTAAAGTAAGATTAGTAAAAACACCAATGTTAGTAAAATGTGACAATGGATCATAGTAACCTAATTTCAAAATGAGTGTGCACTCATCAAATGATTGCTCTCCCTAAGTTTCATGATTCCAGATATGAGTTAATACAGTACCATAGGTAAAATATCAATGCTGTCATGAGCAAAATGTAAAACTTAGCATAAGCCAGCAAAATGTAAATGCAGGTCACAATGACCTCATTTGTTGCAAGGGTATGGTACCAATAAGGATATACACAATTACCTAATTTGATGATTCTGGCATGAACAGTGCTTAAGATTTAACCCAAGGCAATGGAGCATGAAATTTTGGCCATAGTGACCTACTTTGGGACAATAATGTAGTACTCATGAAGATAAATCCCCATGTCAAATTTTATGAATTTTGGAATACTTGGGATATATGCAAGGTGCTGCAAAAAAAAAACTACCTTGTTATAAGCAAAACACAAAACACATAAATTAAAAACAACTTTTGCATAGTACTCATCAAGATGCATTACTGCATTACTTCATGAAGTTCCTTGAATCTATTCACATACATACATGCATGCATGCATCCATGCATCCATCCATCCATAATGTACAGTACATTGTAGGTACATTTGTCCGCATGTACATATGTACTTATGTATGTATACACATACATACATCCATCCATCCATACAATACATACATGCATGCATGCATGCATGCATGCATGCATGCATGCATGCATGCATGCATGCATGCATACATACATACATACATACATACATACATACATACATACATACATACATACATACATACATACATACATACATACATACATACATACATACATACATACATACATACATACATACATACATACATACATACATACATACATACATACATACATACATACATACATACATACATACATACATACATACATACTTACATACATACATACATACATACATACATACATACATACATACATACATGCATACATACATACATACATACATACATACATACATACATACATACATACATACATACATACATACATACATACATACATACATACATACATACATACATACATACATACATACATACATACATACATACATACATACATACATACATACATACATACATACATACAACTACGGTGTAAAAATCTATTTGGTCATAACCTAAATGCAAAAACTTAAAACCTAATCCTACAATATGAAATGCAGAAAAGGCAAGGCAAATCCACCTGCCTGACATGGGCATGTAAAACAAAGTGGGAAAGAGACTGTATTCAGTTAATAATGCTTGATGTTCTGCAAGTTTTATGATCTCCAAACTCACCAGATATCATGTCATTTGTTTAGAATTTGTATGTACTCATGTTTCTATTACAATAATACCTGAAATGTTTCTCTATTGATCCTTTAATTTGCAAGATCACAAGATACACTGTCAAAATCTGTCACTTCCATGTTGTAGTCAATGTCAAGGTCAGTCTTGCAATTTTATCATGCAGACATAGTAATATAAATCTTTAGGATACAAAGTAAGTTTTGACAAAACTGGGAATAAATATCTATAATTTAACATCTCAGTTACATTTTTATTATAATATTTTTTAAGTATACAGGATTCACTGATTCCTAAACTAGGAGTACGATCCAAAATATGCTGAGCTTCCCATCACCCAAAAGTATAAAAAAAATTGACTTCTGTTTGGATTTTTGGGGATTTCTGACCATTTTCAAGGTCACTAAATGAGAACTGTCAGTAGTGATGTTGCTATTGGTCACTGGTATCTTTAAAACTAAAGCTTTATTGATAGAATATCATACCAAAGGAAAGATGGCAGCAGTTAAATCTGTAAACATATTCTAATTACTCTTCCCAAAACATATTTGCTGTGTTACATTCGAAATGAGTATTATAAGGGTCTATATATTGTACTACCAAGTTATTTGTTATGAGAGAATTATTTGATGAAAGTCCTGAGCCTCTTGCTTTATATGTTTAACTGTATGTGCCACTTGAAATTTCGAAAACCTAAACTTGATGTAGTTTTTAAACTTCGGGAACAAATTTGGAATCCTTTGCCTACATGACCACTTCAGAAGTGCTTGATGTTCTGCAAGTTTTATGATCTCCAAACTCACTCACTCATTTATATTGCAGATCGGCCACTTCTGCTTAATGATTTTTTTAACATTTCTCAAATATTTAAAGCTCAATTTTAAATGACTTCTACATGTCATTTTTTATTATAAAATTTCTGCTTCTAATCACTTAATTTTTCCTTGTTAATTGGACTTCATTTCTTTTGGTTCCACATATTGTTAGTAAGATACATGAATGAGTGATTGTTAAAAAATAGCTGAGGGTCTCAAGGGAGAATAGATTCATCTGTACTTTAAGTGAGATGCCCTCATTAAATAATGAATTATTTTTCACACCAGGTTTCACACAATCCATTTCTGTTATATTCTATTCATAAAGCAAAGATTGTCAAGACAACAGCCAACTGGTAAAAATCTAGATAAGGTAATGCCCTAGAAATGTTCCAGTTCTTTGGCCAATCAGCAATCTTCCTTTTCATAGTGCCCATCTGTAGCTCTCTAAAATGGAAGTTTCAACCAAAATGGATCATTTAGTAAAAAAGGTGGTAGAAACACTGGCTGTTTTAATTCTTCTTTAAACTGCAAGTTATCGACATTTTTTTGTGAAAAGTATATCCTTGTATGAACATCTCCTGGCATCTTTACCTTAGCATCAGATCATATTAATAAAACTGCACAGTCTGAGAAAATGCTGGTGATCAAGGGCAAGTATAACAATGTCTGCCTACATGAAAATCTTAATATTTTAACGTTCTCTATCTCATAACTTCTCCCATCTCAAACTCCGAAAGATGAGTGACAGCTTATTGGAAAGGGTAATTATGAAATATTTTGCTGTTAAAGCAAAAACCACCAAGAAATCAAGGGCTTTGTGTGCAATTGCACTTCTAAGTTACAAACTTTGTCTCTTATTATATACTTATCTAAGAAGCCATTTATTAGAAAATATTATTTTCATGGTTTTGACCCATTTAATTGTCCAGCTTGCATCAGGTATCTATAGTTATTTAGTAAAAGCAAAAGCAGTGTAGTGTACTTTATGAGTATAATGAGGACTGAAACAAGTTACTCTTGCAACTCACTTGTTCCTGGGATGCATACATTCGGACATTTGTTCCTAAGATGAGCATGATGGGACATTGTTTCCTGGGATGAGTATGTTGGGACATTTGTTCCTGGGATGCATATATTGGGACATTTGTTCCTAGGATGAGTATCTTGGGACATTTGTTCCTGGGATGAGTATGTTGGGACATTTGTTTCTGGGATGCATATATTGGGACATTTGTTCCTAGGATGAGTATGTTGGGACATTTGTTCCTGGGATGCATATATTGGGACATTTGTTCCTAGGATGAGTATCTTGGGACATTTGTTCCTGGGATGAGTATGTTGGGACATTTGTTCCTGTGATGAGTATGTTTAGACATTTGTTCCTGGGATGAGTATGTTGGGACATTTGTTCCTGGGATGAGTATGTTTAGGCATTTGTTCCTGGGATGAGTATGTTGGGACATTTGTTCCTAGGATGAGTATATTGGGACATTTGTTCCTGGGATGAATATGATGGGACATTTGTTCCTAGGATGAGTATGTTTAGACATTTGTTCCTGGGATGAGTATGATGGGACATTTGTTCCTGGGATGAGTATGTTGGGACACTTGTTCCTGGGATGAGAATATTGGGGCATTTGTTCCTGGGATACATATGATGGGACATTTGTTCCTGGGATGAGTATGTTGGGACATTTTTTACTGGGATGAGTATGTTGGGATATTTGTTCCTGGGATGGGAATATTGGGGCATTTGTTCCTGGGATGAGTATGATGGGACATTTGTTCCTAGGATGAGAATGTTTGGACATTTGTTCCTGGGATGAGTATGTTGGGATATTTGTTCTTGGGATGAGTATGTTGGGACATTTGTTCCTGGGATGAGTATGTTGGAACATTTGTTCCTGGGATGAGAATGTTGGGGCATTTGTTTCCTTAGAGCCCTGAAGCACAGTTGAAAATTACATCATATTACAATACTGGATGGATCAGTTTAATATTGTAACCCAATAGCTCTGAGAACTGTCAATTACTTAATTTTCTAACCTGACACTCTGTTAAACTGTAATAATACCATAATCATAATGATTGAGATATACATCACATGTAATGACAAATCCACTGAGACACTAGACACATAACGAAAACATCAATCTCAAATGAGCAATATCACATCTGATTGGTTCACTGATATTGATGGAACAGTTGATTATCTGCCAAAGTAACCCAGTAATTTGAAATGGAGAAAGAAGGCAGGGTTATATTATTCCAAAAAGAATTAAAACTTATCATATGAAAATATGCTGGACAGATCACTAAAAGGCCCCTTAAATTGACTACAACTGATGTGCCATGAGTAAACCAGCACAATGTATAGTTAAAGTGTGCTCTGATGCATTGTCAACAGATCTGTCTGCAATAATTTCAATGTTTTATGAAATGAGATAATGTTGTTATTATTATGGGGTTTAATGCCATTTTTAGTAGATGATAGACTATACAGTGGCCAGTAAAACTGGTAGAGGAAAACCCTGGGAAAATAATGGAAAGAGCAACTGCACCACAAGATGCTACTGGCTAGCCTTCTCATGTACCCACATTGGACAAGCCAGGGACTTGAACCCACAAAGACAGAGATGAGATGGTATCAATCCACTTGGGGCCACCAAACAGAAATAAGATCAAACCTCATATTACCACTGTAACAATTCAGATTTTGGGGCTAATTTATTGGACTATGCATGAAAGCATTTTATTAATAATTGCAGTGATATGCTTAATCAGAAAGCACATTTCCAGTCAACCTGATTACTGCTTAACTAATGAACTGATAAAACTTTAGGCTAACACAGAAATCATTCTCAACTAAATAATTCAAATGTTTACATCTAAGTGCATATTTCATGTTTTGCTTAAATTTTATAACCAGCGAAATAATTCTCAATTGACTATATTTTATCAGTCAGCAAGCAAAGCATAATTGGACATCAGTTTCATAGGGCCTCACACTGAAAGGAAAGACTACTAAGGTTTACTTGACTTAAATTGGTTTTATACCAAAGGAACAACTGATTCATCAAATATTCAATTTATGCAAATATCTTCCCAGAATACATTATGTATTGTAAACAATATTAATCAGATCTTTTAAATTTTGCATTATTATCAAGGTAATTTTGAGTGAAAATTTGGGGACATCCAAATCTTGACAACTCAGACTTGGGTAACAAGCACAAGTTTGCTGATCATAGTAAGTACTAATAATGACCACAGCTGATGTTGTCAAGAAAGAAAAATAATAAACAATTTACCAGATAAGTTTGCCCAATCAAGAATGCTCAGTGAAGCTTACCTGTCTGGCAGGTTTTTCAATTTGTTTTTGGCATCTGTTAAAATTGATTTTTTTTTAGCATTCCAGTAAGGTTATGAAGAGAGATCATATGATACAACAAGGCTCTGTTATAATACTGCATACCAGCATTATTAAACCTTTCATCAGGGCAGACCGCAAAACCGGTCAAGGGGAAATAAGCGCATAAACACTATGGACCAACTTTATGGTCTGGGGCAGTGTTCTTCTTTAACGTTATAGTACCAGACTAAATAACTTTCGGCGTACCTCTAACAACTTCCATCTGGAATCAGTACACAATTAATAAAATCCGGTTCAGTACCCACGAATGTAGTCCCAGTTATTTTTAGATCACTTTTTCCTGTCTGAAATTGGTGGTGATACTAGAGTTAGATTTTGGCATTCTTGGTATGGATTTAAAGGCAATTGTTTATTCTTTAAAATGTGAGCTTATGGTGTGGTTGTCTGTATTTCGGCGACAGTGCACATTGAGTAATAAGGTCATGGTAATGATCCGGAAGTGAAATCTGTGTTCCGTTGCCTGGTGTTTTGTTTACAATTCAGCCTCTCAAAAAAATGCAGGTCATCCCTTGACAAGAACTAAACCGTAAAGTCATCTTTGAAGGTATTTTAGATTAACATATGATTTGTATTGATTGTCACAGTGGAAAGTTCAGTATTGAGAAACAAATGTAGAGACAATATAGTGAAATTAATTGTGTTCTAAGGCCATCTTGTAATGTAGATATTATATTTGGATGATCTCATGAGTTTAGCTTGTATATAACTAGAAATATCAAACAAAGTAGGAACTTTTAATGTGTTTACCGAATGTTGAAATTTGTATCCAAAATGGCGGCGTTTGAAGAAACTTCAATGGAGAGTTATCGGATTTTTTGAATAATTTCGACCTGGTAAATTTGGATGAAAATGAGAGAAGACGTATGGAGAGACAATGGAATGCACTTGTGGGTGACCACAATGATGACGATGAAGAGGACTTTGAAGGTTTTGAACCAGAGGAATTGTACGCTCCACGTGGTTTTGTCATGACGAAGACAGAAAACCAAAGATTTTTTTCCAGTTTTCTGACAGAGTTGGGCACACCCAAGTGTTAGATGGCTCCAGGAAAGCTTTGAAATATTTTCAAATATTCTATTCAGATGAAGTTTCTGAAAAAATTGTCTGTTTAACGAACTTCAATGCAACAATCAAACATGGCAGAGGTAATATAGGTCACTTAGGTGTGTGGACAGATCTCACCTTGGAGATCATTTTGGTTCATTTTATAGAATCTTATATATTATGGACACCATGAAAGAAAGACTTGTGTTGCTACTGTGATTATTCACTAGTACATCTAGGGTCAATTGAACAAGTTTTGAGAACATTCTAAGTTTTCTAAAAGGTAATAAAATAATTACTTGTATTTTACCTTTTGTTACCTGTTTGTACCTGCATTTTAACAGTTGTACTAGATATGCACATTTTATTGAATTAGTCATAAAATTTGATTTTTAACCTTGATTTTGACACCTATCCAGCCAAATACCTTTAAAATTGGCAAAGTTATATTGTTTCAAGGTCCACAAGTCATTTTGCTTTACAACTCCAAAGTTACTTAGTGTTGAGGACTCTATGCCTACAAAGTTACTTAATGATGAAAGGGTTAAGCTGAAATGAAATTACAATTAGTTATATTTGGTCAAAAACTAAAGTCAAATAAAGAGACATTAAGAAATTAAAGTGTAAGTTTTATGGAATCCATAACCAGATTCCTGTAATATGAGGGATACAAGTATGTAGAGGAGCCTTATAGTGAGGGAGCACTGTACCTAATTTCTGTTCAGAGAAGAAATCAGGATCAATTTGCTGTACCAGATCTGCATAACCTTGTTCCAGGAGACCCTCAAGAAAATGTCTGTACCAAATTTCCGGCCTCTTACGTCTTGGGAGAAGATCTAATAATAACAAAAAGGCAAACTGTGGGCCAAAATTGAGTTGTCTCGCTGTAATTTCCTGAACATCACCCTGACTGATCACACCCTTTGATTGAAGATAAGACAGAATATGCATGGGAACCACACACTGCTGTAGTTCGTGTGCAAAAACATGTATCAACTTAAGGTGGTAGTCCTCATGTTTCCCCATCATAGGCATAGACTTCAAAATCTCCAGCAGGTATGGATATTCTGAAATAAGTACAAGATAAATTATATTCAAAACAGCAAATTCACCTTTCCACCAGTACAGCCCAAAAATACATAATAATGTTACTACTTTTACAGTTAGTGTAAATAACAAATATAAATCTACCTGCAGAATATAGTGCCTCTGAGAATGCCTGCCATTTTCCTGGTTCTGTTGATTTGTCTAAAATATCTAAAATATTTGCTGTTGCCAATGCTTGTGATGTTGCTGCCAGTTGATTCAATTCACTCCTTTTCTCTGAAGAAAAATAAAGAAAAACCTTCCATTTAATTCATCTTTAAGTAGTCAAGCCCTTCAAAATATACTAAAATTATTTATGTACAATATCAAATCTTGGGTGTTTGAAGACCATTTACAGTTAAAACATGGCAAGTATCCATTTTTTTATACAACAATGATTTTGCATTTTTCCAATTTCTGTACTGATCAGCTGGTCCTACTGGACGACTTAATTCAGTTCTTGTTAAAAAGAAAAATGGACAAAATTCATGCTGTGTTTCTATTGTTTTCTGAGATCTGAAAGTCAAGGCCCTAAAAAGTGACCAACATATTTATTAAAAATATCAAAACCCTTGAGATTTTTCCAAGGTTATTTTATGCTAAATACACCAGGGGTCCAATACAGATATAACAATGTTTTGCACTCTTCCAATTTAGAGATGACAAACTCCAGTTTTCAGAAGGAACAGTTGAATAAGGACCAGTTTATATTACAATGACTTGCCTATCAATCATTTCATTTTGATGACAATTTCATTGTCAAGCAAGAATAATTCTGTGTAATAAACAACAATGTTCAAGGAAAACATCTTGATTTCAATAAAAAGTTGTATAAAATAATAGTTTTAATCAGTTTAGCATGCTGTCTACCCACATACCTTTGTTAGCAAAGTATTCCTTCATAATAACACTGGCCATATAGTTTACCTGAAAGTGAGACCACATTATAATGAAATACGTGAGTACTCTTTCATTATAACAATACCTGAGTACTCTTTCATTATAACAATATCCATTGGAGCCATGGAGTGTCTTGCCTTATGACCATATCATAATAAAATGTATTATACAGTACTTTCACATTATAATGAAGTCCATGAGAGCCAAGGAGTACTGTATATACCCAGTTATACACTGAGTGCAACTGCAGATTTGCACAGACCCAGATCTGCCATCATATAATGCACCAAGATCTTGGTCTGTGCAATTTGTAAGGAATAATCAATAGAACAAATACAAAGACCATGAATTGCAGGTGCATAATGCTATGACAGATCAGGATCTTTGTTGATTGCAGTTTGACTCAACTTATAAGTGAGCACATATGGTATGCTGCCTTATAGTGATACAGCTTTATAATGAACTGCATGATACATAATTTTATTATCACTTAATGAATTGGAATCTAGGACTATACTCTCCTTATAATGGAAACCATGTAATAATGAATGTCCTCAAAGTGAGCAAATAACGTAAAACATTGGGTATTCAAACTGTGGCAACCATGCAAGCCATATTAATTGCACAAATTTTGTTCATAACTTAAAGAAATCAATGATAAATTCTAGGCTCAATGTACAAAACTCATATGCCTTAGAGAAGTTGTCCACTTGAAAAATAGTATGTTCTAGCACATGTCTACTTAGTGATACACCAAATATTGATGAGTGATTTGTCAGAAAAGATACAAAATATCCTGTTGGAAATATACTCCCTGGCACCCAACCCCCAAATATTAAATGGTGGATCCCTGGATGAAATTGATAAAACTGTAATTACCTATTGCTATGATTTCAATAGGTAGCCTCAGAACAATGTCTGTTGCCTTCAGGAGACTAACGACAAGGGGTCGGTATCTCTTTAAATTTGCTTCAATATTTTCCATTTCCTCTATGGGAAGTTCTTCCTAGTTCCAGCTGAAAAGTAAAGAAAATAAAACAAAATATTATATTTAAAAAACAACCAAAAAATGGATCAATATGTGCATTACATTATGCACTTCACTTTATTTTGATGTGGATTTGTGGCCTAGATTCTTCACCCCTGGACATTCCTGACCATTTCTAAAAGCCCCTCCTCCAATATCCAGGCAGGTCAGTCTATCCCTAGTAACTGCAAATGTAACATCATATTTACACAATATCATGATGGCAATCAAAACTAATTGATAGCTAATCATTGAGAACATTTATGCCTTTGAAAAAACTTTACACTTCTGTTACATCTTTATGGTCTTAATCTAAGTAACAGAAGATAGCAAAATCCAACAATTTTTTTGAAATTCAACAAATAATTTATTTCCCAAGACTACAAAGTGAAAATTTTAAATTTGCTTACAGTATTGTGAATTAAATCCCAAACAGTCCTAAGAGTGCTATCACAAGTCCAAAACTATAGAGTATTCCAAATGAGTTCCTGTGGTGTTCAGAATGAAGTCCAATTTGTGCTGATGTGCCAATAGCCTAAAATAATGATGACATGCTAATAGTCTTGATATATCCCAATGGAATAATCAAAAATGTCATTGAATGAATTCTTAGTAATTCCAAAGTAGTCATAGTGTCCTAAAGTTAATGAGAATTTTCTAATTCTAAAGAATAACTGAAATAAGCAAATCCTCTCAAATAATGAATGAACACAACTAAATATCCATCTACATTACAGATGTTTAAGAGAGGAATAATTAATTTTGTTATTCAGTACCTCATTTAAAAAACTGACAATTTCAGAACAAGGATCAGGGTAAAATATTCATTTCCAGAACATTCCAACTTGTCAATAGTCAGGTCCTTTAACAGCCAACCAATCAAAAATCAGGTGAACCAGTATTTCCAAAAGGAAAACAATGACCTAACTCAAATCCCATGAAATTCATCAACAAGATTACTTTACACCTGCCAAAAGAAATTAGCATCAAAAACATGTTTACTCAAAATAATGACCTATTTTCAAAGTACAAACCCAGGAGGGACAAAATTTAATAATTAATATGTTGTCTATTAAATAACATTTATAATTTATAAATCATAAAAATTATCACACAATTTGGGTATGCATAACACTTCTAAACAAAACATTCAGACTACTTAAATATAATTCCTCAATGGTGTGAAAAACCCATGGATGGATTACTTAAGATGTTTGGTACATAGAAAAACTGACATCATCACTCACAATGTTCCTTTCCAAGCACTGACAATCTTATAAAGGTCAGAGGTTACTGAGAGTAAAAAGTATCTATTCAGAAGGACAGTTACACGTATGTCTACTGTAAGGAATCAACCATTTGATTTTTGACTAGATGCCTGAGATTTTCTTTCAAGCAGAGATATTTCTTTTTTCTTTTTTTTTTCTAAATAATATTTTTCTTCTCTTCAACTAATATAATGGCTATGACATAGTTTTTATTACTATAAATCAGAGAAACTAGTATTTCAGGCTATCTGAATGCCAGGCATAGTTATGTTCTTAAATTCCCAGCCCAATACCCAAAATACAAAAATTGGTTTCTCATTGGAGATCAGATTTTTGTTTTTATGTTTTAGTTTTTATGATACACACCATGAATGAGCTCCGACTGAAAAGGGTCACAACTCACTGAAAGAGTCAATTAGTCTACTAAATTCAGAATACCAGTAAACCAGATAGCTGTGATCATGCTTTATGTAAGAGTTGTGGTCCTACAATGTAAGACTGCTCTGATATTTATATTTTAGGGGTCAACCCCCAACTTACAAATATCAGGGAAAATGTCTTACATTGCAGGACTAGTAACAGTTGCTGTTCAGGACAATTTTTTTTTTTAAAGTGTAGTCTCTTGAGAACAATATGAATGGCATTATTTTACAGGTTATTTTAAGAAAGCTTTTAACTCTATCCTTTGGAGATTTTACTGGAGTACTTTTTTACCTTAATTTTGGTGAAGAAATGAAATTATATATATATATATATATATATATATATATATATATATATATATATATATATATATATATATATATATATATTGTGATTTAAAATGGATTTGCATAGCAGTTTTTGCAATACTGATCATGACAGTATATGCATATATGTGTATATATAAATGTGTATGTATATATGTATGTTCTCATTTATTTTCATATATATTGATATGTTATCTTGCAATGCAAACTATTTCTTTTTCTATTCACAAGTTTTTCTCTTCTCTATTACCTTCTTTCTTTTACATCTTCCCCTTGCATGTCATTTGATTGAAATAATGTACCAAGATATATGTATTACATGCACATCACAATAAAATTTATGGAGAAAAAGTTCATCAAATTGTCAACATTGACTTCCAACAGCAGTGTGTGACATGCATGCTGAAGTGGAACGTAAAGGAGACCAACAAGTTGTTCTCAAACTTTTTATATAACATTACTACCCACTAGTCATGTCAGAACTTGTTGGTTTTGAGCAGAAAGTATATTTATTTCATGTTTCAGCCTAACCCCACCCCCACCCCCAGAAGCATGTAGCCTGGACTATCCCTTTTTGACGCATTTAAGCACTTGCTGAGAGAGAGAACGGCGATTTTCGTTCTCACTGGTAGTTCTTTAATTTGACACATTCCGATGTTTAAGGTAGATGACATCATTGGCATAGCATTTATCAATTCACACGTAATTTAAATCTGCACTAAGATTTACAATTATTCTGAGTTAAGTTAGGATTAAAAAATGTCTTGGCTTGCTTGGCGATTGCCTGTCACATAAAAGCATTAAACAAACATCCTGGCTTCTTTGTGTTACCCGTCCCCACCCCCCATTGATTTCAATAACGAAATCATATAGTGTGATAAAAAGTGCACAGAACAAAGTCAAATGAATCGATTTATAATTTTTAACCTGTCTATGACCACAATGGAACTAATATTCGCATTTCTTGCACCTTTCGTGTATAACGTCCTTCCCATACTAACACGGCGCCATACTCCGTACACTATGAGCTAGTTTATTTCCATCAGGCATCATGTAATTTATCATATTCGGTAACTGCCGGATAATTCCGTAAATTACCATAAAGTTGAATTTGGAATTATATCCCCTTGCATACATGAACATATTAATTAAACGGCTCGTTATATTCCACGTGAAAGGCAAATTTGTTGTTGTCATTCTTTTCTATGCTTGATTCGACATTGCTATGATAGACCCAGTTCAGTACGCGACCGCCATTTTCACAGTCCTTAGTTATCAATAATTTTCATCTGGAATTTTTTAATGCCATTTAAGGCGTAGAACATTTAACAATCGGGAGTGAATTGACCGTGGTTAAATTATATTAGTTTTAAAATTCAGAACAATATTGGCTTATTTAGTTTGAGTAAATGCGCATACATGACCACATTGACATACGCTTTATCTATGTTTCGTATAGTCCTTACTGAGACTCTTTAAGTTATATAATATACGGTTTAAGGGAATAATGATCGTATTTGGAAAATAGTAAATTGAGTGTCAGGCGAGACGATGTTTAGCGCTTACAAAAATATCCACTGCTTATTAACACAAACTTCAAAATGGCAATTATTAGTGAGATAAAATAATCTGAGTTACTCACCAGTACACACTTCGAGCACGTTAGTCAGGGTACATTTTATCTGTTACTGTATCTATTTATATTGATTCTTCCGTGTTCAGGAATTTACTTGCCCAGCAGTTTATTAACACTTTATGTATTCGACTATTTCTACGAACAAGAATATGCCTCGTATGTATTTGCAGTAATTTGCAGAAAAATAATCCATTTGTTCTCTGAAAATTGCTTTGCAAGAAGAAACCCGAGTCTATTCAGACTATCTCGTCTATTTTCTAATTCATTGTCTACTTTCGGTTTAGCCTATGACGTCATGATACTTGGAAAAAAAATGGGGACAAAATATACGACAAAAGCAACCAATAATCCCTAAGTATTTTACTGGATCATCTTTTTTGCCAGGCATACTTTGATTTCAGATATGTTTTTAAAAAATTCTTTCACAGGTAAATTTTAACGCCAATCGAGATCGAAAGAAGACTTTCTTAAAGGGTAGTGATTTTAACATAATTTTACGAACTCTTGGAAGTATGTGTCTCGGACATTTTCTTACAGCAGCTATGCGCAACTTCTTCCAGGATGAGGGCCTCATAAAACCATGTCTTTTACGCATGTCAGGCAAACCGACTAGACGACGGTTTTCTCTTTGCATTTGTGTGTTTTTACTTCCGTACCATAGTCGGGGCCCCGAGTGGTCTAAAGCGCTGTCCGTTACGGATCACTGCCATCTCACCTCTGTCGGCGTGTGTTCGAGTCTAGGATTCGGCGAATGTAGATATGTGAGAAAGCTTGCCAGTAGCTTCTCGTAAGTCGGTGGTTCTTTCCATGGATTTCCCGGTTTCTTCCTCCACCATTAATACTGGCCGCCATGAATAGCCTATCGTGTGATGAAAAATGGCGTTAAGCACAACAACAACAACCGTACTATAGTCATGGAAACCGACATCACTTTGTGCTAAACTAGCCTCTTCTGTACCACTGAGCCCATTTGTCAAAGGCAAACACGTAACTTTTGTGGGTCTCTAATGCTTGTATTAATAACGTAATTGCTCGACAAGCTTTCCTTTCGCGGTGCAACACTCACTTCTAACCAATTAAACTTCTACTGTTACAACTGCCCTACTATCATAGATAAAATATCCGCCTATGGAATATTAATGTTTGGAATCCTAGTACCGCGTTCATATGGAACCATACTGATTGCGCTCTGATTAGTATCTTAAGCAACCGTTTTCATTTTCACGCAAAATCTGTTACATGGGCAATCGCGTTTTTATTAAAAAGGAGTTTATATTTTCTTGGTTTGCCATTGTTGGTGGCAAATGAGCAACGAGGAATGCAACCTGACAGGTTTTACAGTGAATTCCACTTCGTGGTGGTAAAAAAAAAAATCCCTGGGTATTTTTAGGACTGGCTGTGCATTCTGTGGCTAAGCATTTCGCGTGCTAATGAAATGATTTCAAACTGGCTTCAAGCTGGTATTAGTACATCAGGGTTTTCCAAAGTATTGACTTCTATCTGTCCCTTAGTAAAATTATATTTAATGGTTTGTTAACACCGTTTTCATGCAGATATGCATCAACAAGTGAAGCAAAATCACAATTGATGTTGGCATCACTTGTCAGCAGATTCAATGCCTAATCTGCAAATTATGCACTCCTTTCACCTCTTTCAGAATCCATCTCATATACGTAATACAAACACGAATTCCAGAGATGGTTAGTACCGTTTCATCCGCAATATTCTTTCGTCCTTATTAATCTAAGACGAGCTGTTGCTAGTCCTATTTGTATAAGTCTTTGGTGTGACTAGTCCGGGGTTCGAACCCGCGACCTCTCGCATCCGAAATGTCCACTTCTGATGAGGGAGGTCACGAGTTCGAACCCCGGCCGAGTCATACCAAAAACTTAAAAATGGTACTTGTAGCTGCATCGCTTGGCACTCAGAAGCAAGAAATTAGTGTTAGGACTGATCGGCCTGGTGTCAGGCAAACATGATGCTACATCTCATCATCATTATGCTCCAAAACTAGTCATCACTATAAACTGCCACACATCAAACGTAACAACGTGACTGAAAATTGATGAAGCTAAGTTAAAAATCCAAATCATACACACACACTTAAACGAACATGCAACCAAAAAATGATTAAGTAACTTGTCATTGAGATCGGACCTGAATATATAATCCCTAGATTCTATTTTTTTTTAACCTCAAGAGTATTAGGATCGTCCAACGATTGCATTTTTGTCGAATAGTAAGAAATCTCCATGTGATAGCAGATGTACACTGTAAAGAAATAACATTTGGATGTATCAGCAGCAAGTCGAAAGAGACCATTTGGATCAAAACTTGTTAATATCTGCATGTGATATATACTATGTTAACAGCTGGTTTTGGTGTCTCGTGCACTGTTGCAGTGTTTGTACAATAAGACGTTATTAACCACGACATTAATACCACTGATTTAACATTTTACTGGTTGCTTTGTTTCAGCATCCACTGGCATGCTCTTCAATTAGCTGAATTGAATTTTCGTTCATAATAAAGGTCTCCTGTCATTTCTTCACCAGTTTTTTTCAACGTTCGATACCGTATTTGTGTCAACATAGTCGTTGAAAAACGAAAATGATACACCAGCGTAAAGATTGCGTTGATTTTCGCCATTTAGGAGGGGGTGACAACTCCTCGCAATTTAAAAAAAAAAAAAACCTCTTAAATGTCCACGTTAGACGTTTTAAGTTTCCAGTTTGATCTCAAAAAATCAGATGCTTTCCCGGGTCAACGTTAAGAACAACCCGACTGGTAAACGCAGTCAAATTCGCTTTGGTCTCAAACCTGGTTGGATCCACATCTGCACCACATCCCGTCGCTTAGATCTCGCGTCCATAAATGTTAATAGGCATTTCGTATACTGTCAAGCGTACTTTCTAACAGACAGTGTGAAATAAAAAAGCGTCTAATGGATTCGTGAACGCTAAATTGAATGTCTAGATATGCGAGCATCCAGATGAGTTCGATACGGCTATGCTTAATAAAACAGTTCTCGTAGTCCGGTGGTTAAGCATCCATGTAAATTACAAGCAATGACTCAAGATACAAACTGTGTCAAGGCGCAACCACGTTTGTTTATTTTCTCGATTCATATTTCGATTCTTGAAACGTCAGGAACAGTTGTTTTGTTAAGCTGAGACCAATGAGGGTGCTTATTTGTCTTTAACCTGTCCCTGAGTACGGGTTTTTGGTGAACGCGACAAATGACAACTTTGACGCGGCTCCAGAATGAATAAATGACAACAAACGGTCTTATATGGTCAGTGAAGTGGTCATCCCAGGCATTCACGGTTTTAATATTGTCAACACAACTTTGTCAGCAGCAGTGACATGGGGACGCCAAATTGCATTGTTAATACGTGCGACATAGCAAGATTGTGCCATTAACTTCGAAAATAACTATACAAACATCTCTGCAAAACCCGAATATATGACTAAGAGAAATCGCACACGAAAACGATAACAATGGTCCACTAACTTGTCCTCGACATAGAGTGAATTGACTATTGAAAGTTTGGCTGGTGCCGGTTACCACAGCGGTGTAAGAAACAAGGAGAGGATCAAAAGAATCCTAATGAACAACACCTGCTGAATATTAACTATGATCTGCATTATCGGGTGTATCCTAAATCAAAATCATAGACTGACACGCAGACTTCACATAAACGTCGCCGTATCTAGCAAATCTGAGAATTCGTAGTGGCTTTATCAACATTGTCTAAAACTTCTTCGATTTTCTTTCCGTCAATGAAACAGCGTGTGCTTCTGAATAACTCCATGCTGACATTGTTCACAAATACAATCTGGGCACCGTCTTGGCTATTAGCATTGTCAGCCTTTCACCTGTTTTCTCTCAAGTTCTAAGAAAGTCTCTCAGGAAGGCAAACTGAGAAGTTTCCTGTACTTATAATTACATTTTTTGTGCACTAGGGATCCTGGTCGGGTAAGAACAATACTAAAAATCTCGGATGCTGCAATCCACTAACAGAGACGCGCCCATGATATATATTTGATGTATTAAATGGGTTCGTGCACCAACGCGTAAAATGTCTCCGGGTCCGTGATGTGAGCAATCGCTAACAAATCGATGCGGCTTCATATAACTTCTTAGTACATTATTGCACGCCCGAAATGATCTCACTAGTATTTTCAGACGATCCACGAGTTCACTTACCTGTATTGGGTCCAGAGATACGCATTTGAACGAGGATTTGAACCATTTAGTTGTCATGGAACCTTTGGGTGTAACTCGTTTCCGTCCACAACCACCGAGACATTTTCCATGTGCGGGAATCCTGGGGTAGATTCTCGGAGGTGGACATATATTCTTCTTCCATCGTGGAAGTCTCCTACGCTAATACATAAACATGTCTTTAGCAAGTATATTTTTTGTACTTACGGAGAAAATTTTCCCAGTACGTTTTTACCTTTCTTCACCTACTTTTCTATAGAGTTCAACGATCTTATGAAAAATGATCCACCATTCCCTATTAAGGCGACTCGGTTGCATATCCTTGGATAGTTTCAAATTGTTTTTAACCAGATACTTTAGCGACAAATTCCAGGGGAAATCAAAAGATCGCATGCCATGCCTCTTCATTTGTTTAAATTGGTGTGAATTACTTGACTTTCTAATCCAGTGCTTGTTGTTGTAGAAGATTTGCAAGTGCCTCTTCAACATCCTCTTACAGGTTCTCTATTTCTTTTTAAATTCATACTTAATGTACTCACCTAATACGACCAGTTTTTCTTTTGTTCCCATAATCGCCGTGATGGTCTCCGCGGCTTTCTCCACTTTTCCCCGCTGTTTCCGTGTTGTTGTTGTTTTGGGAGGTTTTTTTTTTGCTACAGTCTTTTAGTGGGTTTAAGTGGCGGAGCAAACGTTAATTCGAAGCCAGCTGTGAAGTTTTCCTTTGCAATATGTTGTGACTATAACATATCTTTGAAACGTTTGAGGCTGGATACGGCAGTAACGATCATCCATAAAAGACATCCGCAAAGGGAGTTGGTTCAAATGTGGACTGTTGTCCAAACAAGGAAGGAGGATATGTTAAGGACCTTGCTGACGTCCGTAAACTAGTATTTTTTTTTTGTTTTGATAATATGTGTTGAACAGCTACTTTGGGACTACTGCATGTACTCCAGTATGTTTTGCGGACTTCCTTAATTTCAATTTGTACGATTCGTGCCACAGAATATATATGAATGGGTTGGCATTAATACATAGGTCTGGCTCCCAGTACCTGGAGTTGATTACATGGCCCACATATTAGTCTTGCTAGATGGGGACGTCCGCATCCGGGAGAAGGATGGTAAACCACATGCGGACAAGGGAAGAGGGGTTTACAAAAACATGTATTTTCTGCGGATGTCTTTCATTGATCAATTATGTATGTTTGAATACAGCTTTTCAGCGTTGCTTCCAGTGATATTACTGACAGGTTTTGATAGCAGATTGATCATGATCGTTTAGATTGTTGTGTGAGAAGCTTTCGCGTAGTTCCGCTCATGTCTAGACCCACGAGATAATTTACGCCGTCCACCGGTCAAGACAATATTAATGAAATTATAATGGTCCTGGGTGACCTCCGTAAGCATGTTTCGAAATTCATCCGACGATTGGCACACCAGGTCCAATGACTGTTTGCAAGACCTTCAGCGTTAATGCCGCAAAATCTCATCAACATTCAGTTGCCTCTGACCACTTTACATAGATCACCTTACTGTTCTCGTATCGGTCTAGGGAGAATATTCACGTATGGTTGTATTGGTGTCCAGCATTACTTAATAATGATTCTCCTTTAAAATCGAGGATTGCTCTAAAACAGAACCATCATATTTGGAATAACTAATTTTATTTGACTTTATCGAGTAACATTTCTATATGTGTGTTTCCCAGCGAAAACCTCATGTCGTTTAACAGCCAAATTTCCACACGCCATTAATTTGGATCACAAAGCTCATTGGGAAGTTGCTTTGGTAAAAATCATTCATCCTACGCAAGCCCTGAATATCAACGAAGTTCAAAATACTTTCATCGTCGATATCGATGTATATCTAAAGAACAAGTTCAAGAACATTTGGACAAAATTGTTTCCCTCATTTACAAATCCAAAGAGTATCACGAGGCAATTCTTAACCATGGAAATGCCTGCTGGGTATTAGTTTAATGCTCGTCTCTTTAAGGATCTGCTTGGCAACACCCAAGAAAAGTGTAGAAAACATAGTGCGTAGCACCAAGATTTAAGCGATTCCTTCTCTTTAACACACACACACACACACACACACACACACACACACACACAGCGGAAATTATTATCCGTGGAACCAGCCGAAGGATGAATAATGAAATGAAGGGATGTTTTCAAATTCGTCTTTCATGCTCATTAAGGATATATATGATTATAAGATGATGATCTCGACAGTGCATATATTATGGCCCAGAGGTTACATAGGAGAAAGTGTGTGTGTATGTGTGTATGTGTGTGTGTGTGTGTGTGTGTGTGTGTGTGTGGTAACACCCTCAGAACATGACCAAGAGGTCCCAATCTGATATGTTTAACACTTCAATGACTGATCTATCAAGCAAATTATCAGTAGGATAAACAACTCATAATAATTTGAAATTAGCTCCACTTCCACCCCACCCCATCTACCACCCACCCATTGCTAACTAAATTTAAACATGCAAAACTACTAACCCCAGCATTTTCACCAAACTCTTTATGGAATCCATATTATTTGATACATCATACGTTCTTGCAGATGTTGAATGGGGCTTTACACTGACGATAGATTATGGAGGTCAGAGATTTATTATTAATCGTAATAAATTGGCAAGGATTTTAATAAATTGCATATTATGAAATATTTTATCAACTTCTCTCTTTGGAAATACTCCAATGGCTGCTGCCAGAGGTATGGCATTATTGATGACAATTTCATCAGCGAATTAGAGTCCACTCTGTAAGGGCTTAAATGTATTCCAAATTAAAAGAATGTAAGTTTTATCGATAATACCGCTCCAAACTGCAAATTAGTCAAACTTCACAATATCTTTCTTCTACTGCATTAGAACTTGCAAGCGAATACAAACAGTTTGAAATACCATTTACGAAAACACTATATACCTTTTTTTCAGTATCACAATACTAAAGGGTTCATATATATATATATAGAATACAAAAAAAAAAAATCATATGGCGAATAACAACCCTTTCAAGCGCACTGGATCCACCAAGGAATCACGTGTGTCAGGGAATGATTAAAATAGATGCAATAAACTGACGACGAACAGTACGAAACTAGTAACTAACTAAACTGACAACGAACAGTACGAAACTAGTAACTAACTAGCCTAGTTAGTTACTAGTTTCGTACTGTTCGTCGTCAGTTTATTGCATATATATATATATATATATATATATATATATATATATATATATATATATATATATATATATATATATATATATATATATATATATAATGGTGGAGGAAAAAAAAAACGGGAAATCCCCGGAAAGAACCACCGACCCACGAAAAGCTAAGCTTTCTCACATATCCGCATTCGCCGAATCTTAGACTCGAAACCACACAAACAGAAGTGAGATGGCAGTGATCCGCAACGGAAAGCGCTTTATACCACTCGGGGCCCCTGTAAACACTTGAATATTTGATCCGTGTATTAACCTCATTATCAGACTGGTATAGAAAAAAACAAAAAAACTTTCCATTATTTAACCTAAAGATGATCTCATTTACTTCTACATTTTTGACGTATTACAGGTAAAAGATTAGTCCGAGTTTCCTCTGACCCTTGACAATAAGCGTTTTTCACGAGAAGACTTTAAACCGTAAACGAATCAAATGTATATTACCTTGAGGCAAAATATACTTAATTTTTTTTTGAAATACGGCGCAAAAGATGCAAAATAGTATAGTTTGATCTTGCAGATGATATTGATGTTATCGGCAAGGTCGGAATCAATGTCAAAGCGTGACTCCCATCAAAAGCAAAGCATTTCTGTGAAAATGTCATATGCAAAATAATTTACTGCGTTGTCTTTCGGCTTCAAGGAGAAAAAAAAAACAGCTGCAACTGCAGTCAAATTGGAGAAGCAATAGCTAACGGCATTGCATTTATAGTAAGAATTTATCTATACAAATTATTGATCCCAATAATACCGATGGGAGACAAATGAGACACGACTTTAATACGACACGAATTAATAAAAGAGTACTGGTGAAAAAATTATGACTTCAGTGAAACAGGATTTAAGCAACCTGGGCGATTTTATTTTATTTTTTTTTATTTTTTTCAGTATGCGTCTGCTTATAGTGACGATGACATCCATGATTTAACGATAAGCCGAAACTTGAATAACAAAGGTAATCAAACTGAACTATTATTACCAACCTTCTAATGACCAAGTCAGCTAGAAGTACATATTAACCGCACTTGCTGACGGATATTAGAGTGTATCCTTCCCACAGATGTCTTAGTGCTCCGGATGACGCCACAATTGGTGACCGAGAGCTATACCGAAAGTGCGGAACGCTTTTATTACATAATGGTTCTTTTTTCGCACAATAATAACAGACGTCTACCTTCAGAAAATACATTTCTCCTAATAATAAGAAAAATGTGCCACTATTGATTAAATACCTAAATCTACATTATTGTATTACACTTACACAACCTTAAACCGGAGCAAGCATTGCAAGTTTGTACAACAAAGTTAAACTCAATTATCTTGATTATACCGGGTAGATTTTTCTTTTCACTTGACGTAACAATGTGGCTGTAATCGGCTTAGGTAGAGTGCTAGTTAATCGTATCACCATATATACCGGATCTGACGATTTTTCAAGTCAACTGACTACAGTATTTTGATAACATAAGAAAATGTTTGATTATCTGTATCGGATGGAACGAGCACGTTTAAACCAGGTATAATTGATGATAAGATGGGAAAGTGTATATCTGGAGCTGGCTTGTCCACGTATTGTTCGTGCAGATGTGTTGGTATGTACAAATCCACTTCTAAAATTCTCCTTTTCATTAACGTCTGCGTTCTGTGCATTTTTATTACTTTCTTGATTTTAGTGGAGATTTTTATAATTAAAAAAAACGCATTTGTTGGGTACAAACTGCCGGGAGTATAGGCAAATACTGTATTTGCTTTGATAGACATCTGATGAAAGCAGAGAACTTTCAAAACTTTGATAGAGTTTAATATTTTCGACTGTGTTTATGAAATAGCCTATTATGAAAATTTTCCTTATATACGCAGTAACGCATCTTTCAGGAGAACGTAGATGTGGAAAGTTTACAAATATTTTTTTCAATTCAAAGCACCAGAAGAAAAATTAAAATTTTAGTTTATATTTTCCTCTGTAACAAATATTGATTTAAAACCGATCTAGTTCATGTAGCTAAACACATAAAATGAACAGTTAAACATACCATTCTGATTACGTTTTTGTGTGATGCTTCCCAATCACAAATGGAATTGGTCGAAGACCGAAAAGGAACCACAAATATTGACACTGAGCACACATATAACTGGTCATATCAAAAGGCCAACATTGTGGTATGAAAACTGGACTAAGAAGTTTGCAAATTATCCCTTCTGATTTCTGTATGAATGTAAAACTCACAAATGAAACTTACCCTCCCCCTTTCTCAAAAAATCCCCAAATAATTATTTATCGTGGTGTAAAGGTTTTCGGTATTGACCCTAACATCTTTTTCCCCCAGAATAGAAAAAAACAATAAAAATTGTTTTAAAAAATTAAAAAAAATAATTCCCAAATTGAATTGTGCATCTAAATGAGCTAATTTTCCAAGTGCTTGAATCGTTTAGTACATTATATATTAAATAAATGTAATATATATGTTTAAAATAAATTAATTTAAAAATGTTTTTCAAAAGTTGTAAATTCCCAAAAATTTATTTATGCACGGTATTTCAAATATTCAAACACTTATATAATACTATAGAAACAAACTTACCTACCTACCTACCCAAATATTTCTTTTTTAATTCTTTTATTTTCTTAGCGCGAAATTTAAGTCTGGTGCAAAACTGAAGCCTGGTTGTAAATTTGATAAAACTGCAACGGGAATGTTAGATTTTTCATTTAGGCCAAACTCCCCATGAGTTTTCAATTGTAGTATCAGTATTGTACCTTGCGTGTGCATTTTATGTCTGTCTACCCCAGGTCGGATTCGATCAGTAATAGCTCAAGGGACTCGAATTAAGGTCCATTCTAGTTGTAGAGCTTGTCGACTTTCGCTTTCTGAAATCTGCGGTTACGCCAACATTTTGAATGTCAGAAGATAGGTTATATTATTGCCTGGACATCTTAACTTCTGAGATATCGTGTAGTTAATTTCTGTTGTCGATCATTTGACAGATTTGGTCTCTGGCATATGTTTGCAAATTAGAAACGCTTGTCTTTGCAAGGTAGTCTCTCAAAAAATGCCAGATAACCTATGACAAAATCTTCATTGTGTGTTCGTCTTTGAAGATGCTTTAAATTAACAATGTGATTTATTTAAATTTGGACACAGGAAAGCTCATTACTGAGAAACAAATGTAGAAAAAATAATTGTGATTGGAGTCCGTATGATGATAACCCTCACCAACCCACCCATTTTCTTAGTGTTTCGTTACAAAAAATTAACAAAAACTACTCGTATTTCATTAATCGACGTCAATACTGCAATCTGGTCATACAATAATAGCTTTTACGCGTGCTTGTTTCATTTAACCCTTTCAAAATAATTATTATACGTTTAGTATTTTTCAATGCACACGTATTAATAAGGCATACGGTAGTTGTAATTTCCACTAGCATCCTTAACTCAATATAAATAACACTAGAAAGAAACGATAAAAAGCTTAAGGTATTCATACTCGTGTAGTACTGAAAATGAAAGAAATAACAATAAAAACACTAGAATATAAACATTATATTTAATACTTATGCAAATCAATTTTATCTTCGTGTACAATGCTGAAACTTTATATCCTGCTGAAAGCACATTTCATTTCCTATATGATTTTAATTCAAAAGTAAAAGACTAGCCTATAAAATACTCTAAGTATTGCTTGAAGCACTGTTATCAGTAAACATTACGTAAATACACCTAGAGCGGAGTATTAAGGTTCACGCTTCATTGATTTTCGGACAAAGACTTATCAACTTTACGTCAATTAAGTCTCTTATGGTACACAAAGGCTGGTCAGGTAAGCAATCCCCAAATTGCGGAAGTAAAGACGTCAAGCTCTCTCCAAACCACTGATAATTAGGTCCGATCTTTTATTCAATGTTGCGCGAACATTCCTTCAGCGCGAGTTAGCTTTTAGATAAAGTTGCAATGTTCAATAAGACAGTGCACTGGCCGGCACAAGTAGTATCTTCCTTTTGCTGTCGATGGCCTGCATGGCCTGATAAGTATACCAGTTGCAAAAGTGTGATATTTATTCTTCCTAGTACTATTTGTTTATTGTCAAGTCTGGAGGTTGAAGTTTGCATGTGAGGCACAATCAAGGAGTAATGACGTTACTGTCCGTAAGTTTAGTTAGCATCTTCGCATTTTGTGGGCATCATCTTCCTTTGTGTTCAACATTCAGAAGAAAGTACTTGGTAAGTGATTGATCCTGACATGTTTGTTTTTGTTTGTTTTTTTATTTTTGTACTCTTAGCGGTAGTAATACTGTTAGTGTTGTTGGCTACGTGGACTTTGATTCATTTTTTTCGTACGTTGATGAAAAAAAAAGTTAAGTAATTGCATCAAATTTATTAGATATACCAAAAATAAACGACCCGGTTAAACTGAATGTATCCATAAAGGGTATTGGTAATTCACAAAGAAACAACCTGATTAGTTCAAGGACGATCATGAAAGCCCAGGAGAAATCACTTTCTTCACATGAAGTCCTTTCTGGCCATCAAACGAAATTTATCGATGAGACGAAACGTCATTAATACTGGTGTACATAACTCAAGGATTTACAAATCAACTTGCCTGACTCTTGGGACAAGATTAAATTCGGTTCGGGCAATCTCAAATCTCTAAGGAACTAGCCCATTGGCAAATACACAAAATTGCGAGAGGTTTACAAGTATGAACGTTGAAGTATGAGTAAAAAAAATAGTTATATGCGAACTAATTTACCGACGATGGGTCATGTTCAGTTAATAATACGTATGTTCTGCATGTTTTTAACCTCGCGATCTCACCACAATACATATGTCAACACCTTTATATCGTTTATATTTAGCGGATTCTTCTTCTGTCTAAAAGCTACAATTTATTTTATCATGTGTATGTGTTATTTCCATCTTGTAGCCAATGTCAAGATCAGTCTCGTATTTTCTCACGCTGAAGAATATTAACTACTTAAAACAAGTTTTGATAAGTAAAAGTAAGGAATAAATATTTTTTTAACTATCAGTTGCATTGTAGTCGTAATATCTGTACGTACTTTCAGGTTCTAAGTTAGCCTCGGTCAGTTTGTCTGAGGGTTTTCAAGGGTAGTGTTGAACATTGTCGCTATTTTTATGGCAGCTGTATTAATTGCCAAAAGTACAACACCCGAGATTTCTTGGACGTGTTTGTTTGACAATAAAGGGACCGTCTCTGACGATTAACTACCCAGCGGATTTCGTTCCAAGCGAGATTATGTTAGGAAAATGTAGCATCCGTTGGCGGCATTTATACGTTGTTTACGTAATAATTACTGGAAATTCGATACAGACTGCTTGGTAAACAATTGAATAGACACAAATGAGTGTTCTCAAATCATTTCCATAAGTCGGATTCTCGAAATGCACATGTATGTCGCTAATGCGAAAGTGACTACATGATAATTGCAAAATAAATGGATAAAATAAGTGCCCACAAATCTTCGAGATGAGAGTAATAACCATTATAAACAGTATTGTTCTCTCTCTCTCTCTCTCTCTCTCTCTCTCTCTCTCTCTCTCTCTCTCTCTCTCTCTCTCTCTCTCTCTCTCTCTCTCTCTCTCTCTCTCTCTCTCTCTTAAAAATGTAACTATTTTTGAAACCTATTCTATCTATCCCTTAATATGTCGATATAAATATACAAATTTGCTTTCACTCTTCCAGCTATGTCTGCATTTGAACTCTTCCTAATCTGTAAATATGTTTACGTGCATTATTAAGATACGTATGTTTATACCAGATTATATGGTTGCAAGGTGCTGACACAAATACAATGAAAACAAAACTTTAAATAAATATAATGTGATTTGCTTAAAATATACCATCTTTTGTCTATTTATTTTACTCATTTTAGGATTTATGTCTGGGACAAGCTCAAATTTTATCAGATCCAGTTCAGTTATAAAATTTATAAATACTTTGATAACTGTTTTGAATATCCAATAATAGAAAAATGTGTTTTACACTGTTTGAGTTGTAAAAGATAGATTAAGGAAGGCGTGAAGGTAATAAAGTTTCTAGAATGGTTTGTTTTTAACAAGCAGTAACCCACGAAAAACGTTTTAAACATAGGCCCAAGCTGATGACTATAAAAAATAAATTCAAAAAGCCCTGACTCAAACTTTCATAAGCTCTGAATACAATTTCCACATGTCCTAAATTTCCCTTTTAATATTTTTTGTCACTCAAGATCGTTATTGCTAAACTTCA
Organism: Potamilus streckersoni; assembly: GCA_016746295.1. Classification (NCBI taxonomy): domain Eukaryota; kingdom Metazoa; phylum Mollusca; class Bivalvia; order Unionida; family Unionidae; genus Potamilus; species Potamilus streckersoni. The sequence continues at coordinate 1,211,796 of JAEAOA010000270.1, read as the reverse complement.
AATATGAATTTAAGGGGGAGGAGGTGAAGGTAATGCAAGTGTCATTTGTGTTCGTCACTACACTCACTAGATCAAACTTCTCTGCTGGATTCTTTGAGCGAATCCTGTTCTCGACCGAGTTGTTCTGAACCTCCATAACGTTAACATTGTCAAAAGTGAATTGCAAGCAGTCTGAGCAGGACGAGATATGTTCGTCTTATAGAAAAAATGAATAAGCATTGCATTTATGTCTCACCATTTCATTTGGGGAAGCAGGGATATGTGTTCATATTTAATGAGGGCTTTACGGGTAATAAAGAAGTAATACACGCCTCTGTCCAGTACGAGGGGTACCACTTTATCAACCCAAATCAACTAAGCAAACAAGTACGCTTATTATTGTCTTTCAAAAATTTGTTTTATGGCTAAATTCATCCTGATAGGCATTGGTAAAGTAATTGCTATTATTTTAGCAAGTTTAAGATAACGAATAATAATAAAGAGAACTAATCTGAATATTCGGTTCAGTGTGTTCAAAAATATTACAGGTGATGTTCATATTATGACAGACATGGTACGTACAGAAATGACGTACGTCGATACGTCTGACGGATGTGCAAAAAGTTAAATGCTCCATCCACTAAATGGCTTTAAAAAATGAATCAAACTTCAACACCTTTATAACAACTGAGATAATCATGTTTTCAGTTTTACACCCGGAGAAAAGTCCGACTTGAAAGAAACGGTGCCGCTGTTCACCTACTTATCAGTAATCTGTAATACAGATGACTTAAACATTCTAATTCAAGTCAATGATATGTAATAACTTTTGTTCTCGTACACGCATATAAAATCTCTTCGATTTACCTGTACTGGATTGATCCACTTCATATTTGCCTATGCAAATTAACAGAATGGTTCCATCTTTGCTAGACAAGGTTTGGATGCAGCAACCCCGTCTATATTATGACATCGGAACCTAGACTAGCTAAGATTAATGGGCTCACCCACTGCAGTCTTCAATTAAGTAACATGAAATGGTGGTTTATTCTGCCTTACCCTTTTGTTTATATTAATTGTCTCTTTCTAAACTGCACTGACGATAGTTTTACATCAGCTCATGTAACAGGCACATACTGAAGTTACTTTTTTGTAAAATTTTCGAACATTACTAAAATTCATGTTTTTCGAAACACAACTTGCCAGGGGTTTGGGGAATACAAATCATAGTTTTAGCATGACACGCCGTGTTACACAGGTACTCGACGCGACCCGTTCTGACATTGGACCCTCTCTATATAAGAGACTTATTTAGTATTACAGAGAGGGTCCAATGTCAGAACGGGTCGCGTCGAGTACATGTGCCGTGTTTTTGTAGTTCAAGATCTTGAAAATAAATTTCTTTCCACCTTTCAATAGCTCGGTCGAAGATTTTTTTTTCAGGCAGATTATATTGTTTCGCCAAGCCCAAAGGACACTTTACTTGGAATACAATATGTCCGACCTGAAATTAGATGGGCGCCAGGCTATCAGTTTTATTTTAAACAAACGTTCAAAATGGCTCTAAATAATTCTAAATAAATTTTCACAGTGGTTCTAACCGATCTATGGGTGTTTATCCTAACCGAGCTTTCAAAATGGCGGAAGTACAGCTGTTACTATACTGAGTTAGTACCTAAATAATGGAAGAATACGAGCGTACTGATGACTGGTACTAATTACTTGTGCGTCAGTCATTCCAGTAAGTACAAAACGATAACATTGGTGGTATACCTCAGATAGCTAAAAATATACATGGACTGTGTAAAGATGACCTATCTTAAATTCCAGTGAGAGAGTTTGTAGGTTTAAGTCTGAGACAATTAATTTCGAGCTGATAAGGAAATCAATTAGGTCCGAAGGAGAAACTTTTGAAAATGCATGTGATAAAAAAATGATTTGAGATATAAACACAATCATGAGGACAATGGCCAAGAAACGTGCTCTTAGAGGTAGTACAGCCGTGACATGTTCGATAGAAATATGCACAATCATGACTTGTTCAATAAAATTGTGCTCATTGGGATCGTACAATCTTGACATGTTCAATAGAAACATGCTCGTTTAGATCATAAATTCGTGACATGTTAAATATTACAAAACAATAAAAGTGTTGCATTATCGTCTCATGATAATAAGCAATTTCTTGTTAACTTCGTTAATACATATTAATAAAATGTTGCAATGAGGTCATATAATCCACAGATGATATTATTCAATCAAGTTATTATATTACACATTCTCACTGTAATGCAATACAATCCCACCGATTTAGTTTTGAAGTAACTGTGTAGTACCCTATATGATAGGTGATTTCTGAATGGATGCACTCTTCTAAGATATGACTACGTTGATTAATGAAGAGTTTTGAAAATTGGTGAAGTTCGGACTTCCTACCTCACGCACAGTTAAGACAAAACAAGAAATAGCACAGTAAATTAAGTGCAATTAGTGCCCGCAGATTTGTTGCAAGGGCGAGTACTGTGTTATCAGTTGTGCAAGCACCGTGTTTATAATATTTAGTTATCTCCCTTACATGTGCAACCTTAGTGTAAGACGTATTTTCATTGGTTGTTTAGGAACTACAATCCAATCATGTTTCTTCTTAGACAGACAACAGTCAGAAGAAACAGTTGACAAAAGCGAGATGTAGCATATCGAAAGAATTCGAAGTTTACGTTGACATGTAGGAAAAAAAGGTAAAGATATTGTTTTTACAATTATTCCTTGAATCAATGAGCATATTAAATATTCAATTTTGTTTGAATTTAGATGCACTTCGTTTGTAGGATTATAATTTCGATGAGTTTCCAGGGAAATGACTGATGGGTGGGTGTGCATTTCGATGTATGTTTCACTTCAGTCTTGTTATACATAACGGAATTCTTTCTTAGACACGGGTACGTTTATAAACGAAAATACAGTAGATGGTGTCCTACTTGGCACCATTTATTGCTGAATGTAGAGAGACAGTTATTTGCATAAAAATTTTATGTAGCCTTGTATGAATAGATCATGCACCATCATATCATCATCATTCACTATCTCTTAATTTAGTTCACAGGTACTCTACGCGAGCTTGATGTTAAAAAAAAAACCCAACAATAATCTTAAGGAAAATGTCATACAAAGTGACAAAAATATTTCAGATTACCCCCATGACCCGTTCTGACATTGGACCCTCTCAGTCATACTATATAAGAGACAAGGTTTGTAACTTCCGAACACTTCGTTCCACCCATGACCCTGGATTTAATTGTGCTGTTTTCGCCTCTAACGGTATGAGATGATATTCTATCTATCAAGTAATCGTTGACTATTTTACATTGCACCAAACTGAAGTTACGGCTCCGAAACATGCGAATTTCACAAATTTTGTCAGAGTGGACACATCTAGGCTCAGGTGACAACTGGTGCAAACAGCTACATATACCATCTTTGCGACTCTACTATACATCCCTTCTTCAATTACAGAACAGTGTTAGATGCAAGTGTTTACTTACCCTTAACTCAATTCAGCGTTAGGAATCCTGTTTCATCGAAGAATTAAACATTTTCTTCTTCACACATATAAGCGAAACTCAGTTTGAAAACATGTATACTATGTGGCATGAACGTTACAAGGCGAAATATGATTGGCTCAAAAGATTACATCTGAGCGTAGATGTGTACTCTGACAAAATTCGTGAAATTCGCACATTTTGGAGCCCGTAACATCAGTTTGGTGCAATATAAAATAGTCCACGATGGCTTGATGGATAGAAAAATATCTCAGGAGTAAAACAAGCCATAGAATATGATAGCATACCGTGAGAGACGAAAATAGCAAAAGGAAATCAAGGGTCATGGGTGGAATGAAGTGTTCGGAAGTTACAAACTTTGTCTCTGTAATATAGTATGACAGGGAGGGTCCAATGTCAGAACAGGTCATTGGGGTAATTTGAGATATTTTTGTCACTCTGTATGACTTTTTCCTTAAGATTTTTGTTGTTTTTTTAAACATCATGCTTGCGTTGAGTACCTGTGATTTAGATCTACACACAAATACATACACTCACGATATATTCATTTCAGATAAATGTTCTTGAAGTAAAAATGTGCACATAGATGTCAGTAATATATTTTCATGTGCCCATCTTGATATGTTTACAGTCAGGAGAGGTAATCTCTTGTCAAAAAGTTTGTGTATTACATCATGTATTTTGATGCATTCAAATGAATCTGATTCAACCCATCCTCAATGTTATTTTTCCTATGTCAATACTGGATATATTTAATTGTGTGGTACAAAACATGTGATATTTTAATGAGTGGTAAAGCAACAAGTTAAAATATTGTATGTTTTTGTGCTGCAAGATGAAATATATCCTGTATTTATGCAGGATTAAAACATAATTTACATACTGAACTTGCTCCTGTAACAAAGCTTACAAGATTTAGCTCATGTTTCAGCATATCACCACCTTGTTTGTAAACTTTCAACCACAGGCTGATAAATGTTAGCTGTTTGCAGTAAATTACATTTTTGTCATGTAATTTTTTTTGACCCAATCTGATCACATAGCTTGTCTGATTCAGCAATGCATCATGAAAGAATTATCATTGTTTTGCAAGTAATAAGTGAAAATAGATAAGAAGAATAAGTCTGATTTTTTCAGCAAACAATACATTTATATCTTCTAGCTCAGATAAATAAATTATGCAGTCAACACAATGAAACATTGCATGGAATAAAGGAAATATTTTGCACATGTGAAAATATAGGAATGAAAGGTATGTTAATTATTTTGCCAAATATTTTCAAACTATCAGAATAAACAAGAATTATTAGATTCAGGTTGTGAATTACGTTTTTAAAATTAATTGACAACGTGGGTATGCAGCAAGTCTATCATTTGATTGTACTGTTTTCGTACTGGCATTCTTCATAATCTGTTTCACTGGAAATGTTCATTTTTAGAGATGAACACCATGATTTTATGAAGAAATAGTGTTATTCACAGTTTATTACATTTCTGCCGCCATGATCTACATATAAAGAAAAGTATATAGGGCAAAACAGTGAATTCATTTTTATTTATTATATACCAATTTTCTTGATTTGGGGGATGGGAGCAAACTATAACATCAGTTACAAGTTGCAACAAAATACAAGCTAGGTTGATATTCAAATCATGCCCACCCACCATCGTAACCTTATGATATAAACAAACATCACATATTTGCTTATTTTTAATGCCAGCTGCACTTTCTAGTGCTAATCAAATTCTGTTATGATAAATTTATGAAAGATGAGGAACAGTTGGATTTTATTGATTATGATTTAATTTGCATGCAGAATGTCATGACCTTGAAAGCTAAGTGCTAATATGATTCCATCTAATGTTTTAGTAATATACACAAAATAGTCATGGTTTGTATCTGCTAGTTCCCAAATGGCATGTTGTATTCATTACTAATAATGAAATGCTTATTCAAATTGGAAGTAATCCACTGACATTTGGAAATATAGAGCAAAGGTGAAAGCATACAAATTCAAGAAAAAAATACCAATCACAGTTTTCACCTTTCTGGTGCACACAAATCCTTGTATATATTATATTAATATTCTTTATTATTCACTGTATACAGATAGCAGTAGGTTGTGGAACCATCCCACTGATAAAGCAGACTAATTTTATGTTATACTTCTATAGGCCTGTTAAATAACAGTTATAATAAATCTTGACTTATTAATTTCCATAATTTACCCATGATTCATTGCTCTTCTGGCAAGCAAATCGTAGTAATGTTGTCAAAAAATGCTGTGAATGAAACTTTATGGGACACACTGTGAAAACAGCTGCATATGCAGAAATTATTAATAAGTTTTGTAATAATAAACAGCAAAATAAACTTTGATAAAAGCATGATTTTTATATGAACTAATTACTGTTATCGTAAATGAAATACAGTTCAAGTCATGGCTTAATTCTGATGTACTTGAATGGTCTAATAAATGGCATATGCCTTTGTTTTTTAAAAAGGAAGTAAGCCACAAAAGTTGTTATTTAGTTAAGAAAAGGACACAATGAGTATTGAAATGGCTAATTTGAATCAAGCTACAACTGTGGCCATGAGATGTTGAGGTTATACATGTGATGAAGTTAAATTTACTAATTTAAATGAAGTTAGAGTGTCTGTTGAAACTACAGCTCATTATGAATATTTTCCAAACAATTCTTAATATTAATAAATGATATAAAGATGATTTAATTTCAATGTTCACCACGAATATATGACTCAAAAAAAAGCATCTGTTCATTTAAATCTCTCTCTCTCTCTCTCTCTCTCTCTCTCTCTCTCTCTCTCTCTCTCTCTCTCTCTCTCTCTCTCTCTCTCTCTCTCTGTATGTTTGTGTGTGTATAAGTTTGACCTTTCTTCAGTAATTTAAATTTCGTTCCGATAATTCCCTTTATTACAGTAAATCTAGGGACTGGATTTTAACGGAAAACAAAACATGAAAACTATGGGTTTTTTAATCACGTATGTATCTAAAAGTAAAGTATATGAGATGATTTATTCATTCACAAGTGAAACAATTTTAACATTAATAATCTAATTCAAACATGTATTTGATATTTTTATTCTTATCACATATCAGACAGAACTCATAATTTGGGTTTTTTTTTTATGTGTCATCTCCAGAAAAATCTACTTTATATTACTCTTTTAAGCAAAATATATTTCACAACAAAACCCAGATTTTTTACATATCTTGAATTACAAAGAAAACAATGAATATATATAAATATATGTATGGAGGATTTATAATAATAATAATAATAATAATAATAATAATAATAATAATAATAATAATAATAATAATAATAATAATAATAATGCCTTAGGAGAATTTATGTGTAATGGGTTGAATTTTAATGATAATAATATAAATTCAGTCTGTGAAACACAAACACAAACATATTATCACACATTTATGTCAATTTAGGCTCTCAAGTTGATGCATTCATAAGGAGGTATTGCTCACCAGAAATAGATTGTAAATTCGCACATACAGTTTGTTTTCATTTCACTGAAGAGCTCTTCAAGAGAGCCTATTTTCAGGAGTGGTAACAACAGTTATCAAAAAGGCCTATTGACCTCCTGTTTAATGCAGTGTCTTGAGCCTCCTTCATATCTAAGGATTGATGTCCAGTGATAATCAAACCTTTTGGTATTAAAAAGGTAACATTTTGTAGTCAATACTAAGTTAGGTTACATTTATTTTAAATAAGAGGATTACAGAATGGTCTGAACAAAACAACCTAATTGATGATGAACATACAAGGTGCCCATTAATTGCAGTTCTGACTTATTATACATCAGGAATTCTATCACTGAATGGTCTTTGAGTTTCCTTTTACAGATATTCCCAGATAATAAACTCTAATCCTTATTATCCAATTTGATATGTACATGTAACTTATCTCCCCTGGCAGTTAATTTGTGCTTTTGATTCACAATACCCAATAAAGAAAACTGCTGACTAATTTGTTACTTTCTGCCTTATCACCATTGGTGTCAATCTTGTGAGGACAGTGGTTAGGGAATAATTGAATTAGTGTTGTAAGTTGTTGATTTCAGAAAATGTGTTTTGTTTATTCCTGATCTGTATACAGATGCCATATCAGACGTGATTAGCTATATATATCTTGATAGACAATGCAACATTTATTAAATGAAAACTGCAAAGAAAGAGGTACATGAGGGAAGTATGTGACCTGAGTTAATTACAAGTGCTGATTTTAGAAAACTTTGGACAAAATCCAGTCATAAATCAGTTGGACATTTTTCTTTCATTTTATTCCAGTTATATCAAAATGTGGGGCTTCCAAGGTATTACAAAACTATTTTTCTTCTAAAATCACACCACCCATTGAAATGTTGGTTATCCCACATGACCATATTACACTAATATCAATATGTATATGAGAAAGAGTTAGAAGAGCAAAAACAGTTTAATTTGGCAGTCAGTGTGCTTAGTCAAGCTGACCTTCATAAAAAAATTTAAATTCCAGTATCCCTATATCCATTTACCTGTAGTTTTAAATTCATTTGTAACGAGCTGCAGTGAAAATGCTATTGTCCCAATGTTATTGGCAGATTTTGCGTTCTCCAGATTTTCTTTTTAAAATCTAGTCAAATATAGAATTATTTATAATTGAGAAAAACAGCAAAGATATGTTATTTGATCGTGTTAAATTAATTTATTAAATTTTCTAAAGAAAATATAAACCCAAAATTTTATTTCATTTGAAAGGCGTGCAGTGTATATGATTTCCAGTACAGTATTTACGTTAGTTACTTTGCATGTGATTCTGTTTATAGAAGTTCATATAAAGTAGAAATAATTGAAATTGGGTATGATCACTAAGAAATATCATGAATAATAATGAAAGCTAGATTGCTTGTAATGTTTTATTTATATTCACAAGTTAATGATTTGTAAATGTTTGTTTAATCCATTTCACCTTGAAATTGGTGACATGCAAGAAAAAAATTTGACAAGCTGACCTTTTAGATTGGGAACATTTCTTTTGCATTTAAATTTTTGTCAAGCTTTATGTGTATTGGTTTCCCCTGATTATCACATAAATAACAGGTTGTAAACACTACATGTGGGTGCTACATTTTTATACATCAATCATGCTTTGAATGAAATTCTTCCTAGGGGTTAATCATTAGAAATGATTGCCTTTTATATCCAAACACACCTGTCAAAGAAATCCCACTCATTTCCTATTAACAATTAGCATCTACTCACTTTAAATTATTGATATGCATAGAAACAATCTTTGACAATTGCTTGGAGTCAGAAAACTTGCAAACTGCCACCTCTAGGTTAGGACCTGAATGTTACAATCTCAGATACATACAAATAGATACACAGATATTTTTATTATGAAAATGGAACTGATAAGTTAAAATATAAATATTTACTCCTTTTTTGTCAAAATTGGTAAGTATTTACATTATCATATCCCAGGAGCCCCAAGTTGCTGAGTGGTCTAAACATGCTTGCCTGTACTGATCACTGCCATCTCACCTCTGTTCATGTGGGGTCTAGTCATAGGCTCTCACAATGTGGGTGTGTGGGAAGGCTTGCCAGTAGCTTCCCATGGGTCACTGGTTCTCCTGGAAGTTTCCTGGATTCTTCCTCCACCAGTTATTGTGGCTGCCATATATAACCTATCATGTCCTGGAAAATGGCATCAAACCCAAAACAGCATTATCATGCTTGCACAAGAAAATATGAGACCAACCTTGACATTGATTAATCATAAGAGGGAAATGACCCATACAAAAGATAAAAGAAACTGAAGTTGAAGAAGAATGTACTAAATATAAAAAGCTAAATATTGGTGCTGATGTATGTATTGTGGCAGGATAGGAAGGTGTAAAATATGTAGAATAATAAGCATTAAAAATAGAGCACAATATTCTCCAACATGCTCCCAGTTTGCTTTTTTTAAAGTTGCCCATGGGCAAGTGCATGGAAAATTTGAGGTTGACCAAAACAAAATTGAGCTTGTCCTTGGAGTCTAGCAAGTGGATTTGTAAATCCATTATGTTTTATTAATTATATACTTATTGGTATTGGTGAAATAATTTTCATTCCTGTATTTGAACTTGTGAAAAATATATGTTTACAAGTGAAAATATAAGATTTCCCAACATTCCATATGATATACTTTGTGTAAACTTGCCAAAAACAAAATTGAGCTTGTCTTGTGTGTCTGGCAAGTTGATTTTTATATTCCTGTTATGTTTTATTAATTATATACTTAAGTGTGAACTATAGAAACATTGTTGATATAAATGAAGCCATAAATGAAGCCATTTTTTATTCACCAAAGTGTATTTTACAGATATGGAAAATCTTCTTCATTGTTAATAATACTGGTACATACTAAAACTTAATTTGAGACTGATGGTACAGAGAGAATGTACCAGTCCAGAAGAATCACTGTTTGATGGTACAAAGAGAATATACCAATCCAGAAGAATCAGAGTATTTGATGGTACAGAGAGAATATACCAATCCAGAAGAATCAGAGTGTTTGATGGTACAGAGAGAATATACCAATCCAGAAGAATCAGTGTTTGATGGTAGAGAGAGAATATACCAAACCAGAAGAATCAGTGTTTGATGGTACAGAGAGAATATATCAAACCAGAAGAAGAATGACTATTTGAGAAAAGTTAGGGCATGAAGCTTGCAAATGGTAGCATGGACAGGACTCTGAAAAGGAATACAAAATTTCACACACAAGTCAAATTTAGATGGGATCTGTAAATAATTATATTATGGTGATAATGTACTTCTTTGGAAAGAAATTCTGATCTCAGGCCCTGGTATGTGAGTAAATATTTGATATATAAATTGGGTCTTTTAGATATCTTACAGTGCTACACATAGTTTTTATATGCAGGTTGTCAGATATGCAAGTGATCAATGTGACAGATTTTACCATTTTTATCTTCATTTGCAGTAAATTGATCTTCAAGTTTGGTCCCATGGTGACCGTGAGTATTTTTCATAATGATGGAGAGGAAAGTGAAGCTGCGTGTAGTTAACCCCAACATTACATGTATACTCTGCAAAGGATACCTGATTGATGCCACCACAATCACAGAATGTCTACACACATGTAAGTTAGCTTCATAACTCAGTTTTTATTTATTGAAATTTGCAAAAATTGTAATTTTTACCTTGTGTGTTTCTAAACTTTGCTGATGCAATGGCCATACAGTAAATATATTATAATCATGAAAGTATCTATCCCACTCCCAATATACACAAATGTCATAGCAATCGTGTGTACATTTTGAATAAATTAAATTGCTTTGTTTATTATAAACAGTATTGAGCACAGGGTGTGAGTTTGTGGTTCTATTTTAATTTTTTGTCCCCATGTCCCCCAAACCTTGACTCTGTGCATCTGCAGGGTGTGCTTTTTTTCACTCAACAAAAATAAATTGGCACTGGTTATGGCAAAAGTCGTTAAAGGTTATAAGAACCATACGATGGTAATAAACATCTATTTCAAAACAATGTTGCACTGAAAACATTTAAGGATTGTGGTAGTCTGACAAGTTGCTAGTTTTTGATCACTGTTTGTCTAACCTGTTTTTGAAGTTAAAGTCATACAGCAAGAAAGATTTAATTTACTCAGAGGCTTTTATAAAAAAGACTAATTTATACAAATGAACAAGTCATCTAATTAGTGGTTTATTAATTTGAGAAGAAAAGTAATTGAGGAAACATTGTTATTTATTATAATGAATACTGGTAGATAAGGAGCAAAAACCAAAGTTAAGTGAGAGTAAGATCTGGAACGGAATATTCCATAGTGCATCTCATTTTATGGTAACCAAATATTCAAACAAGTAAATGTTTTCATGAATCACACATGATAAAATTTTAATATAAGCGTCCAAGTGAAAATGACAACATTAAGATGGATAAACTGTCAAAGTAAAAAACATCTCATATTTTTGCAGCTCTAATACACATTGTACTTCAGTTTTTGTTTGTCCCATTAAAATGCCATGTGTCGATGGATATGGAAAGTGAGAGACACTATGTCCCTTGCCCATGGACTTAGCTACATCAAACATTTTACATTTGTAGAAGATTTCAATTGTATTAATTTTATCAGTGTGTGTTAATTCATCAGCCTTAAACCATAAAGTAGCTGGCAGTAAGCCAAATCAAAATGGTCTACTTAACATGAATGTGACTAAAAAAGTAACACTACCACTTTATATTCTTATAGTTTGAGTTTTAATATTTCAGTCTGCAGGAGTTGCATTGTCAAGTACCTGGAGGAGAACAATACCTGCCCAACCTGTGGGATTGTTATTCACCAGAGTCATCCTATGAACTACATAAGGTAATGATAAAAGATCGTATTGATAAATTTATAGCCAAAAAGAACTTTAATGGGTGATTCTGATGTATGAGTACTGAGAAATTGACCCATTCATTGTACAACTTTTGAAGAAAATATGAAATTAATTACTTTATAGATAGTACATATGCATTAGATTCATTCATTCCTACTCCACTATCATTAGATTGATTTTTTTGCTGTTAATACCGGACTGGTTGGTTGTTAGTGATATAAGCTTTAGTTCATTGTTAAATATCAAGATGTTAAAAGATGTTCTGTTTTTAGCACTTTGCTGTGATTAAATTAGTGTATTAACTCCTTTAGGGATATTCTTAAATACACTAAATAATCCACTAGTGTTTTACTACTTATGTTGAGTGTATTGTGAATAGGGATTTACTGCAAAGAAACAGTGCACCATGGAATAAAATATAAAGAAACATGCCTGCTGGCTGTTGACAAAACCATTCAGGGTCTAATTAATAACTGAATATTGTGAATGAAATCCCCCTGCTCCCACTTTAAAAGGAGAAATGTTCTAAATAACAAAGTGGGAATTACTGAAGAAATAAAGATGTGGCTTAATATGATAGGCAGGTTGCACACATCTGGTTGATTTTATTATTCAGTGATTTTTGGGAAAATCAGCATCAATCCCACAGTTTTGTGTCTTAAAATGCTATCCATTTTGTCAATGTAGGCCCAGTCCATTTTATCATTGTAGGCCCAGTCCATTTTATACAGTGACTGTAACTGGTCACTAGTTTATGAAAGTGCAGGTGATAATTTCTGTTTTTAATATTGAATGATTAAGTTGTTATGGAATATATTTTTTAGTACTAATTTTGCCTTATTTTTAGGAAATTAAATTAAAATTGTCTCTTGTTAATATAATGCAACAGTCATTTGTAAGTCTTGGAAATGATGGTGTTATGGTTCTTGGACAAGACACTTTCTTCTGTTTGCCTCTACACTCTGTTGTAACCTTTAATGTATTGTTGTGCCATAAAAACATCAAACTGTTAATCACCAGCATGTTTTGTAATATTATTAATGCAGTAGACATTGTATTCAATTACTGTTCACTCAAATAAAGCCTGTTGAGGGTAGAACAAAAATTGATAGAATTACACCAGAATATGCAACTGCTGTGCATTCAGTATATCTGTGCCAAAGTCTATCTAAGGAATGCCTGGAACAGAAAGAAGTAATTAAGTTGTAGACATAATGTAATGAGATTTACCAGACAAATACAGACTAAATAAACTACCATATATACTTGTGCAACAGTTGGATCTGACTGCAAATAGCAGAGACCCAGATTAGTTGTGGCAGGGTCTATGCAATTTATTATGTCTAATCACTAGCACAATCATCATATATCCTTATCTGCCAATGCATTATGCTTAGGCAGTTATGGGCCTGTGTTTGCTTTGCAGTTAGACCCAACTTGGTATATACAGTATTTATTTCACTTCATTTATTACAGATGAACATGAAGTTTATAAAAATCGAAATATCAGAATTACAAATGAATTTTTATAAATACTTTGGTTTAAAAAACATGCAGTCCTACATATATGCACAGATTTTAATAGAATAGACAAGAAATGCAAAGTCATGTCTGAAAATTGACAATAATGTGTTATAAAATGAGTGCTTATTAAAGGAAAATATTTTAAAATTCCTGTGACAAATATCATCTTATCAGTATTTTAGATTCACTCATTATGTTTCAGAAAAATTAACTTACATAAATAGTAGAAAAATGATGCCATATATGGCAAGTTCTGACTAAAAATTAGGTGTGTCATGAAATAGAACTGAAAACATTTTGATCATGTGATGGTTTAATTAAAAATATGGAATTTTCTCTAATGACAGCAGTGTGCCAATTAGAGTCTTCTAAAGTTCAAGATTTTTTTTTATATTACATATTACAGTCATGACAGAACAATGCAAGATATCGTATATAAGCTGGTGCCAAACCTACAAGAAAGTAAGTACATATTGTCTTGATTGTGTTGCTCTATATCATTTAGAATTTAAACTTTGGAAATTTCCTAATCTTTTATGCATGTGTATAAACTGATTATGGAAAGACCATTGCATGAGGCATCTGCTATGTATTGGTCAAACATTTATCAAAATTTCTGAACATGCTATTGGCATGCAATAACCAAAATGATGCTTTTCAATCAAACCAATTCAAAGCTTAATTTTATTTCCTTGATCTCCTTTTTAGGCTTTCCGCTGATGTGACAATATTTTGTATGCATGCCATTGAAATTTTCCTGCCTTACCTCACTCAGATTGCAGACATTTGCTGTATGTCCTTTACATCTTATTATGACTGGATTTATTTTAAATGACATATCATCGTTGAATATATCTGACAATGTAGATAAAACAATATTAGAACTGTTGTGATATTGTGTCATGGTACATGGTGAAAAAATTAATAATGCAGTTGGGTATACTGCTTGGACATAACATTCAGGATGCTTTTGTATAATCTGCAGTAACTAGAAGTAAACTGTGCACTGGTTTACAAACTTGAGTAGTATTTCTTTACAATAAAGTGTTACCTATCTATGTCCTGATTATCAGCAAATGAAACAGATGTGGTACATCCATTGCATCCATCGATGCCAAATTCTGTATGAAAATCTTCCATACTTTAAAAAAAAGAATTAAGAGAAAAATGATACAGAATAACTCACTTTAGCAAAGATGTGGCAACATATTATTTAAAGTTAAAGTTTAGCATATATAATAACTATTTTTCTATACGAACTGCAAATATTTTGGTTTTTTTTATCTAGGATGATTTATTAAATGATAAAGTCAACAGAACATGCTTTTTTATGGCAGTTGAACTAATGTTGAATTAGCAGTTTCATTCAACTCTGGTGCACCTCACCAAATCTCTCTAACATGTTTCTGGTGTGGATATGATCTGAATCAGATTAACTTATTGATAGTAAGCAGTAAAGAATAAGCTACTTGATGGCTTGTTGTCTGTCCTCAGATGTCCATCCATCCATTGACTCTTAAGTTCTTTATAACTACTCCTAAATTACTTGTGGGATTGCCAGGAAATTTTATACACACATTCATCCCAAAATCTAGTTGGTCCTAAATGAAAAATATGCCAGTTTGACAGGAAATATGGCAGTCATTTTGAAAATCTTATAGCTACACATTCTGGATGAAAAGTCACATCATGTTGTTTTCACAGAAAACTTCTTACATTGTCTAGTTTCGTAAATGAAAATGGTTTCTCTTGGACATCCAATATGGCCACCATGGCAGCCATCTTGAAAAACTGAATGGATGGTCATATCAGTATTGATGGGTATCACCTAAAGTCTTGCTGTGAAGAATTATTGGTCCTACAAGAAAATGGCACTGATTGAACATCTAGTATAGTCAGTGCAGTGATCTTAAAAAATTTTTAATTACTACTCCACCAAATTGGATGTTTATATCAACATGGGGTTTTCATTGAAAGACTTTTTTATGTATATAGTTGGTAATAATGGAAAATGATGCCACCTTGGTTAAAAATCATTTTAGTGCTTCTCCTATGAAACAGGAAATCCTTTTGATGTGTTTTCAGCAGAGGACAGATCATGATATCTTGTTAGAAGCCCTGATTGAAAATAATGCTGATGCTCAAATATGGCTGCCACAGTAAACATATTGATAATCTTTTCACGATTTCTTCAAAATAAATTATTTTACCAACGTTGTATTTTGATCAAAAGTGTTCTAATGGTTTTAAGTGATAACTAGACAACCCTAGCACATAGTAGGGAATGCCTCCACATTCCTTTAGGCAGTACCTTCTAATAATGTCTGTTTTGTACTAAATGAAAATGGTGCCAATCTTACATCAAATATGGCTGCCTCAATGGCCAATTTGAAAATCTTATCACTTAATAATATCAAAATATTTCAACACCCAGGAATTAAGAAAAAATGATTTCAGTTCCTGGATATTCTTTCATACATACAATGATATTCTTTCTTTCATGTCAGTCCCATCAAGGGAAATTCTTTCAGTCATTAGAGTGTCAGTCTCTTCAAGGGACTCTTGGTTTTGGCTTAATAGTAGTTTACATTAGTTTACATGTTTGCTTAAGAAGATCTTACTGAAAGAATTTTGTGGAATCCTCACTTCATTTATGTTGCACTGATATTTGTATATGAGTTATTATTAACTTATATTTCACAAACATCTGCCACTATTTTACTTACACAGTACAGCTAATAATAGGCTCTGGAGCACATCAAAATGTCATCTTATTTTTAGAAAATATAGGGTAGAAGTCAGGTTTTTTATAACAAGTCAAAATTTATGTAAAAATATTTAATTAGAAAAACAGTAAATTGTATTTCAGTTTGAGAAAATAGTCCTTCAGAATGCAAACACATCAAGAAATAGCAGATGAAAAGTTTTTTTTGCAACACATGTATACTTGGGAATGTGGCCTCAAAAATAACTACTAGCATTGCTTTATTTTATCTGTTTCAGAAGAGCTCAAGAGACAAAAAGACTTTTATAAGAAAAATGGAATTGCATTCCCAAATGGTGATGGTAAGTTGTTTCAATGAATTCACATAGCTTGCCTCCACTAAGGAAATAATAGTACAAATGAATAGGTCTTTGACCACTATATATCAAAGTATATGGTTGCATTGATTAAATTGTTATTTAAGTTAATTTTTCCAGCACTGTTAATGATAGAATCATGTAATGCTGGGATATTGGATACATCTGTATGGGTACTATGTTTGTAACACAAAAATTGGTCACTCTAAGACTATACTGCCTGCTTTGTTAACTTGGATTGATTCATTTATTTTGATTTCTCATGGCTTTTGCATGCTAAGTGTGTTGGGATGTCTTTGATTAATTTTTTTATGTAATTTCCAGGTGTTTTTCTATTTTTAAAGTCCCTATTATCTTATTGGTCCACTCTTCAAACGTAACTCTAGCCCAAATTATTCACTAATTTACAACTCATGACTATAATGATTGGTCATTGAGGATTCATAAAAAGAGGATCTTGAATAGTAATGATTTAATTTTGAAGCCAGATCCTTAATGAGCATTTGAGTATCAATGAAAAACACATGAACAAAATCTTCCCATATAAATAAAGATGACTTTTGAGAATTTTGTTTCCATCCAGATAAATAATGGAATTATTTACTAGCCACTGTTACTGAGCAGAGACATCTGAATGTAAAGTGATTAATTATGATTCTCCAGCTGGTATGTGTACATATATGGTGACACTTTCAAAAGATGGTAAACTTTAGTGGTTTATTTTCATGATGTTAATTATGCAAATTTGTATTATTTGAAAATCTAATTTCTATTACATAAGATCAGATATATTTATATGGCTGTAATCATACTAGTATAAAATATTGTCTGCATGTATGTCCAGTGTTATTGAAATGTACACCAACATGGGCATATACATTAAACGTTTTGAAAAATAAATTAGTTTAGACATTACACTTCTCTTTTATAAAGTTCTAAAAGTCCCAGTTGCCAGTGAAACATTATAAACATTGTATAATGCAGTAGTAAAACAAAGTAGTTCAATGGATGGGTCAAGAAAAATTTCCCTGGTTGCAGCTGATCATTAATAAAAAATTGCATAAGGACGTTTTGACCAATCAGATTCACAGAAATTAGTAAGTTTATGTGTTCAGCATATCAAAAATAAAAAAGCAGAAACAACTGTCAAGTGTCCATTGTGATGGATGTTACTTAGAAATTATCTGTGTCATTGTCAGTTTTTACTGCTGTGTGCCAGTTAATTTTTGCTGCCATTTTACTGTTTTGTGCCCAAATAATTTTTGCTCTCCATTTTTACTGCCTTATGCACAATTAATTTTTGCTGTCTTTACTGCCTTGCGCCTCTCATGGGTCGGTGTTTCTTTCGGGGATTTTCCCAGGTTCTTCCATTTATACTGGCTACCATGTATAGCCTATATTGTGCTGAAAAAATGGCATAAAACCCTACAACATGTGCCTTGTGCCAACTTGAATTTTTTGTTTTTATTGTCTGGTATTCAGTTGATTTTTGCTGTCTGTTTCTACTGCTTGACCTAATTGATTTTTGCTGGCTGTTGTACTGTCATGTGACCAGTTTTTGCTAATTGTTTTTACTGCCAGGTGCCCAATTGATTTAGTGCTACCAAATATAATTAATCATATCTTATAAAACATCAGATCCCCCTCTCCCTTGATAACTAGTGCACAACGGGGTCCACAGACATACATCTCACTTTAAGCGAATGCACAAGTTACCGAGGGACCTCCAAAAGTTGAAAAAATTTGCTTAGACATCGAGAAAACAGCGTAAGGGGGGGGGTAGAGTTAGGGAAATTGGCCATTTAATGACTGAATGCTCATTTTACAATTATGTCCATAATAATTTTTAATAACGCACTTTTATAAACAAAATTGTTCGTTATTCTGTTTAAATAACATTTATTTTTAAATTGTCCAGCATGTGTAAGATCGTTCCAATTAGTTTCAACAACCTACACGTATACGTGAAAACATCTATGTGTTATGTCACAACTTTTTGTTTTCTTGATGAGTCTGGTTCTCGGGTTAGTATTTAATAGTATCCTACCAAATCAGGTGCTGAAAGAGCAGGGAGCTAGTCCCACTGTCAATACACCACCAAAACAAGATTCATTTTTTCCAAAGACATGAAAAATTTTATTTCATGAGGCAATCATCTGCGTCAAATCTTAATTTTTGTATTGTTCAGTTAGTACAGTATTGATATCATGATTTCATTGGAAGTAATAATGAAACTTTTTATCATCCTTAAGGATAACTCTAAGTGCCAGTTCAAGAATTCTCTGAAACTTGCTTGCCCACAGTGGTCTATATCTGTGAAACCAGGTTTTACAAAGTATTCATTTCACTTGGTTGCCTTGCTATCTTTGATCACAGTGACTTTATGATGATTACACTCAGATGGAACTAAACGATAGAACTGGAACAAATTTCAGTTGATAAAAAAATATTTATTTTGTATTTATTTATTAAAATACTGCCTCCACTCAGCACAAGTGACATTTTCATTGATCAAAATTTCCTTACATATCGTTAATTGTGGTGTACTACAGTTTGGAAAGAAAATGTAAAAAATTGTATGACTTATTTTTAAATTTGATATTTCTTAATGCTTTTTAAAATTTCAGGTCCTTTCTGCCGTTTTTGATGATAAAACAAGGGATATATCAGAGTTTCCGTTACTAATTTTTATCACAATTTTTTCATGTTCAATAAATTGTGATCAATTTTTGGGGTATTTTCTGGTTTAAAAAATGGAATCCACACCTGAGCCGTATTATTAGCTGATTCATGAGTTATCGAGGGTGTGGAGTACTTAGGTTTTTTTAGACTGTTGTTTGCCAATCGGAGAATTGTGATGTAGTTTGGATATTAAGTAAGTCAGAGCCAGAATTGTATTGCCAGTCTGTTCATTAGTTCCATGTTAATCAGTCAGGTGCCAGAATTTTAGTATCTGTTTCATTATTAGTTCCAAGTCTGCCAATTATGTGCCACAATTATATTTTGATTCTGCATTTAAGTGTAACAAAGTTTTGAAATCTTGTGGCCTGATCTCAATTTTGCCTACATAAGTCTTTTTTTCCAGACTTAAGATGTTTGATTGTTAACTTTGAATTAAAAAAACAACACGAACGCTGATAATTCCGTGCAACTAGTTTCGCTTATAATATATGCTTCTTCAGGCACAAAATGTTTTGAAATAAACGGATGACGCCTTTACAGGCTAAAATAACAATTACGTCATATAAGCCTATTGTTGCTTATAAGAGACCCAAGAATTTGCAAGATTTTTTAATTAGAACTAAACATACAGAAAAAAATAAAAAAGGACAAATCTTGTCACCTAAATGTAATAGACATTGATGCTCTCAATGTGCAAACATAAGAGAAAGTAGTTTTTTTAGTAGCGCTAACACGAGACATTTTCCCTACGTTTTAACACTAACTGCATATCAACTAACGTGATTTATTTGATAACCTGTCAAAAATGTAACATGCAATATGTTGGACAAACACTTCAACAAGTTTCTAAAAGAATGAATAGTCATCGCTTTCATATTAAAAATTATAAAGATCCTCAGTTTTCATCTAATATTTCTACACATTTTAACACCCATAATCACTGTCTACTCGATTTTTCTTTCATGCCAATAGATATTGTGCATGGAGACATGAACAGACTTATAAAAGAGACTTATTGGATTCATAAATTAGATACTTTGTATCCTAATGGCCTTAATACCAATGTATTATATAAGATTGTATAATTTTCTTTTCAATTGTGAAATTGTATATCTTTTATAACACTATAATTGTATGTATGGCTGTTTGTCTCTATTATATTTTATTATTTTACTGATTGTTAACTTAAAATTCAGTCAATCAAATCACTAGATTTTAAACCTAAATTTAAATCAAAGACT
Organism: Potamilus streckersoni; assembly: GCA_016746295.1. Lineage (NCBI taxonomy): Eukaryota > Metazoa > Mollusca > Bivalvia > Unionida > Unionidae > Potamilus > Potamilus streckersoni. The sequence continues at coordinate 1,191,298 of JAEAOA010000270.1, read as the reverse complement.
TAAGTTCAGTTGTTGAAATTCAGGCCTTGTCATAATTCTTTATATAGAGAAATAAAACACAGTCATATTTACTAACCTTATTTTATTTGGATTTCAGTGAATGAAGAGGACAAGAAAAATATTGAAAAAAGCTCTTCTGATAAAGAGGAGGATAAAGACCATCATAAGAGTGATGAACAAGTTAATGTATGCTTAGAATGTGATGGCAATCAATTGAAACTATTGAAGAGGAAGTACTTGAGGCTTTCTGCACATGCTACAATATCTCATCTCAAAAAGTTTGTGGCTTTAAAAATATTCAATAATTTGGATCGATATAAAGATGTAAGTAAATTTCTTAACTGTAACTTTATTTTAGCACTATTTTCATCATATTAAATATTTCTTCATTAGATTTTTTGGCCTGTGTAGTGGATGAAATTTTGTACTGTTAAATTTTGATATTTGTACTATTTCCAAAAATTACAGATTTGAATGCTTTCATTTCATCCTTCTGGCTTTAAATATTTGCTACACAATTCAATGCTTGCATTTTATTAATGAGTACTAAAATCTGCAAGACAGTTTTCTTTCACAGTATTAATAATTCTTGGCAAAACTTGAAGGATTTGAAATTTTTAATTAAGCATTATTATAATATCCACGAAGTATATTTAGTTCCAGTAGTATGAATCTAGTTATAGTAATGTAAAAGAAACAAGCATTACTTATCAATATTTCTAAATTGCATGACACCTGTGTTTTGCTACATACTTAATCATGTTTACTTTGAACTAGAGGTGTTGTATATCACCCAAAGAGAGTTAAGAGTTACTGTCATTTTCAACCTAAACACTTTATAACTTGTGCCAACAGTCAAGGAATGATGTAATCATAGTTAATAGTTACTGGTGTGAGTTAGACTTTAATTAAACACTGAATATTTGTCTATTTGTTCACTACTTGAGGAAGTTTGTTGAGATCTACAAATTCTTGTGTAATCGTACATGTTGGTATTATGGTATCTCTCTTGATGAGGAATAAAATGAGTGGGAAAAAGAAAATGACAGACATATGAATAGAAATTGACTGCCTTTTGTTACAATTTGTCACTCTTTCTTTGATGTTTTGAATTTGTTCCATTTATTCCCCAGCTTGAAGTTTATAATCAGGCTTCAGTTCCATAAACATAAGTCTTAAGTCTAAAACTTAAATTTATGTCTGGAATCCAGTGAGCTGGTCGGTGTAAAATTAAATCTCGAGTCCAGTTATCTGATTAGCTTAAATTTAAGTCTGGAAGCTCGACTTAAAATTGACCACATAAATGTTTTATGCAGACTTAATTTAAGATTTATATTGGTGACATGAAGTCCCAATTAATCAATTTAATTTCAGGTCAGATTTAAAAATCAGTTAATCAGATTATTGGATTAAACTTGCAATTAAGTTAACGATTCATCTCCAAAATGTATCATCATGATCCTAACAATTTTTGTCTGAGTTGAGGGTTTTCAACAGTACATGTTTACATTCAGTACTTATTTTACTTGCACTTTAATAATAATAATGATAATAATAACCTCATCCAAGGTTGACATTTTGTGCAATGAAGAACTTCTTGGGAAGGACCACATGCTGAAATTCATTATGGCCACGCGATGGAGAGTGAAGGTTTGTAAAAGGTTTATGAGTTTCCTTTAGAACATTTATCATCACCGAGAAAAGAGACAATAATTGTATTGCAATTCCTTTTAGAGAATCACTAGCTCAAGTAAACATTTTATTTTGAAATTTAAAAATGCAGTAAAATCTTGACAATTCAAGCACTAAAATATTATTGTTATATGCCTTTTGGAAGGCAGTGTATAATGTTACAACATTTTTTGCTCATATGTTTGCCTGAATCACATTACATTTTTTGCCCACAATTTCTGTATTAAAACTTGTCATCCAGATTTACAAGATATTACATAAAATGAGCAAGGAAGGGAAAAATAACCAAATAAAATAGCAGAATAATTTAAAAGATGATATATTAGGCATTGAGGGGGATCATATGTTCCATATAAGCTTCTTTTCTTCAATAGATTAATGTTCATATGCATTTAATGTTTATAGTTTACAGTATCCCCTCATCAATAGTGTTGCAGGAGATACTTATTGCTTTGGGGGGTGGGAGTAGCTATAGTATCTAATCTTTTGCCTATCACCTTGAGATGTTGCTCTAATCATGCTAACTTTTAACATCCCTTTAAAACTAAATAAAATTATTAGCTATTCCATGTGTATAACTATTTTAATAATATATATCATGATATTAAAAAAGAGTTTGCACTGAATCACCCTGGGGTATAAATTAAAGCTGATCACAAATTATTGTACATTCTTGTTCCCATTAGTGATGATGGCTGTTGATTCTTTCATTTACAGGATGGACCACTACTGCTTCATTACAGACAACGATTAGAGATTTAACACACAGTTTAGATGTAGAATGAAAGAGAATCTCTCATAGATTGGATAGTTCTGTCAAATTAAACAAATCCTTTTGCATTGTACATGCTTATTTATGATAGCATTGTTTAAGATATATGTATAAGATAATGATTTTCATCAAAAGTTTTGTCTGCAACGACCAAATAAGATCAAATTATGAAATTGTGATTTTGCATCTTTTGTAATATTTCTACAGATATCCATTCAGAAGATATCAATAATTGTCACATATTTTACTTTATTGTATTTGTGGAATTTATTTGTAAGCACTGTGACAGCACAATATCTTGTGTGCTTTAAACAGATCAATAAATGTGGCTCTAATGTACCAAAATATTACAGCAATATTTTTTATAATGAATCCAGATTTCTCACTATTGCAGACTGAATCAGAATCATTGCAGTAAAAGGACAAATCGGCCATTACTGAGCAATTTTGAGTTAGACTTGCAAATGAAAATTAGCTCCATGTCTCTTTGTTATGAACTACTGTGAAATCGCTTTTTAGTGGGATATCAGTTTCTTTTTAGTTCATTTTGCTACAAAGCATGAATTTTCATACCATCAATCATGTTGCTGTGGAAACAATATTGCCCATTCCCAATCAATGAATGAAAGCACCAAGAAAAATTTAATCTCCTCCAAAAAAACAAAAGTGAATTGATATCCTTGAAAATAAATCATTTAACAGTATCTCTTGCCGTTAATATTGAAAGTCTTGACTATATAAGTCTTTAACTATGATAATTATTTGATATAAGAGACAAATTTACCACAATGCATACATAGGGACCAAATATGTTTCACTGTAGCAAAAAGACCAGCATGTGGAGTTAACACACTTCTGTGTGAGGACAGAATAGACCCAATTACAACACCACATCAGCCTTTTCGCTAGCAAAGGACATCATATATAAATTTAAAATGTGCAAATATTCAAAAATTAAATATGTGGTTGTCCCTGATGTCCACAGTGTTCACATTAAATTATATTTAGAATAAACTCAACCCTGATAAACAGTAGATTATGTAATGGCAGTTCTTGCTCTATGCTGAGCTTTATTGGTATTATGCAGGAGTAAATGTATAGTATTTTGAATTAAATCCTATAAAATTTAAATTTTGTTGCCCATTGGATACCTAAGTGACCCCTTGCAGTAGTGATGTTCATGGGAATCATTACTAGTGGACCTGTTATTGGCATGACTGCTTTATGTTACCATGCTCATGGAAAAAGATGTAATTCAACTTGTATAATGGGATTCATTACCATTCTTGTGTTATATTAGAGACTGTTTACTGATATACTTTGTAAGTGAGTGACCAAAACTGTAATGGAAACTATTATGCCCATACAAGACAGTGATATAATGATACATCCATCACATGATTCAGTTTGTTCCATAATTAATTTCAGGCATTTTTGATAGGGCATACATTCTGTGAACACATTTCAAGATTTATTTTTCAGTACTTGAATGGATTAGTCTTGCATTATATATAGCCTTTCAGGAAGAGCTGCAGGTGATATCTTGGAATGCCTATTGTTTGCTTAAAGATGGAATTATGTTACCAGGAACTACCTGAATATTAGTGGGATTTATGGGTAGATTATGGTCAATATCCTGGCATATAGCAAGATTTTCATGCTGAACAACAAATAATACAATTAGTAGATTTGAAGGAAGACTGAGAGTAAAATTATGAGTTTCCTAAAAACAAAGTTTCCTTAATTGAAACACCTGTCTTACCTTATATCAGTTAGTGGATCACATGTACAATATTACCTGCCTTAAGAAATTCAAATCACTAGCCAGATACTGTGAATTCATATACTTTTAAGGAAGTCATTTTCAGGGTGTTGTTAAAAATAACATATTTACCAATATACATTGGAGCCTTAAATAATGTATAATAGCTAGAACAAAACAATTCTACAAAAATTGTTACAGTGCAAACAAATTAGTAAAGTCATAGTAAAAAACAAGCAGTTCATAAAATAGCTTGCAAAAGTTTACAATTCTCTTGTAAATATCAGCAACAAGATTATTTTTAGCCACATGTCCTGCTTTCTTGAATATTTGACAGTTTTCCTCCAACCCATATTAGGGTCATTGAAATTATTCCTAACCGATTCTCATTACAGTAGAACCATACATACTTTCATATAAATGGAGTCCAGCCACAAACAACACAGATCATGATCTGCTGTTGCATAATGCCTTGGTAGATCCTGGTCTATTTTGTTTGTTTTATCGTAACAAACTGCATAGATCCAGAATATCTGAGAATGCATTATAGGATGCATAGCTGGATTTGTGCAGTTTGCAGTTGGGCTTGTTTTATAAGTGAGTATATATGTTAATGCTTGTTGCTTCTGCTGTCTTGTAACTGCACATAGCTGTCCTATACCTTGCAGCTATGTTATATATTTGCATAATTCGCTAGTAGATGTGTCCGAATTGTATGCTACAACTAATCATTACATGAAACAGCATGGACCATGATCTGCCAGCATATTTTGCAGTGGGATCCGATTTAGACACTAGTGCTTGTGGTATTTACATAACAGTAATTTGGCATTTCATTACTGTTTCACATTTGACTTGAGGGTATGCTATTAAAATGTGTCTTTAGTTCATTGTGCTACAGGATTCAGTTTTTGCATTTTTATATTAATTAAACATTAGAATAATAGGCAATATTTACTTGCAGCTGTGGAAATTTAAGTTATTGCATGGATAGATACAAAAAGCACTGTTTTTTTACATAATTTGTGAATTGTATTTTTGTACAAGAAAGTTTGTCATTCCATGTGAATTGTGATTCAATTCCTGTCTGAAAAATTCATTTAGTCATTGTTACTTATTACATATTAATATGGTACAAAATTTATTAGGGTCACATGCAGTATCTATTATGCCAAGTGTATTTGCAGGACTCGCACCACTTCTAAAAATGTGACCAAAAAGAAATTATTTTTTTCAAATGGAAGGTAGAATTTTCCCCATAATTTTCAGTTCTAGAATAGACATTGACATGACAGTCATTCATTAATGTGTCTCTAACTATTGCAACCCTAGTCTGAACCTTTAGAGTAATGTTTATCTTTTCCTTTTATTTTGTATCTACCGTATGTTAGTTGTTTATAGGGCTGGAAAAATTGTAAATTCATCTACATGCTCATACTGACGATTTTCATCAAGTTTCAAAATAAAATCGGCTCATTTCCTTCATTTTTAATGTGTATTATGACTATCAGACATTCAAGTTTTCCAGCTTTGTACTTGTTCTTTGGCTGTGCTATTAGTGATATGTGTGAATAAATTAGAAATAAGAATATTTGTAACTGATCATTTGAAAGCTATTAAAACTGGATTTTGTTGACTGAATAGGCCGACTTGGTGTATGAAATATTCAGATATTCTTTTTTAATACTGTTACTTATTCATTTGTCTGTTACAATGAAATAAAATATTTGTAAGAAAATGTGCAGTAAAATTTTGTTTGTGTGCAGTAAATTTAATGCAAATCTCAATTACAGATAACGTGATGCAGAGATATATTTATGGTAATTTTATAAGGTCCAATGAAGAATGGAGAGGATACACATGTGTTGAAATTAATGAAACTGTCTAGCAATAGTCCATGAATTCTCTGACTTGTTATATAAATACACAAAATATTTCATTCCACTATGGTAGAGACAACAGGGATATAATTTTTTGTTTACCAAGGAACTGATGTATATTAGATCCAGTGGTAATGATTGATTGACAACACTGCCAAGTACATATCTACCAAGATGATTTTTATTTTTTTTTCTTCTTATTTTCTAAATAAAGCAACACCCAACAGTTGCAGGAACTGTTTGCTGCAATATTAATTTTGGTGATTAGCAATTGCTTAGGTTGGTAAATTTATTATCAATTTGAGTGATAAACGTGTTTCTGCAATCTCATTGTTTGATGCTTAGGTGATGAGCAAATGTTGCACGAAGTCAAACACTTGGACAATGAATTACCTTTATGAGCTTAATTTCTTATTCCTTTTGAATTAGAATAGGATTTATCTGCATTATGTAAAAGATGGGATCTTGAAAAAAAATGGCAAGCTAGCAAGAAAGTCATGTTGACTGCATTGCAGTGAGCATTCACAAAACAAGAAAGAAATTGGTAAAGAGCTTGTAAGAACTAGGGAACCATGTTATATCCAAATTCATGTTATTATAAAGCAATTTTATAACAGGATTAACTATGCATATTACAAGCACGGCTCTTTGGCCACTTGGGATAAAATTGACTTCTTTTTTGACAACTTAATTAGTACCAAATCATATACTTCATTAAAAAGATATTTTATTCTGCTTCATGAAAGATGTGTTAATGGTTCCGTCATGTTTACATATTTACTCATCAAAGGTGTGTTTCTTGAAAGGAATGGAAAATTCAGTTGTGACAAGATATGCAAGCTTATGTATGAAAGAATACAGCATTGTTACAAATATATAAAATGAATGTTTTAAATTAAGATGTACTTTAATTATGTTTAAGCAATAAAAATATTTTCACATTGTTGTAGAGATATATGAATTGTTCACTGTAATATGTACAAACTCTTGAAGTATGTCATATTAATACCATACATGTAAATAAATTCTGTATTAAGACATTGTTCTTCTTTTGTATATACCTTTTTTGATACGATCAAAACTTATAAGACACCTATCAAGGGAAGGTTGTAATTAACTACTATGCAGTCATTACCAATATAATGTGTGTGTGTGTGTGTGTGTGTGTGTGTGTGTGAGAGAGAGAGAGAGAGATGAATGTACTCAGTATGGTTAGAGAGTTATTATAATTTGTTCCAAGCATAAGCATGATTAAAATTTGCACTTGTGATATAATCTACTTTAATCATGCAACAGTTGAGTCATAGCCAAAATTGAATTGATAGTCTATTGCTCTGTACAAACTAAATATTACTCTATCATCTCTGGGTGGCAGTTATCAGTAAAGCTTCAATGCAACAAGGTTACAGTAAAATATGATATCAGCCTGTTTGGCCTGTATTTCTTAGAATTATGGCCCGTAGCATGTATATTCGACTTCACTAAGTGTTTTGTGAGGCTTAATTTTACAAGTTTCAAATAAGATTGATAATGAGCAAATTTTTCATGCATTGACCATTTTACAAAGTCTGAGCATTGTATTGGCTTAAAATCCAATGGCTTCTTAACTTCAGCACATTCTTTTGCATCTCGCAGGGCCTTAAGGCCATGAAATGTGTTGTGGCCCAGCATCCTCATGTGTCACCAGTCATATGACATCCATCCATGTTAGCTTCTTTCCAAACAACAATAGACAACATTTAAAGATCTCCTCAAAAACCACTTTACAGATTTTGCCCAAATTTTGCAATATCCTGCTAAGCTTAAATAGCTTTTAAAATTGTACATATGATGCCAATCCACCATGAAATATGGCCACTGTTGCTAAAAATAGAAAACCTAATATGGCTTCTAAAATAAACTGCAGAATTTGGGCAAAATGGGCTGAAAACATCCTGACTGAAAGAGCTTTCTAGATTTTAAAGATCATGTTGATCTGCCATAAAATATACCAGCCCTTAAAAATAGAAATACATTGTCCTAAAGCATTTAAAAGAATTTGACCAAACATGCAAAATATCCAAGTCTTTAAAATTTATATAAATGACGCTCATCAACTATCAAATATAACCTATGTTACTAACATTAATCAGCTTATTAAAAATTGTCTAAAAGAATTTTAATGAATCTGTCAGAGGGCATTCAGGCTTTACAAGCTTTCAGAGTTGCACAATCAATGCCTATACACCTCAAATAAAATATGGCCACCTTTACTAAATATAGGAAACCTTTTACCAGCTTATTAAAAATGACTCAAAAGAATGGTAAACATTTTTGTATAAAGGCATTTCAAAATGTGTGCAAATAATACCAATTCTCTATTAAATATGTCATTACAAACAATAAATTGAGAAGAAAACATTTCAATCACTTCATCTACAATGCTCAAGAGAACTTGACCAACTCTGAAAGAAATTATCCAGACATAAAGTCCAATGAAGTTTCAATGTTGGATAAATGATACTGAAGTGCTGTCAGATATGCATGTAGATACAAACAGAGAAACCCTGAAACATTTGTTTTTATATATGCATTTCAACAGCACTGAAAGAAATATCTAAATAGAGTATCTCCCAACTTTGGCCAATTGCTGTTCTTGCATTTGGTTCTGAGTGGTCAGCTGGGTGAGCAATTTCAGATTTATGTGGACCTCTTGCTTTATTAATTAAAACTTAATCCTTACTAAGACTGTTGACTTCAGTGATCAGAGAAGTTTTACAGACTTGTGGCACCTATCTCCTTTGAATAGCCACTGTAATGTTTTGTCAGTGTAATGGTTTGGTAACACTAGCATCAACATTTTGCATTAGCCATGAAGTTTGATCTGTAGTCCCAGTGAGTTTGATAATCAAAAGCTTTTACAAAGTTATGGTGTTTGAACAACCTAGAAGAAGCATTTTCATGTGAACACCAGCATAAGAAGTATTGTCTAATTTTAATGGAATTACACATAGTGCTTAATATTTACAAGATTACAGGCGAGTTCAGTGATCAGAAAAATTTCAAATATATTTTAAATATGTATGGCCCATAACTGATGGAGAATGTGCATGAATGAAAACCAAATTTCATTCCATGTTTTGTCATACATTTTCACTCTCATCTGGCTAATACTGCATTGTTCTCCAGAATCTACTTTGGACATTTAAACACATTCTATAATTGGTCTTCAGATTTTCTTCTTCCAATCCTCATTTTTCAGAGCAAATTAAATGAAATATGAACTTGCTATCATGGTCATATGTCTCAGTATTTAAATGCTTCAAAACAATGACTCAATGTTGCAGCATTGTGTGGCCTAGCAAACCAATAGAAAATTACTAAAGTCTTCTAGAGCCATCCAAGGACTACCAGCCAATGAGAGATTATCCCAAAGTTGTCAACAAGTCTTATTATTAAGACTTTTATTAGTAATTGTCAACATATACATAAGCATATAATTATATATCATATGTACTTTTGTGCTTTTAATATTCCTAAAAAGACCCACACATGTAGGCAAAATCTAAATAAAGATATACTGGACAATTTACAGCCATGACCAAAAAATTTTAAAAATTAGAGAAAATCATGTACGAAAAGTTACACAAAATATAGATATACATAGCAACTATAGCTCAACCCAACATAAATGATTTGTTCCCAAGAATTGCCATGTAACTTGAAATGCGTAATTAAATGTTTGGTTTCATCACCTTTAATTTTCATTTAAATACATAATTAACTTTAATACCATTTATTTTAGCCATTTATAAGACCAAATTTGTTTTTTGTTTATAAAAAATATTTTTATTTTGTAGTCTTCAGAAAAGAAATTGAATAAATTTGTTTATATGAAATCACATTAATGTGAAATTCACAGAAGTCAACACTGCATAACTTGGCAGAAAACTAAAACTGATTTGGTGTTAAAAGGTCAAATGTCAAGGTCACACTGAAATCATTTTTGGTCTGCTTTTGTAAGCTCAAATTTTATAGGTTGCCAAGTAGCTTATAGGGATGACCAACATCTATCATGCATTTTGTACTGTCCATTATCTGTTTATCATCATGCATTGTATGTTGTCCATTTTCTGTTCTTTGATCATGCATTGTGTTATACATTATTTGTTGTTTTCTGCTCACTGATAATGCATTGTGTGTTGTATATTATCTGTTCATCAATCATGCATTGTGCTGTCCATTGTTCATTGATGATGCATTGTGTGATGTCCATTGTCCATTGATCATGCATTGTGTGATGTCCATAGCCTGTTCATTGATCATGCATTGTATTGGCCATTGTTCATTGATGATGCATTGCGTTGTCTATTGTACAACAATCATGCATTGTGTTGTCCATTGTCTGTTCATCAATCATGGCATTGTGTGATGTCCATTGTTCATCAATCATGCATTGTGTGTAGCTTATTGTATGTAGCTTATTATGTGTAGCTTATTGTCTGTTCAACGATCATGCATTGTGTGTAGTCCATTGTTCATCAATCATGCATTGTGTTATCCATTGTTCATCAGTTATGCATTGTGTGATGTCCAGTCTGTTCATCAATTATGCATTGTGTGTTGTCCATTGTCTGTTCATGGATCATACAGTGTGTTGTCTTATCCTGTTTGCTCCCTTCAGGTTAAATGTCTTGTTAAATCTGGCAGCTAAATTTCCAAGAAAAACTGGCATCTTTCCTCACTTGCTCCAAACAACCCTGATGGAACGTGTTTCATCTGCATCTTTCATCTGCATCTTTATCTACTTAAACCTGCATGTCTAGATCATTTCAATCAAGCCCTCAGATGCAAACATTTCTTAAAAGAAATGGTGGTAAGAATAACTTGGGCAAGAAGTTCCACAGCTATGAAAGCATCGTGGTTTTGGAACATAACACCACTTAAAACATTATGGAAGGGAGGATATAGAACAAAGCAAAGACCTCTCCTATCTTATGGAGAACTTCGACCAATCACACTGAAGGCTTGGATTTGTATCCCAAATGGAATCTACAGTGGGTTCAAATATAGCTTAATAAGGCTTTACCTCAAGAACCACATATATAAAACTGTGACCATCTTAATAGTGATGATATAAAAGAGCAAATATTAATACAGATAGCAATGCAGAGTAAATAATATAAAAGCAGAAAGTATTATTAACAGTGTGTACACAAAAATATTTTAATTTAAACGATGCAATGAAAGTAGATCTAACAGAAATACAGATATAACAATACCATACAGTAACTATTCTCTTACTAGACCTGTATATTTAATTTGTGAGCTATATCATGTACATAGTCCATCAATGGTTGCTATCTGTAATACTTTTAATTTCTAATGTTAAATATATATATATGAATATGAACAAGCACATGGATATATTCCCTTTATATTCAATGGCTTGATGACATGCATGTCTTTATTCTGCATTTAGTCGTTTAGTTTAGACCTTTGAAACAATTCACACAAGTCTTTGTGTTTGTTTGTAGGTATGTTTGTATGCATATGTAGATATTTTCATGGGTATATTACCATGCTACTAACATAATTTTTCCATTCTTTGAAAAAACTTGTTGGACTGAGCCAAGCAATCCTTGTAAGCAGTCAAGCAAAAACAACTTTATCATAGACTAGTGAAATTTGATGTACATATCAGTATGCATTAGTAGATAGTCTGAGTAGGTTTTTGCCATTTAAGGAAATTTTCTGTCTGTATTGGGTGAATACACACATCTGCTTACCTGTTATAAGCTTATAAATGACTGCAATTTTTAAGTATAAGCAGAAGAGAATCCAATTTTATGTACGTTTCATATGAAAAAAGGAGCTAATATCTAGTTAACTTTGACAACTCTCGTTACAATAATTTTTAATGATAATGCCATTACAAGGCTATGAATGCCATTTGTAATCATCAGTAACACCACAAATGGGTCAAACATTGAACTTGGACCCAAGACTTGACTTGTTACTTATAGATACACTTTAGACAAGACAATGAATTTTCAGTACAGCAAAAGAAAACCTTAATTTTTTTATGAAAGCATTTAATAATCACAAAAATACATAAAATGTTTAATAAATGATCATATGTATTTTATCAAATGAACTGGATTTGGTAAAGCAGGGTAGCATCATTTAACCTGCTGCACACACACACAGGCTCAAGACTTAACAACCAGTTACTTATAGTCCAACTTTAGTCAACATCTGTTTGGTACAGCAAATAAGAAAACTTTGGTCTATTTATGAATGCATTTATTGATCATAAACCAGTCATAAAATGTTTAATAAATGATCACATCTATTTATTTATTTATTGACTGACCTGGATTTGGAAAAGTAGGGTGCCACAAATTCAAACTGCCAATAAGCACATTTACAGAATGGAAGAAAATTTATGAATGCATGCTTGATTAAATTGTCACCTTTTACAAAAAAGCATCAACAAAGATCAGGAACATTTAAAAATGATGTAATTAATTTGTAAATCATAGGACATTTTGCAAATATTCACTGATGTGCTGTTAATGGTACTGAATGCATGTGACTCATGATGCTATTTAAATAAAGTGGCAAATAAGCAAATATATTCGTGCAGCTTAACTGTACAACAAAGTGCAAAAATAGATCAATTGCAAGTTTTTTTTAATCCTAAATAAATTCAATATGGGTCACCATTATCTGATGCAGATTAATTGATTTAAGATCATATATTTATAAATCAACAGTAGCAAGTCTTCAGAACTCTGGAAAATACTGATGTATTCCCTAAATGTATAAACAACAACTCTGGTTGCAAAATTAATTATCGACTGATTCTTGTATATAAGCTGTTAACTCTTTCTCTCCTGGAATACATCTAGCAAAAATTACAGCAGTAAATGTATAGTCAATTTTGTCCCCATATTTAATAAGAAATACTGTACATACCTGCATATGAATCCAAATGCAAACATAGGCCCTGGGCTGTCATTGCATAATGCACCACCAGATCTATGTTGTTTGCTCTACTCATTACTCCCAACAAACTGCATAGATCTAGATCTGCCAGCATGTCATGTGATCTGGGTGTGTACAGTTTGGATTTGATTTATATGCAAGTATACACAGTATAATTATATACAGTATAAGTATACACAGTATATACAGTATAAGTATACACAGTATAAGTATATACAGTATAAGTATATACAGTTTAAGTATATACAGTATAAGTATACACAGTATAAGTATACACAGTATAAGTATATACAGTATAAAAAAACAAATTAAAAATTTCTATTTTGAAAACTTTGTGAGTTACCTCCATTTAACCAAATATCTAGGCATAAAAAATTATTACTTGGCTCCATGTTTGGTTAATATATGCACTAATAAAAACCTTTGTCATCAGAAGTGCTTTAGGTAAGCTAGGTAACCTTTTCATAAAATAAAACACTTTCATGATCATGTTTCATGGTTGTAAGAAGTTGATAATACAGAAATCCTGAGGCCATGGATCATGGGAGCCATCAACAACTCTTGTGGATCTAAAGCTTTGTCCACTTGGAGTGTCCATTGGGGCAAAGCACCCTCCACCTCTTTAACCATCAGGGTTCTATCAATTACGATTAATTTTGAAGGTATTCTTCAACTGCCATATTTTTCCTCTGGTTATAGCAGCCTCGATCTATTTTGAAACATTGTTCTAAACATACAATAAATGCATGGCTACCAACCAAAAGTTGTACATTGCTTTATATTAACTGCAAAAGTGATTACTGGTATAGTTTGAACAAACAGTAAAATCATGTCATACAGCCACTGTCGCTATTCATTATTGTGCTTCATGACTACTAAAACCAATCGTATAGAGGATGCAGCCAGATTTGAAAACAGCTTGGATCTTAGTTAATAAACATTTATATAAACACTGTTTATACAGAATTCTTGGTAATTTCTGAGAAATAACTCAAATATATGAACTGTTTGTGTTTTACTTAAAGACTCTAAAACCTCCACCCTAACCTGTAACCCCAGAAAACTCAACAGACTGACACAAATTATAAAATGGTCTTCCACAATTTCTCCAATATTGGATTCTTTCTCTATATGGAAAACATTCATCCATGTTTTATTCAGTATTTTCTTTTACAAATAAAGAAATCTATTTGCTTTTTTTGTAGTTTGTTTTTATTTATAAAACAATGTTCATCACATACATGTTGTACCATTTGTGGCAAGTGTGAACTGTATCAAGTATCACCAGTGTCCAGCCCTAAATGATACAATTTCTGTGACCAGCCCTAAATGATACAATTTCTGTGACCAGCCCTAAATGATATAATGTTGATTAATTGGTTTGAATGAGCATAAAATATGAATAAAATTAATTAAAGCATAAAAATGTCTTAATCATCACTAGCAATTTATTTATGACAATGACAAAGATAAAAGTAAAGTATGCAAAATAATGATCTGAATGAGTTCCAATAAAAAGTTTTATAGTAAATGACTCTCTTTAACAACATAATGTATCCTCAAAATGTTGTGCTCTTCTCCCTCAACAACAGGATCCAAAAAAATAGACCACATTATAAGTGAGGGTGCAACTTAACAGGGACCTCTGAAAGATTAAGGTATGGAGATCAAAAGTGAGAAAGGGGGTGGGGCCTAGTTAAATGCTTGAGTACTCATTCTATAATCATGTTGGGAATAATTATCAATATCTTGCTTGAATGAAGCCTTTCACCTTTTTGCATCAATTACCTTGATTTTCAAGAAAGAAAATAATCTCTGAAGAACAAAACGCACTAAAACTTTACTCAAAAAATTCAACATGCATCACATAAATATAAGTGAAAACATGGTGTATTATGTCAATGCTTTCTGCCCATGAATGTGGATACATTGTAGTGTTACTGTTAATTCCTAACAAAACTAGATTCTGTTTTTTAAAGAAGATAGGACAATTTATTTTGAGAAGCAACATCAAATTCCCTCTTTTATATTGTAATTCATTGAAAGAAATCATGAAATTTCTGCTCATACCAGAGCAAACCTAGGAATTTTAACAAACTTTGTGTTAAAATATGGTTTTTATGCACTAAAAACACCTTTCATAATGTTTTCTTGCTTTCCTTGACCAAATTTACAAATAACAGATAAACAGCTGATTGATGTTAGATATTTTAATAATGCTCATTGTAAAATAAAACAATGTTTGATTGGTCATTTGAAATGAGTTGACTTGACACATGACTATGAATGCCAGCTCATATGCTGGTTGGGTCTGCCAGTATTGTAACTTTCTTTATTCTACCATTTACTTGAACTAATACAAAATACATAATTAATGTAACAATATAATTCTACTTTAATTTACTTTTCACTGTTTGAATGCAACAAACATTTATGCCAGTCAGAGACCAAAACTGATTGTACTTAATTAGGTTCAAGGAAATGTGTGCAGGTTATGCTTTGATGGTTGACACTTTTCATGCATGAATAAAAGGAGGCATATCACATTTTTGATGTTTACACTGAAAACGAATTAAAAAAAATTAAAATGAAACCCAAATTTACTTAAAAGAGCTTATTTAATTGGTATTAATTTTTTAAAGTGGTGCCACCAGTAGACATTCCTATTTTAAAAATAAAGTGAGCAATATATTAGGATTTTGCATATAAAATTTGATCACACTGTTTCTGCCATTCATCAAAAAGGAACCAATGATTTTATGATGATAAATAGGTTTGTGATTTATCTGGGCATGTTAAAATGGTGTGCATCTATTCACATTAACTTACCTCTGTAAATATGAAAGCTGATTAATATTTTCCTTTAAAAGTGCTTAGACTGATCTCCACAATGTAACTCCAAATATGATGATGATTGCCCTATGTATGTAAATGAGCCAAGACTGGTCCAGGAATTTATTCATGGAATACCTTTATTGTAACAATTAAAACTGAACTAACTATATCCATAATGAAGTACTGATGGGGAAATCTGCTAGTCTCAAAAACTGAGACAAGAAATTGTGAAATTAGGATGGAGGCAATGACCATGAAATCAGAAATAAATCAAGTACAAAAAACAGTAAGCTACTTCAAATGGAAAACAGAGACAATAATCCATATACATATCAACACACTTTATACAAGTTAATTTGCTTAACTGACAATGTGAACTGTCTGCATCAAGCCCTCAGGTATTGATTTGTCTCCCTTAGAATGCTCACTGACTGGTGGAAAAACAAAAATAGAACCCTGCAAGTACAAGTTGGTTCAATGTTATGCTGATAACATTGATTCAAGAGTTGACAATGTGATTCATTAGATAAGCCTGCCAACTGTTTTAAAATGACAGGTTGTTTTTTCTTTAGCATTATCCTTTAACATGCTTGCAGCTTGCCTTGTTTAGGATCATGATATGCATATGTCAACACCTGTAGTTAATCCACTGGATACTGGTAATTAGGATAATCCATTGGATACTGGTAATTTGGATTAATCTAATGGATAAAATTAATTTGGGTTAATCCACAGGATATGAGTAATTAGGGTTAATCTGAGATATTAATTCTCCATGAGATACTGGTAATTAGGTTAATTAACACAGTTTCAAGGACTGAGAGTCGAATATACAATTACCAACTGAGTACACATAAAATATTCCTATGAATTTTTAAAATATTTGTCTGTTTCAAAGATATACTTGGTGTCCCAACACTTTAGTATATTTGAAATTAATTAAAAATTTTGAAAAAATAGAGTCTGGAAAATTGGAGGGTTTAGATATTTGGGTCAATTACTGCAAACAAAATATTAAAATTTGTTTCTTAAATTTTATTCTGCAGAATCAGACTTCAATTATTTTGTTGCCAACAAATTAACTTTGTATTTTGTTCTGTTATCTGTTATTTTGTTCTGTTTTGTGATGCAATTTCAATGCATTAAAAATGCATTTCAGACAGGTTTTTTTTTCAATGTTAAACATGATGACATAATATAACCGTTATGAAAAATAATAAAAAAAAGGCACAGAAATGTCATTTTGATGATGCATTCAAATAAGCAAGATTATGCAAAGAACATTTCCACTTTGATTCGGTGATGTCTGCCATCAATTAAACAGTCAGTCCTGCTCCTTTCTGGAGCCAGTACTAATACTGGCTCATGTTGCAAGAAGTTCAACACATCTAAAAAATTGTATTCCTATATCCTCTTCTTTCAGCCAGGCTCTTTCAAACGATAGAATAACACCATTGGACTGGGCTAAAGAAAAAAAAAATACATCAATTTATGACTTAATTCTAAATCTTTTAAAGTGAGACCCCAAAATTTTATTCTATATTTTATGTGTTAGATGCTTATTTTGCCTTTATTAAAATACCACGTTTCTTCAAAAGACCACTTTTGGGTCTTCCTATTGGTGATCTCTTAAGACAGGCTCCAATTTAACTGACAAAAGACTGATGCTCCTGAAAAACCTTTCTCTGATTTTAGTGTGAATGATGGCATATCATCACTGACCAGCTATTGCCCGCTGAAGGAGGTTGTTTAATAGCTATGTCAACAGGAAGAATGTCATAAATTTATACAGAACATATTGTAGAGCCTGCTGTAGGAGATTGCATAATAGGGAAAATGTACCTCTTAAAAATGCTTTATCTTACATAAAATTCACATCCACAAGAAAACATACAGTTTACTTGGGTTATTGTTCATCATACAGTAAATTTGTCCACAGCTATCATGAAAGTACTGTATTTATCATGCTACTCCAACCTGCTTGATAAATGCTTATCCTCTCTTGCTGGTTAAAACTTTTATAAGACATCCCTTATTGGGCATTTTATTCTAAGAATGCCACACTGAAGTGAAACAACTGCAGTATATACTCAGTCATAAGTCAGAAACAACAACTGCATATACTCAGCTGCAAGTCAGAAACAACTGCTGTATCTATTCGGTCATAAGTCAGAAACAATACTTGAATAATATACTCAATCATAAGTCAGAAACAACAATATAATGTACAGCATGAATAAAATATCGACACCTGTGTACTCTCCCACAAATCTCGTCACATACATTGAATCCACAATACAAATAATTCCATCGAAAATATGCACCCACCGATATTTAAAATATTCAATCATTTGTCACAGGTCATATAGGTCTGAATTCAGTGTAAAAAAATAGCATAATCATGTAACAAATGATGAAGCAAATTAACTTTTCAGTACATCCCAAGTCAATAAAAGTTTGTGTTTCAAGCTATGATTGGTAACATTTGTAAGCATAAACTTATTCTCTGTAAAAAAGAAACTTTCATGGCATAGTAAAAGTGTTCCAGACATGCTGGAAAATGAAACAATCCATCAGATTCCATTTCTTTTATTTAAGTTCAGAATTGGTTTCCTTGGAAGAAAGGTTCTTTGTTTTTATTGAAGATTATAGTCGGTTTTCTTTGATGAAGAGTGCATGCAGTCAGTATTCAAGTCACTGCTTAAGGACAGCTTTGGAGAATCAAATGCCCATTTTTTATTGCGGCAGCAACATAAAAAAATTGTACTGCATGATTGAGACTGAGTTTTTTCCCATTTGTTTAGTACATTTTCATAACAATCGGTGCTTCAAAGGTAATGATTTCTCTGAAATTTCAGTAAACTATTTTATCTGGGTACATGTTTTTAAAAAATGAATTGACCATTTTTTAGTCAGCTTATAGTTATTGTTCCTTCCTGCCTATTGAATAGACAAGTAAGATCTTGCTTTTGTATTTTTTGTTTTTTTTTCAATTTGTGGTAATGTAGTGATGCTGCATTCTACACATGCAACAGAAATTTAAAGAAAGGAGTTAATGCCTCATCCGGTTCATCTCTGCTACCAGAAATGTAAATTTTAAAAAAGTGGATACTTCAAAACATACAGTACTCATGCTAGATGTCAACATAATCGGATTATGATATAGTAATGCACTGTTAAGATGGTTTGTCAATATGGACAAAGAATTTGTTTATGTAACATTAGATAAATTCTGTGCATTTTATATCAACCTTGCGGCTTTCTTTCATGGGGTCTATAAATTTCTCCACTCCAAATCAAAGGTTGTATATACAAGTTTAAACAACCAACAATGTTGCCAATAAAAAAAATTGCCAGATGGTAAATTTTGCCACCAAGAAGGAAATAATAACCACAATTTGTGACATTGGCAAAGTTTTGTACAATCCCTGAATAAACTTTTTACATGTTATTTTTTGTACTTTTAAGACGTAATTGCATGTGATCAATCAGACATTTTCTCATGAGCCATAATAATCTGTTTAGTATTAATTGGTTTAAGTTTTAATGTTTAACCATCCATAATAAAGTGTACTGATCTTCACCAGTGATGTCCTTTTTCTGCCATGACCTACCTCGAATATCAGTAGAAACATGATTTCATTGGTTTTATTACTGTGTTAATCCATGATCATCAGAAGCAACTGTCACAACAATGGTTTAAGTAAAAGATCACTTAGCTGTGCTTTAATAACCACCTGACTTATTGGCTGTATTGATTTCAGAAATGTTAAACACTTGTAAGTGACTGAGCAGGTGTTTGATTTGTGTATTGGCAGTAGTATTGTTTCAACAACCAATATAGTGAACACCCTTTTTTGTCAGCATAGTTTTTGTTAATGTATTCTTTATTTTGGGTATTTGTACAGGTTAATCCAGTGAACCAAATACAGACCCATCATTTGGCAGGTCATTCTTTTGTGGCCTGCACTCAATCAAACAGTCAGTTCTATAATTATAATTACAAACTAAACATTTTTGGTTCATATTGGACCACAGCCTTAAAGATGTTCATAGGTTAATCAATGAAATTAATGACCTATAAATATGTAAACTCGGATAGAGGTGAATCCACAAATGCAAGTATCCACAATAATGCTCTTTATTTGTCTTTAAAAAAGCAACTATTTCTGATACCCATGACAACAAATGAAACTATGATGAAGAAAGACAAACATACAGATTCAAGAATTGGCAGACTTACCCTACAGTACCAATACATTAAGTACACCTGTTTCATTGACATCTCATCCTCCAGTTCTGTTTCATCACACAACATACACACCTATTGGAAAAGAACAATTTTACTATTATATTTACTGCAATGCAGCATACACCTATCAGCACAAAGCACAGACCCAGAACTGCTAATGCATCATTATGCCAACAGATGAGAGTCTATGCTGTCTGCTTGATACTATAACTACACCACTCCCTCGATAACTCGCGCACAACTGGGTCCAAAAAACATCGACCGCGTTATGAGCGAGGGCGCTAGTTATCGAGGGACCTATAACAAATGACAAAACAAATGGATCGACGTACACAAGCAAAAGGGGTGGGTGGGTGGGTTTGGCATTTTAGTGTTGAATACTCAATAATCATGCTATGATTAACTATGATTAAATATTTGTTCATCACAGAGTAACATTAATTTCAGGATACCTTACAGGATATTGAGGAGATCATCAAACAATAATCCACACGTTTTCCATTGGCTTAACACATGTATGATTTCGCATGTTGTGTACTACGTCACAAATGATTGTGTTAAATTGGATAAATTCTTGTTTGATCCAAAGTAGATTTTTTTATACACAAGATCGACACCCACTGAAAAAAAACCCCACAATGTCAATCTAATGACAGGTTGATTTGATTGCGGTAGAAGTAAAATGATTTTTTTTACAAGGGTTAGCCATTACCGACATCAATTTAATGGGTCTACAAATTTAAAATAACGTAAATTAGAACACGATAATACTTGCAGTTTGTGACACGTTTGACAAATATCACTTTACATTTTCAAAACTTCTGCACATTTTTTTTTTTACTCTTTGATTTCTCTGCCGCCTCTGTGTCTTTGTTCACGGATGATTTTCTCTCTGAGCTGGTTTGGATAATTACATGCGGCTTCCTGATTCGCTAAGCGTATTTCTCCCGACAATGAATTTTGTTTCATTCTATGTCAGAGCTGGGATCTCCAAAAGTGATAAAAATATTTTAAATATATCATATAAAAATGTGAAACCATTTTCGACTGGTTAAATAAAATGAATTTTGAAAACAGTAATGACCTCAAGAACTTATGCTGCTATCGGCATGCTGCCTTTGATTTATTTTTTTATTGTACTTTCCTTGCTTGATTTGATACAACAGACATATTCAAAGTGATAAAACAACACAGGTGTCTTTTAATTGATTTTTGTTTAATGCAACAAACACTTCCCAGAGTTGTTGATCAAAACAAAGCCGGCATTTTTTTTAGGTTCTCACAGAAGTACTCACGGGTTTCGATGTGACAAACGATTGACTATTTTCATGTTTTCATAGAAGAGAATATGTTGCAATTCTAGTGTTTACACTGAAGCAAAATTAAGGATTAGAACGTGAATTTCACCTAGCAAGACATTTAAGTGGTGTTTTTTTTATTATCTGTTGCCACCTATTAGCATAATATTTCGTTGATCCTGTTTCGCCTGACTGATTATTTACAGAGTATTAACAACTTTTTCTCTCCAAAATCCCCAAACATAATTTGAGACATCTAATAAGAACTTGAAAATTTCATGATATAGATTTTTCTTTACGGCAATAATCACCATTTCCGATGATATAATGAGCTACCGGATTTCATGTATTTTTTCGTACCTTTTAATTTTTCGTAACAAACCAGTTATCAAAATAATAAATATTTAAATGTATCATAATTATTCATATAGATATCTTTGTATTTGAAAAATTGGTTAAGTTATCGGACATAAAATTTCCACTTAGAAGATTTACGTTTGCAAAAAAGATCGAAAATACCGTATTCCCATTTTGTTTTTACAAAAATTATTGATTTATAATTATTTTTTTGTGTACGAAAATTTACATTATATACAGTATGTAACAAGGTTCAATATACTAATTCTTATCGCGAATTTTTTTCTCATTTAACACATTTTAAAAAATATTTCCTTTTTAAAAAAATCGGGAGTAATGCCGGACACTGCATTATAAGCGGGTTCGCAAGTTATCCGGGCACGAGTTATCGAGGGAGTGGTGTATAAGAGATACTGCTAAGCTTCATATTTTGTGATACCCAGTCAAAAAGCGACTTTACTATTTTACAGTAATTTTTATTGGTTCAGTCAATTGCAATCTTAAGATTTTGAGTTTTAAGATCAAGTATGATTTGGGTCTAGCACCCTTGTGCATGTTTAAGTCCTTCGCTTTATAAACCTGTTGATGAGACACTTGTAGACCATGTTATAAATGAAGGAACCTCATAATGAGGGATGTTCCAACAATACCGACATAAATGTGCACAAAACACTGAATAGCTTATATGGTATCGTTGCAGATGATTTTATACTGTGCTATATGGATATGACATACTAAACTCAAATACTTAAGCAATCATCACCATTAAGTTTTGAAACAACAACCCATCTTGAACTTCAGAATACTGACACAGACCAACTTATTACAACATTGATCATTGTGGGAAGAACTGATGCATTTAGTCAATGTTGAAAAAATTTCTTTCTTTTGAAAGAAACAAATATCTATAAAATTAAATCTACCACAAAAAATAACATTGCTGAACAACACTCATAAACCTTGTGACGTCAAATTTTTAAAGCTTACAAACCATGAATATTTCCAGTTTAAAGAAGTGAAATCACTATAATTGTAATAAATGTTATACTTGGTACAAACACTTGCTTCCAGATTTAAAAACAAATGCAAACCAAATATACAAGTCACTCAATAATATTAATTTGGGTCTATAGTAATTACTCATGGCAGTGATACCTCATTTGATGACGCTTCAATGAAGTGCACTACTGTCTATTTGCTTACAAAGTCAAACTGAACTGCAAAAACACAGATCTGATCTGCCATCACATAATGTGCAAGCAGATCAGAGCTTATGTTGTTCATTCTACTGATTACTTCTAACAAACTGTATAGATCCTGATCTACCAGTGCTATATGTAACACCACATCCAGGTCTGTGTGGTCTGCATTTGGACTGGACATAAAAGTGAGTATATATTGTATGTCACAAGTTAAACAATATTGATGTACAGTTGGTATTTTAAAAGCAAGACTATGTTACAACGGGCATATCTGTACCAGAAACCCTAATAAATGGTAATTAATGCATTTAAAACCATATTATACTTAAGTTCTCAAAAGTCAAGTAAAAACAAAAAATGAAATACATTAACTAGCACTGAGAAAACCATAGTTAGCATTTTTTTATGGCATTCAATACTATATCCATATCATATGATGAGCCATATTATTTTTAGTGTATTGGACCATTGTAGTGAGGTCTTTATCTTTAATAATGTATTGCAAATTCTTTATGTTTGCGGTGTGCAAGCCATGAATGTAAAGACCAAAGATTCACCTGAGGACTCCACAAGACCCATTGCCCAATCCATGAATTCAGGTATCCTATATACTTGCTTATAAGTAGAGTTCAACTGCATAGAACCAGATTTGCCATTACTGCAGAACACATCAAAGGATCTTGGTTTATGACAGTTGTTAGGAATAAACAGCAAAACAAAAAAATACTGACCCCAATCTGCCAGCACATTATGTGGTCACAGATAAGTCTTTGTTATTTGCAGTTGGACTTGACTTACAAAAGAGTATACATAATATCAACAGAAAGTTATTTTTTCATAAAATCAAAAATGTATACCCACAACAATAACTGAATAATTCTAAGTATTCATTGTTATGTTGGTAAGAGTCTTTTAAGGACCAAATTATGTTTGTCTACATATGATGCAAAGACACCAATTAATGTTATTATTAGAGTTATTGACACAAAAGCATTCACCCTTACTGATTATGTCCATCACAATCAGTCTATAGTGTGGGTTTGAGTTTTTGGCTCAGTCAATGCGGGTATGCAAGAAAGTTTGCCAGTAGCTTCCCATGGATTGGTGGTTCTTACCAAGGTTTTTCTGGGTTCTTTGCTTCAGCAGTTATATTGGTTGCATAATAAAGCATTTTTTGCACAGAGAAATGGTGTTACCCCCCAAAAAAAAACAACAATGGTTTATTATCTGCTATATTTTGTCTATGTTCAAATAGGAAATATGAGTAGTATCATAATTCTATTTCCCTGATTCAATGTAAGACAACACATATTTGGAAAATAAAATGAAAAGATTAAGTTCATAGTCAGATTCACATGTGCTTTTCTTGTATCACAAGTCAACATGCTACCACTGTATCAAGTAAATGATCAATGAAATTCTTTGACCACAATTATCATTGTCCACTGAAGAAAAATCTGGATTAAAATATCCAATTGTTTCTCTTGGAAAATACATTAATACATGGACTAACATAAAATAAATAATATTATCCAAAAGTGAACATCTGTGTCAGGATCAATAAGACTAGACTGTGTGCAACATACCCAATATATTATAACAACCTATTTTGAAAATTCTGGAATCAACAAGCTATATCTTTACATCTGACTTACCTTGAGTGTTTCTGGAACATCCAACTTTTTGATAATCATGGACTTAAGATGAACTATTAGAACCCTGACAGAACACCTGATAAATTTCTTGTCCAGTGATGGCAATTGGAATCGTCCAACTTCACAATCAACAAACTGTGGGCTGAAATGATAAATTCTTTAAAGATTATGAAGAGAGTCCTGCTTATTTCTGAGCATAAGACATTTTAGAAATACAGGTTCCTAAATTTATAATAAGTTTTATGATAGTGAATGGGTTACAAATGATAGAAGACCTTTTAATTGTAGACTTAGCATTTCAATAATGATTATTCATTTCATAGTAATTATGGAGTTATTTACTGGCATTGGGTAGCAATTAAATCAGAACTAAGACTTCTATGTGGTATTTACTTATAATAATTCTTATGAATGAAATTTTACTGTCAAGTATTAAAAAAAAACATCTCTAATATTCTTTGGTGATAGCAAGTTGTCATATTAGCTGCTGTAGTGCAAGTCAGCTTGGCACCATTTTCATTTAGGACAAAAAAGACATCATTAGAAGTCTTTTGCTGAGAAGCCAATTGTCATAATGATCATCCATTCAGCAGGAGTATAGGTATGTTTTTTTTTTGTCAAAGGTATCATGGCAGCCATAATGGGTAAAAAATTAGCACCATTTTCATTTAGGACTTGGTGAAAGGCCCAAGTCATTAAGATCATTTATTCATGGTAAGTAGTGACATTTAAGCAGTCATCATGGCAGCCATACTGGATGTACAACTAGCAACATTTTCATTCAGGACCACTTGTATTGTAAGATGTTTATTGGTGATTTTGATATACCTATTCATTTGGATAACAGCTGAGTCAACAATATTTTCCAAGATATGGCTTTCCATTCAGGAGTAGCAATAACAAGATTTTCAAGATGGCTGCTGTGGTGGCCATACTGGACATCAGATTGGCACCATTTTCATTGAGAACCAACTAGACATCATAAGAAGTTTTTTAGTAATACCTCATCTTCATAAAGCCATCCATTAAAACTGAGCAGTGATACCAAGATTTTTAAGATGACCACTGTGGTCACCATACTGGAAATCGAAGCAAAACCATTTTCATTTACGGATCACCTTGACTATGGGATGAATGTGAGTAAATTTTCAATGCAATCCTCCACATAGTTCATGCAGAGTAACAAACTTGCTGTAATGCCCCATTGGACAACAACCATCTCATAAGCTCTTCTGGTCTATGACCAGTAGAGATAAAAAGCAATTAACTTTACTGAATGAAAACTGTCTTGTGCTCTTCAAAAATAATCTTTCTTGAAAAAACACAATTTATTGCATGCAAATATCATCCAAATTAACAAAGAGAGAATAGTCTAAATGCATAATACAACAGTATCACTCATTTAAAATTCTATATGACACCAGTTTTCACAATAAGGACATAATATCTAAATGGGACATTTTATTGCACTGTGGCTCATATTCACTATACATAATACACACCAAAACAAGCATGGAGAGCACAACAAAATTGATCTCATGATCCTAAATTATTTTGAGCAAAAAGTGAAGTCAGATATCAGATATAGTTTAACAAGTGGATACCTATATCATGGAGATCTATTTGAGGCATAAAAGTTTAGAAAATTCAATGAGTTCTACAATAATTTTAGCATTACTGTTTTCAAAGATATAGACTGTCTCAGTTTTGGGACCATGAGCTGAAGTTCCCTATTTGAAAGAGTTTAAGAATATGTCTCAGAGCACAAAAACTCAATCACAAAATCTAAAATTTTGATGCGATAATTTGAACCAAATTTTATGTCACTGAAAGTTATCATACTACCCAAGGAGTCCAATCTAAGAATATCCCGGAGATTTAACAGTCTGGTTTTGTCACAATTTTGATATAGTAATCTGAATGAAATTCTGTGTCACTGAAAGTTATCATGCTACTAAAGGAATCCTATCTAAAAATATCCTGGAGGTTTAAAAATTGGGGATGTCAATGGGGGATTAATTTTTCCATATATGCATTTTACCATCTTCGATAATGCATCGATAGTAAAACTCAACTAACAATAAAATCACTATTAATATCCCCAAATCCTCTGCAAATCTGTTATTCCAATAACAATAAAACATATTACCATGAGAAATTGAAACTTGAAAAGAATACCTTAAGAAAAAAAAATAGTTACCTGTATCTCTCTAAGCACAAGCAGACCTGTTCATCGAACTTATACTGATGTGCCTGGCCATTATTCAATGTGGCTGAGAGCTTCGGTCCAAGGTTTTCTTCCCCTTGAATAGAAATGAAAACAAATATTGTTATGTTTTCCACACAAAAGAAACCTGCAATATTTTCCCACTTACAACCCAGCGAACAGGACCCACCCAAATCTGCCATGGGATGATGAAATGACATATATAGGTTTTTGCCGCTTACTTAAAATAGATCCACAATTTAGGACCCTGATTTATTTGGAACCTTATCATAAACTCAGGTCTAATCTTAACTGAAATATACTGATCAACTAAAATGTTGTAATTGTCAATTTTGAGTGAGATTTAATAGACTGCATTTGCATTTCTTACCTCTAATGTCAAGCAAATTTTTATGAGAGAGACCAGAAAATTACTGAAAAATTGGGACGGGTAACTCAACTACTTTACATTTGACCAAGATAAATGTTTGAGTATGTGACCTTGACTACAATTTTTTGGCCAAAATTACTTTTAATCTACATCTGACAGTGACTTATCTAAGAGTAAATATGGTATTTTAATATTTGATATATATGTGAGTCAGTGGTTGCTTCCAGAATGAACAAAATCTACTCCTCAGAACATCACAATTTTATGATATTTGTATCACCAGCAAATTTTAGGGACAGGAGGCACAGTCAATTGAGTATTAGAAATGACACACACCATGTATTTGAAATGGTTTGTAAGCACGTGTAAATATTCATCTTTTAGATGGTAATGCCATGTTTATATCTCAATGAACAAATGCTGTTTAAGCCATACTTTTATATGCTGTGGATTGAAAAATGTTTTCTAAAATATGATTGTTCAATAATTCTTACCCAGCCATAATGCCTTTGGAGAATTACTACTACCTTGCAAATGCAGCTCTCCCAGGTGAAAATGTTTTAGCTAAAAAGCTACCTGCCCACCTAGGTGCAGTTAAGTTAGATAAGTGATCTTTGCTTGATACAGGGATTGGCACCAAATTTTGTGAATTCTTTAGTTACTACAGGAGTAGAAGGTACTCTCTCTATATGAATATAAATTTTACTAAAATAAATTGGTTTCTTCTTCAAATTCATTACCCAATCATAAAACTTTGGAAAAATAGGAAAGAGGTGGAGGGAGATACACATTTACCCCAGAGAGAAAATCCTACTGGACAAACAACTGTATGTTGGTAGCTTTTTAAATGGCTTTTATGTAGAAAATTGTCATATATAAACAATGATCTAGGTGTGTCCATGCTTCCCTGGCTTCCCAGAATGATCAAAGGGTGTGTGCCCTCCTCCACATTCCATTTGTGCTCACCACCATACAGATTGTGATTTCTGGAGGCTTTACCAAAGGTTATACCCAACAAGCAAGGTTGCTCTATCTGAGATTGAGCTACATATTTGTATAGATTGTGAGAAGCTGGTCCAATAGGCAAAGTCTCCATCTCCATTTGGACAACAGAATCCTTTGAAATGAGTGCTAATTAGGCAACCTAGAACTAAAAGATTTGCTGAAGCACACTGCTGGAGAAGGAATTCTTGGGTGGGTATATTATCCCATATAAGCAAAATGCCACTATTGTACTGATTTTTGATGTTCATTCCTGAGGTAGACATACCTGTTCACTGAGTGATGAACTCATACCAGGATGAACAAAATGTTGAGATGGTACAAGTTCAGATTTGTCCTTGTTTACAAGGAAACTGAGAAGGAAAGCCACATGAATCATCATGTCTTGATCTAAAGACTAACCTGATGTTATAATGTACTCCAGGTAGTTCATGTTGCTGCCATGGAAGTGTTTTGCCAGGACATGGACCATCTGCTGGTCCATCAGCTGAGTTTAAACCCAGGGGCTAATCCCAAATCCAACTGGGAGTGCTCTGAACTGGTAAATAGTGTATTTGAAGGTAACTGCAGCAACTTCCTGGATGCAATGTGAATGGAGATGTAATAATACATATCTTCCAAATTCACACTGATAGTGTAGCATCACTCCTGGATGACATTTTCAGCCTGCCAAGGTGTTTGCATCATGAATCAAGGAGTGCAAAAGAATTGAGTGCACTTAGTTCAATGAAAAGGTGAAGAGTGCTACATCTCTAGATATGGGAACACTGGGCAAAAGAGGATGTGCGTTGAAAGTGATTATGAGTCCCTCAGAAACCACTTGTCAGGATCATAGGTTATTGTGGCATATTTTCTCCTTCTGTAGCAAAGAAATGGAGATTTGCCCCTACCCAGATCTGTGATTAGAGCAATATGAAAATGATTTCATTTTCTTTAGATAGGACACTCTCATGGAGAGAAACAATGGTAAAACCAATCACCTTCTGTCTCTTGTCCACTTTTGTTTTTAGAGAACTGTGGTTTACGATGATTGTAGATTCAGCAGAACTAATTACCAGTGGCTTGTATTTGAGGTGTTCATGCATTCATTTTGTTGATTACCTTGCAAATCCCTCTGCTGTTTTTAAGACTGTGAGAGAGGGAAATTGGTCTCCATGGTGCCTTGCTTTAAGATTTTGTCAACCTAACCATTAAAGTGAAGATTAGATGATAAAGGTTGAGATTGTAACTTGGCCTTATCATGGTCTTTGGAATGGTGAGGTAGAGAACATTGCATCTTGTTCTGCCAGTTGTAAGTTCATTGTTACAGCATTGGCCAGATTATGTTGGGCAGCTCTGTTAAGGCATGGGCAACTGGAGACAGACAAATCAAA
Organism: Potamilus streckersoni; assembly: GCA_016746295.1. Lineage (NCBI taxonomy): Eukaryota > Metazoa > Mollusca > Bivalvia > Unionida > Unionidae > Potamilus > Potamilus streckersoni. The sequence continues at coordinate 1,161,631 of JAEAOA010000270.1, read as the reverse complement.
TCATATCCAATAATGGCAAGGGGACTTGCAAGCAAGTTTTGCAGGCACTGAATAAAAGTGTTGAAGCCAATGTCTCTTGTGCTACCTGTGAAGTATCTGCAGAAGAATGTTGAAGATGGTGGCTCATTAACTTGAAGAACATCCTAAATTAGATACTTCCAAACTATCACTAAATACAGGCTCCCTTTGCACAGCAAACACTTGAGAACAAAATGAAGTGATGTCTTTTGGATTGTAAGGCACTAAACTGGACATCATAAACAGGGAGTACAATACTGGTTAGACTGATCCATGAAATTACCTGTTAAAACTGGCTGATACTATATTATCAATTATGGTCATAACTCATGATGATCAGAGAAATATGTAAGAGTTCAGTCATGCTATCTTAGTTGGCATGACATCCAGTTCTTTTTATCTGGATGAGGTATGGGATATTGATCTATATAGCTGGTCCATAAATCTGATATGTGAGATGTTAACTGAGACTTTGTTTGCTCTCTACCTCACTCCCCAACAAGTGATATGAAGTCAAACTAAAGCATGCAACTGACAGTGTTCACATTCTTCTGTCCATAACATGCATGTCTGATATATATTCGTAGACTGACATGTTGCACATGTAGACTGGTTGTCAATCTGATCTTGCCAATGGTCTAAATCTAGAAGACAAAACAGAGCAGACAATATATTCATGTTAAGTGCAATGCGTCCTCCTTTATGAACTTCAGCATGAATGTGAAGAGCTACAAGGTATGACAATTAAAAATAAACGGGTGCATGTGCCTGCAGATACGGGTATAGAGTCAACCCTAAAATAACTATTCTAAGAAATCTTACCTCCAAGGAAGTTCATTTGACTTCCTATACAAAAAAAATCATCAAAGCATCACTAATAGTAACTATGAAGTAGATGCTATGATTGAACTATGCATAGAAAACATACCTGTATGTATCCAACTGCAGTGGACAATACAGCAACATAATTGAGTTTTCTATAGCACACACCACACAGGTACATAAAAATGCACTAAAGCATCATTACTGATACTTATGGAGTAGCTGCTATAATATCATTTGTAAGAAAAATTGTATCTGTAGGAAAGACCAAATGATGACATATACAAGTAAAATCAGTACTACAAAGTGGATGCTAAGTCTGGATTAATATAGAAAACTCATCTGTACATATCCAACCATAGTGGAAAGAATACAACAATATTATATGTTTTCTGTATCACACATCAGAGCTACACCTATTTAAATAAAACTAGAGTAATGTGAGGGGATGCAATCATAACTAGCTGATCCTGTCCCCTCCCATTTGTTAACTGACCCATTACATGTATATTTTTTCACATGTGGGTATTAAGCCCATTAATGAAAAGAAACTAATTGGTTGTTGGGGTGGTGGTAAGAAATAACTAGCTGGTGAAACTAACTTATTGAAGAGGGGAAGAGAATCAGTTAGCCAATTCTTTGCATGGGGAAAGAAAAAGATAACTGATTCTTTCATTGTGGAAACTTTCAGCAGGGTGGAGAGAATTGGCTGTTACACTATGCCAGGATGTACCAATGGTGCCTAAGTGTGTGAGGACAGCAAAGTGATCACAGTGAAAAGCCAGAAATTGTAATTGAAGAACGAAATAACAGAAAAGTTGTAAATTTAGTAAATTTATGAATGGAGTGTACAACTCGTTGAAGAGAACACCCATCCAACTAGCTTTAAGATAGAAAACTTCCAAAATGCTTGAGTGAATTGTGAAGCCCTTATGTCTGTACAGAGCATACCTCAAAACATAAGTGGAAGTAGTAAAAAAAAGTATTCATGGGATTTGGTACCATATCCTATATCAAGGGGATATCATTTTATCTAAATGCCACCTAGGTGGGCAGATAACTTTCAGCTGTTAAGCTAAAGTGTTTTAGCCTGAGAGGGCTTGATTTCCTAGGTAGTAATAATTCTCTTAAGCATTATGATCAGGTAACATATTTAAAGAAGAAATTACAAAATAAAGACTTTTTACAATTTTCTTATTTTAAAAATGTAAGATTCAAGAAGAGTAAGGTAACAGATAAGGTAACTCTAGCCAAATTTCAGATAAGGTAAAGACTATTTCAATAAAGAGATTGCATAACTCACATGCTCCATTACATCTTTTGAAATGCCTTAATAGTTTTATCAAGGTTTGAATTATTTTTAAAATAAAAGCAAGATTTCCATTTCATTCACTGAGTGTTCTGTATTGATCCTGAAGTAAGACAGCTTAAATTTTGTGCTGTTTGTATATCGAATTCATTGTCCTAACAACAGTTCCTAAATATACATGGTACGAGTCTAAACATTTGAGGACATCGAGGTATATGTGGTTCAGCTCATCTTCATTCAGATTATATCATAACCATGCTCTGACCACTAGGTCATTTAAGCTTTAGTCCATTATCTCTATGCACATTAATGCAGAATAATTTGTTTACTAACTATAGTTCCTCTATCATGCACTGAATTCCCATTTAGAATGTGGAAAAATTAACTATCTAAATGCAAAGACTCAAACATCATTTTGATATCACTTTTATACTATTTTTTTTCTTATGAGATTAATAACCTTGTGTTTCATCACTGCATGCAATAAATCCTCTGAAATATTAGACAAAACTTTTCATATTCTTAACCAATGCTATATATGAGAAAAGATCAGACTAAATATAATCTAAGAAACAAAAATTTATCAAAGAGTAGACTTCTCAAGGTGGCATTTTACTGTGGATTAACAGCATTGCAGCAGTGGTTCATCTTACCATGGGAATGTAATTTATTGTGAGGAATCTGAAACTGACAAAGGAACAAAGTCTGAATAAACACATTACATTTGTCTTATAAGTCTTTTCATGTTAATGTTTCCATGGTGATGATGGTACTTACCCTCTGTCACCCTCTTTGAAACTCCTCTAGCTTTGAAGAATTCTTCTCTCCTTTTCTCTTCATCTAGAAAAGTATTTTCTATGCATTTATACTAATGCATTACTATTATAATCATAACATATATCAGAAAGGTATCTGAAAGTTGCTTTGAAATCTTTTATTCTGCATGTATATATTGTCAAAAGCATTGCAATGTATGACACTTTCATTCACACTTAAAATTATAGCTATGCTTCTCAAGGAAGTGGAATCCTTCACCTTTCACAGGTGGATTACTTTGTATGGGGTCTTTATATTGTTGTCCAAATTAACAATTCAAATCATTGCAAGTTAACATATTTTTCACATGTAATAACTAACATCACACAGAAATCCTCTAGTTTCTAATCTACTGTAGCAATTCTGTTGTATGTATGCTGCACGTAATGGAGAATTTAATTTAAATATGATTTACACTCTTCAAATTGAAAAAAAACAAGAGGCTTAACTGAACCTGAGTCATTCACCTGCTTGACATTTTTTGCCTAACATTCAGTTCAACAGCTGGTCAAGAATCTAATTTGCAGGGTCTATTCTAGAACTCATGACAGGGGAAAAAATCAGGCAAAGAAATCAAACAAATAAGTGAAAAACATACAACATATTAGCAAGCACTATTTTTATTTCTTCACTAAATCCTCCTTTTCACTGATAGCAGGGAAAATTTCCAACTTAAGTTTTCTGATCTAGAACAGATCTTGAATTAGCAGGATGCCTATTGTCAAATTATTTTCAAACTATGTCGACTGGTTATGAAATCAGTTCGGTTTTTTTCTTTGTATTTCCAACTGTATCTGAAAACACGTAAGAATCAAATTCTTGCAAGAATGAAGGACCTTTAAGCAATAATGTTTGGTGTCAAATTTGGCTAAATTTGTTGAGGAAGTTGAAGCTCACATGGTCATAAGGCCAAATGATTTCTTGGTAAAGACCTGCATGTGGCATGCATCGTCAAGCATATGTCATGTGAATCCATCAACACTGCTATTCTCAACTTCTCAAAAACATCTGGGACAATTTGAATCAAACTGGGTAGAAATGGTCCCCAGAACATGTTCTACAGAAAATGTTTTTGTGATGGCTTCCCTTAGTAACTAAAATGTAAAACCTACAGCTCAAACAATTTTACAAAACTAAGAAGAACATTCTTAGCACATGCTCTTGCATACAGGTGAAGGTGACTCCCACAGCAATCAGGGTATGACTGCTGTTCCTCATACACTTCTACCTCACTAACTTGTGCACAACAGGCATCCAAAAACATCAATTGCAGTATAATTGAAGACTCGAGTTACAGAGAGAACTATACAAAACTAATAAATGAAACGAACTCAAGGAAGGGAAAAAATTAGAACTAGAGGAATAGTGGCAATTACATTGTTACTCATTTTATAATCTTGTTGAAATTAACTGTGAAAAATATGCTTTAAAAGGGCATAGTTTATTTTCCATAAGAAATTATCTTTAATTTCTGGATAAACTATGTTGAAGAGACCTTTAATATCATTTATTCCACATGGTTTCTGCACAATTAACATGTGTACTGCTAAACATTGTTATTATGTCACTGCTTTTTACATTGAATTGGATACATTCTAGTTGTTTTTTTTTTTAAAAATCAACATTTATTTCAGAAACAACATCAAAACTTGTTTTATTTTCATCTTTTGATTCTGTCACTAGATAAATTAGCAGACATATAGCATGCAAATTTAATTCACAAAGGTTAATCATTACCAAACATGAATTTAATGGATCCCAGCATTTGTTTAAAACAAACATAAATGAGAAAACAATAATATCTGTGGAGTGTAACAATTATAACAAGAGTATTGTGAAGAGACTGATGCTCTACTGGCCAGAAAGACTTCCAAGGAATTGCTGAGTGCTGATACACATATTCTTTAGTAATAACAAGATTTAGCTACTGTAAATGTCAGATTATCACAATTTTCATTTAGGGCAGACAAGACATCAGTTAGGACCAATAAGTTTTCTGGGGAAAACCCCATTTTCATACAACATTCTGTTTTGAAGCAGTATTATTTGAAAGATTTTCAAGATGGCAGCCATGGTGGCGATATTGGATATTAGATTGATGCAATTTCCAATCAGGACCAACTAGACGAAATTACATGTGAACATCCTTGCCAGTAGGGCTTTCCTCCTGAGATTAGGGGTGTCAACCATCCCTCCTATCAATCACTGAAAATTTCATTGTGCTCAAGATCATTTAAGAAATTCCAGAATATAAATTATTCCTTTTATTCCAGATCTTGTTTCCAATGTTAAATACTTAGAGAAAAGACTTCCTGGGATGATATGACTATGAAATGGTTTATGCAATTTGAGCACAACACTTTAATTACTAATTTGACAGACAATAACCAAATAAGGTAATCACTGGATTGTACTGTTTGATCAGTAAAAATTTGGATAAGATTAAAGATTTTCATGGATTTTGACTGGATTACTGAAGAGCTCGGGCAGTATAAAACAAATAACATTACCTGAATCCTTTAAGCAAGGTCATTTGGTATCAGTATTTCAAGTTTGTAAAGATGATTTATACTATGAGTGATCAGAAAAAGGATTCAAGATATTTATGGTTGGATTAGCAATTACTAAACAGCCCAAGTGGCATAACACAGGTTGGTTTGGCTTCAGTATTTAAAGTCTAGTGAAATGGATTGTCTCCTAATTCTAAAACACCTAAATATCTAAATCAAAAATTCAGCAGCAAAAAAAGACAGGAAGTATGTGCTTGGAATCAAGTTGATTGGATCATGAATATGTATTCTGATATTCTGGTCAATTGTAAGAAAAACTTCAAAATTCGAGCCAGATTGCACCAATCGTGACCAGTTTTGGCAGGCAGTCATCAGCCTGAATCTATCTACAGTAAAGAAACAATATAAACTTCTTGATGTCTCAGAACTGATACTAACACTGTCAAATTCAAATGCAGATACAAAAAAGATGTTTTCTAATCTCAGGATGATTCTGATGGAGTATAGAGGAAACCTGGATATGGTAAAAATCCATTATCTCCCAAATGGTGAGATTAACATGAGGAAACCTGGATATGGTAAAAATCCATTATCTCCCAAATGGTGAGAATAAAAAAGAGAACACCAAGCCATGATCTACTAAGAAAGGCTAAAAACAGAACATTGTATGAAATGCAACAGGTTACTGTGAATGAACAGATGTGACAAGATGATGTGCTTATCTTAATATACAGAAAGGAAATTTGTTCAATAGTTGTAACTTTTGTCCATTTTTATACTAAATATCAATTTGATAAATTCCTCCTGATTTGAAGTCAAAATTCCTGACCAAATTTGTCCTTTTGATCTAAGTCAAAATTCCTGACCAAATTTATTAAATCTCCAGATCTGTCCTCAACTGACCTGTCTGTTCTGTCACTTGTATGGATACCTCTGGTGAAATCACATTATCAAAATAACCAATCATCTTGGAGTAGCCATAGCAAGATTTCAAGACGGCCATTGTGGTAACCATATTGAAAGTCAGATCGGCATCAATTAAATTTATGACCAATTAGACATCATAGGAAGTCTTTTAAAGGAAACCTCATGTTGATATGATTATTCATTCAGTAGTAACAACAAGATTTCAAGACAGCCACTGTGGTGTCCATTTTGGCAGTCTGACCATTTCCATTTGGGACAAGATGGACATCATAAGAAGTGATTTAATAAAAAGCCCATGCTGATATGACCACCTATTTGGGATGAAACACAATTAAAACTTTCAAGATGACCACTGTTGCAGCCATAGTGGATGCACAATGCACACCCTTTTCATGTAGGACCAACTAGACATAAAAAGATGTCTTTGTGGTCAAAACTCCCAGGCAATATATTACTTTTCATTCAGGAAGAGTAACAAAAAGATTTTTAAGATGGCTACTATATTGGCCACGATGGACAACAGATTGGATCCATTCATTCAGGAAAAGTGGCAATAAAATCATTTCAAGATGGCCACTGTTGTAGCCATGTTGTCTGCTGAAGCAGTACTATTTTTTTTTTAGGACCATATGCATAATGTTTTATGGCAATGTGCCAAGCAATTTTGGAGCAGCAGCCATAACAAACAGTCGGATGATGCACAAAGGACTATCACATAAGCTATTTTTGTCTGTGACTAGTAGAGCTAAGAACTATGAACTTCAAATTACGACAAATTATAGTCATGGCAGAGTCAGCAAAACAAGTGAAATTTTGGAAGGGCCTGAACTTTCCAACTGATCTGGCCTTGCTGGCAAGAAGAAATTTGTGCATTAAGCTGACCCTTGCTTACTTTCAAAAAGCCCTGGCACCAGTTTGTATACAATGTCTTGCAGTGTTCGGTCGGCTCGAAGATTCTGGAAGGGTTGCGTCTCATGGATTTGGGTTCCACACTGAGGACAGTTCTTACTGCTCTGAAGATACTTCACAATGCAGCTCTTGCAAACTGAAATGTAGTCATAAACAATAAATATTAAATTAAGTGAACTGTAACATAAAATCATATAATGTGTTATAAAGCCTATAGGTAATATTAGGTTTGTACATAGGTATTTAACATGTGAAAGAATATGGGATGATTCTGTCAAAAAATAAGATCATAAAAGGTTATCTTCCAGGTGACAAAAAGTATGCTATGATGATATTGCAGGACAAGAAATCTTGCATCTCAAGGTAAAACTTTAGGGTTATAGAAATATTAGAACAATTTCTCAGTTCCACACAGCAAATGATGTTTGATGTTTGAAATTCAAAAGACTGATATCTGCAGCATTCCTGACAATGCTTCTGCCATTTCTGCTGGTAGAAGAGTGATCATTTACAGTCAAAGCAACAAAAACAGGGGCTGAGCATTTCATAGAATTCTATTTCTACTATACTCACAAGTGTGGAGACATTCTACAATGGATGTTGCATTGATAAAATATCCAGCACAAAGTGAGCAGACAATATGTGGGTTGACATCTCTTATCCTTATCACCAAATCCTGAAAATTCAAAATTATTCAAAATTTAGCTAAATCAAATACCTGAACATAGTAAACGTTGCTGTGCATACTTTTAAGGAACTAGCTAGCTATATACTAAGTCCATATTTTAGTTCAAATTGATTGGCAGAGTTGACAATTTCAGTGAGTATTATATCTCCTCATAAATCACTACCAAGGATTTCAAGTAGATGTTAAAGATATGGTTGATCTTACCACCATAAATAAAGGATAAAATAAAGAAAAAGACTATTTCAGTATGTTTATAACCAAATGAAATAACAGGGATAAAAGTATATAGAAAATAACATTGTTTTGGTTACAAAAAATATGTTTATCCTGCTTTCAAGACCAGGGCAAAGTTTTTTCTTTATCTGACTTTGATACCAAGGCTACTAATTTGTTCACCCCACCCCAGCACCATTGTAGAATGGGGCAATTATGTATATTTAAGATATTATGTTCTTGACTTTTGTTCATGAGGGGTAGATATTGACCTACCTGACTAATGTCATTTTTCATAAGTTGTTTACCAATATCTGAGTTCAAGTTCTAGCCTTATTTACAAAATGTTCTGGTAACAAACGTTTGACCTATATCCCGGTTATTTTATTCCTAGGTTTTATATAAGGCTAACTGAAAGAAATTAAATTATTCTTTCTTTCCTAAGATCAGCCGGTGTAATTATTTACTATAGTGTTCAGATATAATTTGAGAGGAATCATTTATTTAAATTATTAACTGAAATTACAATGTGCCTATAGACATTTTGGAATAACACAATTTTGTTATTATTGTGAATTTAACCAAAGACACTCTGGAATATATCATAGTGAAACATCAAAACTGTTGGCATAATAACCTATTCATGGCTATTAGTACATCGGTACATTCTATAATTGGAATCCATTTGGAATATTCTATGCTTTTGGATTTGTTAAAACATTTAGGATTATTTATGATTTTCATTCACAATAATGTAAATTTTTTTTTTAAATTTTAATTTTGAACTTTACAAAACTTGGTTTTGCTTCTTTCTATTGCCTAATTTAAGACCATAAAGTCATAACATTAGAGACATAACTCTAAATATACCTCTGACCCAATCTTGATTCCAAGGCATTTATATCTCACATCAAAGAAATATGAAAATTGTTATTTGCTGCAATTATTGAAAATTTAACTATCATTACACTGTTAGTCAATGTCAAAACACACTACACAATGCCAATAGTTAGACAGTAAAATCCATCACTCCCTGATGGGTTTTAGATGGTAGAACTAAATAAAATTTGTTATATGTATGTGTACCCGGAATGTATAAGGGACACTGGTATTTTTATCTAAATAACTTAAATGAATGATGATAAGTTAAAAATGAACAAAATCCACCACAAGTAACAGATTTTTTGGGAGAGAAATTTATCGCAGATTAAAATTTTAAAACAAGAAATGAAAAAAGTCATCAAGATGAAAATGTTGAACACTTTTTAAAATTAAACATAAAATCATACAGCACATTATACTTTATTTGTGGCATAATGCCTTGTGAAGAATTGCATTTTATTCAATAATTAACAATTTTAAAAATCATTTGTTATTCCTACGGCTACTGTAATTGTCATACTTACACATGCGAATTTATGTCAATTTCTAGACTAGTCCTTCATATAAACAGCGATGTGTCTCATTCTAAAAATTATGGATTTAAATATAATACTTTAGATGTTTCACCTGTGCTATTGCTTTCATTTTTCAGCAATTCTTGGATGAATGTTTCATATCGAGGCCAAAATAACACGAAAAAAAAAACTTTCGTTTTACAAAACCAAATTAGTTTGAAAGCGTCATCGCGAGTCTAATTTACATTATAATTTAGGCAATTGATTCCGGTAGTTGACTGCACCATAATTATCCTGGACAATTTAGTAACTGGCAAGAAAACAAGCGACAAAGGTAAAAATTATCCGTTCCTGTCAATGGTCCATTTCGGGGGCACTGATGCTCGGACTGTATATGTGGAGTACTTGATTATTATTAACTGTAATGAGAGTTGTTATTCTAAGACTTTCCATACATTAAAATAAATTAGTAATTTTAAATACAAAAATATATGATTCAAACGATAATCAAACGATCAAAACAGGCATAAAGCAAATTTTATACCTCTTCCATGCCCGAATGTAAACAGGATGTGACGACAAAAAGTAACTAATGAATATCACCGGCACTTGCACTCGTAACATCTTCATTCTCCACCAAAGGAATCTTTCCGGCAAACTAATTAACGAACAATTCTGAGCGTTTATCGCTCGCTTATTACTAATAGGAGAACAAAACTAGCATAAGTTGTTTGATTACCAGAATTTCGTTTACTAATGGTTCCTATATCAAACTTTATGTCGAGAGGTGTTAGAAGTATACTGTGGTAATTGAGGGGATAAAGTAATACCCATGTTAAAAAGGGATAAAAGGTGTATATCCTCAAACGGCAATTGAGCATAGGAGTGGAAATCTGGAAACAAACAAGAATTTAACACGAGAACGACAGTCTAGGATACAAGAGAAATTTAACATGGGCATGGTAGTCTGGACCAAAACGAAACTATGATTTGAGATTGACAGTCTGGGGCATGAGGTGAATGTAACAAAGGGAGCTACCATCCATCACGTAATTATCTTCTATCCAACATTTAGATATTTGCTATCCAACACCGTTTTATCTTGTATCCAATATGTCTTGTATTGCTACTAGTACTTCTCACATACTATTCAATAATCCTTATGTAATGGCCAATATTTAGTCTTCTACCATCCAGCACCCAGCACTACAACTATCCAACACCCCGTAATTACTATCCAGCACGTCATGTGTAGTGATCAAACTCTCACATATGCCATTCAACGAAAAGGATTCAATATAAACGAAGTCTTATAAAATAGAAATTAAATTCCACATCAATAAAAACGAATGTCCCTAATGCTGCTACCACTCCATGATCTAGTAAACAAAATAAAAACTCTCTATTGTCCTATAACTTACTTACCTCATTCTGAGTGATCAGCTACAGACCACACATGATAGAATATAAAAGGAAATCGTTTAAAAAAGGTTAAATCTCATATATATATATATATATATATATATATATATATATATATATATATATATATATATATATATATATATATATATATATATATATATATATATATATATATATATATATATATATATATGAATATATATATATATATATATATATATATATATATATATATATATATATATATATATATATATATATATATATATATATATATATATATATATATATATATATATATATATATTGTCCTTGCCATCCCATTCCTCCTTTCTAAGCAAAACTAATACCCCCTATACTATGCTCAGAATCCCTATAAGTTTACCAGTGGAGATAATGTCCCTAAAACGAAACAGTGACGACTTTGATTTAAATATAAATCCTTCAAACATATATTTTTGTATGCTATAGATTTTAACATGGAGAGAGAGAGAGAGAGAGAGAGAGAGAGAGAGAGAGAGAGAGAGAGAGAGAGAGAGAGAGAGAGAGAGAGAGAGAGAGAGAGAGAGAGAGAGAGAGAGAGAGAGAGAGAGAATAACTGTATGAATCTTATTCGAAAGATAGAAACAGATTTTTTTTCTATATGTTCCCAAGAATGAGAACTAATTTTAACACAATAAAAAGGAAGACACTCTTCCTAGGACTTTGCCTGGCTTTGAAACTTTGAACGTCGATCTAAAAAGTTAAAAGGGAAATTGTATAAATATATGGACGGACACGGTCCCTTATCTTTAGCCAGAAAAGGATTTGCCTACTTGAAACAAGAAGTTTTTCAGTTACAGAATGAAACTTCTCAAATATGAGTAAAACGATAAAGCCTTCCTTAAACATTTCAGATGTTCTCCTTGCTATTGATACCTTCTTTATGTTTATCTGCTTTTTCTATAATTTCTGGTACATGATTTTATGCGATTTTCGTAAAAAAAAAAAATTCATGGCTGTAAACTGTATTAAACTGTGAAGAATATTTATTGTTATAAATTGTGTACGTTATTTGAATCTGTTAAGAACGAGAATTGAGTAGAATCTATAAATACGTGTTTACGAACGTGTGGACAGTTAGTAATAATAATCCTAATAATAAGACATAAAATGGTATATATTGCGTACTTTCTCGGTTACTGATTGAATATGGAAGAGTCGAGAATGATGTGGTTTCCATTTGGTTGTGTGAGGTCACGTGAATATGCTTAGTTCGTCAAGAATCAATAGTTCATGTTGTCACTTGGGGTCTAATGCGAAGTAAAGTCGCACTATACGATGTATATAAGGAGAAAGTTAATCTCTCAAATTCATTCCGATTTCTCTGGAGTCATTTACGCTTTTTGTGTTCCTGATGCAAGTCTGCAGACGTGTTTAATGTTGTACGTAGATTTGTTTGTAGAGAAAAAAACATTTATTTGGATTGTTCAATGGTGATAGAACGTGCTTATTATTTGGACAATAATATTATTCTGGAACTGTTATAAAATACTCGAACAAATTCTGGAATTCTTAAATGCCATTCTCTACTGCCGATGTTGCAGAAATTTTATTTATTTATTTATTTATTTATTTATTTATTTATTTATTTATTTATTTATTTATTTAGGAATGACTTGTCAACATTGGAGCTGTGACTTCATAGAGGAAATTTGATTTAAACATTCAAGATTCTTACTGAAAAAGATGAAGGTCTATGAGGGCTGACAGCAGGGTTGGAGCTCTAGTGACTCATTCAATGCATTTTATTTTAAAGGGTTTTAAGCACAATAAGAGTGAATATTTGGAATAAGAAGTTATTTTAAGCATCAAAGTTTCATATATTCTGATTATTTTGTTGTGACCTAAATGACATTTCCATGTTCGAAATCTTCATATACGTATAATTCTATTCTGGCTGGCGAGGGTTCAACACAAATACACAGCTAGATTAACCACAACCTAGGGTCACACACTACTGTCAAAACAGCATTAAATATTTTTTGCATATTCATTCTCCTTTACGTCCTAAACCCAGTCCTTCCAACTGAAGACAGTATCAATTTCAGCACATCCGCTGTAACTTTGGTTATCACGGCGAAGTAAAGCAACCATTTGCGACCTATGAGATCGATGCACTCCTATTAAAATGTACTGGGTAAAATGATTCTTAGTAAACGCTCAGTGTAAACATTTAAATATTCGACTGAATTTCCTTCAACTACTAAGACTCATATACCGATAAACCAATTCCCATTCCAAAACGACCATCCTCAGCAGCCATGTTTCAGGCGATAAGGCTGACATTTTATACAACTCAATGCTAAATCACTTCTTTCTTGCTGTGAAATTTAATACTGCGGTTATAACCGTAATTGAGACTCGAATTAGTGACCGTGTCACTTATAATGAAATTAGACTTGAAAACTACTGTAGCATTACAAAATATGGGAACAAATGTGGTGGTGTATGTACATATAGTCTTTTATACAAGTTTGCTCTCGGATGATCAGGAAGCTCTTTGGTACTCGTTAAAGACCACTTAATTTAATTCCTTTAAAAGTTTGAAGAGATAGATTAGTCAAAAGAAATTAAAATGTGCAAATGTCATAAAAATGACTTGATTATGTTAAATTATCAAGGACATTAAAAGGGTTACCTTATCAACTTTAATATTATTAAATCGTGTTTGATGTAATAGCCCAGAAAAGAAAATAATATTCAAATTTGGGGCAGTTCCTATTTAAGTCTAAATGAGATCCCTCCAAGTTAGATTGAAGCAAAATGCAGAAGCAGGCATAACTTCTTAAAATTTAGAAAAAATATTTAGTGTAGGGATCAAAATTGAACATCCATAGAAAAATAAAACTAATATTCTGCTTCAATACGTTGTAAATTTTAATATTCCTGTTCTTCGTGTCTGTGTTTTTTGTATTTCAAGTTTAAAAACAAACACACAATGGCACAGAATGAAACTATACGATTAACAAGCAGAAAGCAGGACAATCATACAGTACGACAGAAAATATAGGAATGCTAACAGTTGGAAGATGAAAGGAAACAGTTAAGACTAAATTATGCTCGTACAACTTTTATGACAAATTTCTTCCTGAAATGAAAAAAATATATATGAAAATTTTGTCACAATGAGAGATTATTTGATTATTACTTACATTCATACATACATACATACATACATACATACATACATACATACATACATACATACATACATACATACATACATACATACATACATACATACACACACACACACACACACACACACACACACATACATACATACATACATACATACATACATACATACATACATACATACATACATACATACATACATACATACATACATACATACATACATACATACATATAGAGAGAGAGAGAGAGAGAGAGAGAGAGAGAGAGAGAGAGAGAGAGAGAGAGAGAGAGAGAGAGAGAGAGAGAGAGAGAGAGAGAGAGAGAGAGAGAGAGAGAGAGAGAGAGAGAGAGAGAGAGAGAGAGAGAGAGAGAGAGAGATTGAAGTAACTGGCTGATTCTCATGGCACATGTATCATGAATGACATATTTACGCATACCACAGCCAGAATTCATTGCATTGACGGAATGTTTTGTCCTGGGATTTAACACCAACCGTAGACGTTCCTATTGATTAGATATCAGTCTATTCGACACTCTCATAAACACTCGTGTCAGGGCAAAACCGCAGGCATTTTGAATGAAATTCGTTTTGGACAATTGAAAAGAGAACCACAACAATTTCTCTTAATTTGTTCCATTCTTACAGCATGAATCGACCCTACCTTATCCCCACCTTCCACAGCAGATGAAACTAAATTTCAACAGTAACTTGACTGACAGAAAGTTGTTTACCTACACCTTATTACTGGTTGAATACGGTTAAGTAACCAGTAATTTATTCCCAATGAAAAAAATAATATTTACACAAGTTGGTTACTTTTTTCTTATTACCGATTAAAAACAAGCAAATTCAGATGTGAACAATCCTGAGGGCATTCATAGCCACGGGTCGACATCGACCCCATATAATATGTTAATACCATAAAAGGATCGACATCGACCCCAAATAATATGTTAATACGATAAAAAGGGTCGACATCGACCCCATATAATATGTTAATACGATTAAAGAATCGACATCGACCCCATGTAATATGTTAATACGATAAAAGATTCGACATCGACCCCATATATTATGTTAATACGATATAATTAGTCAAACCCAAATGGCGAAATCAGAGTGTCGTTATGAGTAGGAACTATGTACGGCCGTAACCTGATTGTCATACAACATATATGGCACTGGAAAGCAGAGTAACCGACAGCAGTGCTTGTACCGTTACCTAGAAATTTTAGATTTAAACCCAACTTTGAATATTTCTGCTTTGGGATCTACTACTACATCAGTAGCCAAAAACTTGTGAAAATCCGTCGACTATTTCGAGGGTTCTAAATTTATAAAAACCATAAGGGAATTAAATCTTTCATCCAAATACGAGCCATATCATCCTCTCCTAAAAGGATTCAAGACATGGGCCATTCTTTCAGATGTTATGTCTAGTTATTTCTTTGACACTAATAAGTTTTGAAGAAATTCAGCGAGACAACTGGGAGATGGTCCTTAGGAAAGACGAATGAGAGAAACGGAAGGGTTGTCTTTATGGGCAGTAGATATATAAGGTCGATACCAAGAGAAACTATACTAACAATATTTTCACCAGGTGAACAGATACGCAGAAAATTTTGATTGCAACCCCTCAAAAGTTTCTAGTTAGGAATATGCTCTATTGGTAAAAAAAAAAAAAAAGTTTATTAGAACTTCGCCGAGCGGATTTCGGGATACGGAGGCTAAATATACGGTAACAATAAATAAGCCCCTAAATATATTGCATCTTACGCCCACTTATTGAATCTAGCAGCAACTCCTCAAAAGGATTTTCGTATGGATCTTTTGTTCAGATTCCATATCTCGGGATCTGTACATCTCCCAGCAGATGCAATGACGAAATCCGTTGACTGTAATCAGGGAAATTGGCGGGTCCTTATTGGTACCGGCTATATAAAACCAGAAAATGAAGCCTGATTCTATCAATGTTTTTTGCTACTTGAACTCACAGTGTTCTGATTTCAACTCGCTTTTGAGAGTTTCTAGTTATTGATCTGTTTCGACAATTGGGGAAGTACATAGGAAATTTAAGAAATCAGTTGTTAAATAAATTGCCATTTCTCTACGGATTATATGTAAGCAAGCCTTAAGAACCCTATTATTTCTTCTTAAAATGAATTACCCAATATTAATGTGTTACGAGTGCGACCAACGAGTTTCAAATCCAGCCTAGCACAATTTTTTATTTTTATTTAATATTTTTTTGGCAATAAAAGTGCTAAAATTCGTCCAGCTTCTAGGTATGAGTCAAACAAGAGTCATCTCTCTTTGGAGAAGTTAATTCATACTTCAATTGCTACATTTATGGAGGGGTTGCTATGGTAAATATGTGCATGAAAGATTTAGTCTTCTAACAAGCATTTAAAAAAAAGCAAAAAACAAAAAAAAAACCCCAAAAAAACCAGCTACCATATATTTAGCCCCATATTTTTCGAAATCGGCTGAACAAATGTTCTCAAAACGTTTCCTGTTGTTTGAGCATATCCCTAACTAGAGGCTCTCAAATGGAAATTCAGATCAAATTGCTGCAAGTTTTGTTTATGAGAATGAAATATTGATATAATCGGTCCAATATGTAGCCTGTACCAATCAGGATCCCATAATTTCTTGAATTTCTCTAGACGCATTGTGAAAATTTGACTCAGATAAAGTTACTTTAGGCAAGGTTGACGTTTTTGATAATATAATCGGTCCTCTCTAATCCCAGCGTTATATTTCTGGTATCCTTAAAGGACACACTATTTCTACGATTACGCTCGACTGATTAATTAGTCTAACTTCTTATACGTTAATACCTAACTACGGATGTCGTTAAGAGTGATTTTGATTTTCCTTTTGTAAATCGGGAATACATATCTGGTTATTTATTTCCTGATTGAATCGGGAATAAGAAATAAGCTACCAGCCAGACGTCAGTTGCAAAATTTAACGATTTTTGACCATCATGTATTGTTGATACGACCCTCGCTTGACTTAGACACATACACTACTGGCCGTGCTTCAGTTGAATGACAGTCACTTTGAACATCAATATCTATAACTGAAAAGTATTTATAAAATAAAATTACGTGCCTAATTGTTTAAAAATTCATAGGCTAAACCCAAAGCCATCTGCCTACTCATACTTCATATATATATATATATATATATATATATATATATATATATATATATATATATATATATATATATATATATATATATATGTGTGTGTGTGTGTGTGTGTGTGTGCGTGCGTGCGTGTGTGTATACATACATAACACCTTTTCTATAGGCATATGTTTGATTTTAAATTACATTTTGTAAAGGGGCCCCAAGTGGCCGAGTGGTCTAAAACGCTGACCGTTACGGATCACTGCCATCTCATCTCTGTCTGCGTGAGTTCGAGTCCAGACAAGGCTAACGTGGGTAATAGAGAAAGCCTGCCAGTAGATTCTCGTGGGTCGGTGGTTCTTTCCTGGGTTTTTCAGGTTTCTTCCTCCACCATTAATACTGACCGACATGTATAGTCTATCTTGTGCTGAAAAATGGCGTTAAACCCAACAACAACAACATTTTTAAAAAGTTAATTATGTCCTAGTTGCACTCAGAATTCACTCTGTCTTCAGCAGCATGTCCTAAATGCACTCAGAATTCACTATGTCTTCAGCAGCATGTCCTAGATGCACTCAGAATTCACTCTGTCTTCAGCTGCATGTCCTAGATACACTCAGAATTCACTGGGTCTTCAGTAGCCACCAGATGGGAGGGTCAAAATTGACAATGAAGACAATCAATGACCGCTTAATTGATATTCCTTTTTTGTTCTTTTCATTACCAATAATGAAGATACAAATGGGAGCTGTGGAAAATGGCAAAATGAGCGATCTTGGAATGGTGCTTTTATTGTCTAGAGATTATATTTCATGCATATTTATTTGTTGATGTTATTGTTGTTGTTTGGATGTTTAGAGCTATTTCTCAGCGTAAGATATGCTCTAGATGGCGGCCAATATTAAATAGGTGGAGCAAGAACCCGGAGAACCCCGGTAAGAACCACCGACCCATGGAAATCTATTGGCAGCTTAGTCATATATCCACATTGGCCGATGCAGATTGCAGTAAATTTCTTTCAGATCAAAAGGTTCCCTCTTGATAAATCGTTGTTTTGTTCTCGTAATTAAAACAAAAAAAAGACGATCCGATGTTTAACAATTTTGACCATAAGCATAATATTTATGGTTTTTTTTTCCGTGGTATTAGAAAAAAAAAGATCGTACAAAATGCTCTGACAAGCGAGGTTATATTGGCTCTGGCGATTCGTCAAATAGAGTGTGCAAGAGTAATGTTACATTCACTGGGAAAATCGTGTGTTTATGTGTGTGTGTGTTTGTTTGTTAATGTGATTCAGAAAATTAGCTTTAACCATTTTTCAGTCATGTCGCTACGATATCTGCAGTTTGAAAGTTTATAATGATGTGTTTTGCTTATAAAATAATTTAAATACATTCATTTTAGTCGTTATTTTTTATGCATCTGTCCTAATATAACAAAACATACAAGCTGAATACCTTTAGATGCTTGGTTTAGTTTGGTATTTTACAACGTAACAACAAAAGTACGCTATTTAGGTATACGAGGTATTCGACTTGGGTTGAACTAATGTTTGGATTATAACCGGCACCCTTTCGGTCTCGAGTCCGTCACGCTAACCACTGAGCCACAGTGGTTCTTTTTAAAAGTGGGTACCACACAAATCTATTTATAAAACCGTTAGGTGACTGAGTGCGTGAAATGCAGTGCGCATTGAAAGGATTAAGACTGCATTGCAAGCACGTTAGCTAAATATTGATCTTAGAAAGCTATCAGTCACACTCAGCAATTTTACTGTTTGCGCGACTAAGTTTGACCCGTTATAAGATGCTTGAAAAAATGTTTGTTTTTGGATAATTGTATTAAAAGCTATAAACGTTTTGACGTGTTATATATATATATATATATATATATATATATATATATATATATATATATATATATATATATATATATATATATATATATATATATATATATATATATATATATATATATATATATATATATATATATATATATGGCTTAGCGTTCAGGTGAATAGCGTGGGTAACCAAGTGTTTGTATTGCTCAACTTTTATTATTAAAACCAGCTTTCATGTATAAATCATAAGTGTGTATTATATTGATTTAATCAATATGAAGAAAAATAGAGACTAAAAATAGAAAACAATCAACTTATCAATATGCAAAGGTGATTGTGAATAGCCACAAAAGGCATAGAACTACATTTTGTAGTGGACATAATCGAGGATGTGAGGAGTTCATTCACTTAGTCCATACACAGCTGCCTGTTGTGAATCTTAACTCCGTTCAAAGTGCAAACATATGCATTTGTATGTGATATAAATAAAATATATGTACAGCATGTACGATGTGTCAATGATATACCACTCCTTGTGTGTGTGTGTGTGTGTGTTCATTTTTTTTAAGGCTAAATAGATATGAACATAGGAGGACTTTTCAAGCTCGTATAATCTATTAGTTTTATATATTTTTACAGTCTTATTCACTATTACAGTTTTATATTCATTTACAGTCGTATAAACTATTAGTTTCATACTCATTTACTATCGTATACACTATTACAGTTTTATACTCATCTGATATAGTCGTATATTGCATTTACAGTTTTATATTCATTTACAGTCGTATACCTTATTACAGTTTTGTCCTCAGTTACATTTGTATACTCTGTTACTGTTGTATACTCATTTACAGTCTTATACACTATTACAATATTGTACTCATTTACAGTCGTATATTCCATTACAGATTTATACTCATTTACAGTCGTATACCTTATTACAGTGTTATCCTCATTTACGGTTGTATACTTTATTAGAGTGTTATCCTCATTTACATTTGTATGCTCTGTTACTGTTGTATACTTATTTGCAGTCTTATACACTATTACAATATTGCACTCATGTACAGTCGTATATTCCATTACAGATTTATACTCATTTACATTCGTGTACCTTATTACAGTGTTATCCTCATTTACATTTGTATTTGCTATTAGTTTTATACTCAATTTCATCTTAAAATCTGATAGAGAAATGAGTGGTCATAATGACCCTAATATAACAACCACGTTCGTTAATGTGTACCTCCAGGCAGTCTACATGAACCGGTACTGGTTCACAACAAAGCTGATTTTCACTATTAGAATTCTCAGCTTTGTGTATTCCTGGTAAAACTGAATTAATTAGCCCAATCGATAAACCGTGGTTTGATTGCCAATTAAAAAAAATGATAAGGAAAAGGTATAGAGCACGCAAATTTATCATCAATCGTGATAGGCCCATCAAATGGAACAAATGCAAACAAATTCGGAATAAAGTAAATAACACGAAAAATGTGCTAACAAGCAATATGTGGTTAATATTGATGCGCATCTTTCATACTTTGCAGAAAATGCTCCTAAAACATTTTGGAAAATTTAAAAAATCCTTTTTAAAGGAGATAAATCCTTCAAATTCTATTCCACCAATAATCGATACAGGAAATAATTCTTCGGTTTGCATCAATGATGAAAACGAAAAGGCTAACTGATCAAATGATTATTTTACCTCAGTTTCAATTATCGAGAATAGTAATCTCTCTCTCTCTCTCTCTCTCTCTCTCTCTCTCTCTCTCTCTCTCTCTCTCTCTCTCTCTCTCTCTCTCTCTCTCTCTCTCTCTCTCTCTCTCTCTCTCAAAGAATGATATTCTGATGTTCTAAAGGAAATTACTATTACTAAAAAAAAAATTAAAGATATTATAATTCTGTCAATAACGCCACCCAACCTGATTGCATAAGTCACAACATGCTTAAAGTCGTCAGTGAAACAATGTTTTTCACGTACAAAACAGTAAAAAAAAATAATAATAATGATTTTCGAATAATATGGTCACTTGCAATTTCAGGCTAAATTCTACCATATCTTATTTTGTACACCAGCAGTATCTTTGTGGCACAAACTCGAACAGGATACTCGATGTAAGTATCACAGTACTTCGACAGAGTGTTCATGTCCAAATATCACATCTAGCAAAATGCAAACATTTATTAATCGAACCCTGGATATTATCCATACTTGATTACGACACAATGTAAGTTCATTAAAAGCTGATTTTTACCGTGTTGAACTTGCTGAAACTCATTTTTGTTTCTAGGGTGGGATCGAAACCACCATGAGTTTATTTATGTTATCCTTAAATTAGTAGTCAACGAACCGACTTGATGAGAAAATTACTTTCAGTGTCATATGTTACTATTAGCTTAGATTTACTGCTTTGGAAAAGAGCGCTGAAAATGAAAAAAAAAAAAATAGAATTTTACAACATGTATCCAAATGCAGCATGTATGCCACTCGACGATTTCAATAACTTACTGTCATTGTGCCCACCTCTATCAGTCGTCATCATTATTATGTTTTCACGATGAATATGTTACAATACTTGTATCATGTAGGGAGTGAGATAATTTAAGTTGTTAAAACTTGTGCCCATCCCATTGCATCATAGTATGACAATAAAATGTTTTATACAAAACTCAATTTCTATTTTATACTCAAATAATTTTATATTCATGTACATTTTATACTTACCTATTGTTCATTATCATTTATTACTCGTTGTCAAAAATCGTTTATACTTTTTATTTTACAATGAAATTAAAATTAATTTAATTTTGTTACCCATTCTGACCCCTGTATCCAAAACTGCATTATGTTGTAACTTTTGCTTGAACGACAAAATAGTTACGAGCGTATCTAAGCCATTAATTGCCAGGGAGGTTATTCACTTCCATAAGTCGTGCATTCTTTGGTATTAATACGCCAGAGTGCGGTAGAGTAAAGCCAGATAAATATGTAAACATTATTAGAAAAATCCGTCTGATCTCTACTCGAGTAGAAGAACTGAACTCTTGTTGCATTGGAAAACAAAGGTATATACCCCTAATCGTATTAGAACTTCCCTATGGGATAATCTTTATTGCTAATGGGATGGGTAAGATAGAGGCATCTTTTCATCTTATACTCAATGTATCAAAGCGTTATAATCCGCGCTGTTTATTATCGGTCCTTTTGGTGCAAAATCATGTGTCATTAGTCTCATTAGAAGTGGTGCGCATTTGTTTCTGCTGCTAAAAACGATACGATTGCAAGCCCATCAAAAGGACTGCTAAAAGGTAGGTGACAATATTCTGCATTTTGATTATTTCAATTCAGGTTTACTACTACTACTACTACTACTACTACTACTACTACTACTACTACTACTACTACTACTACTACTACTACTAACGGGACCCCGAGTGGCCGAGTCGTCTAAAGCGCTGACCGTTATGGATCAAGGTCATCTCACCTCTGTCTGCGTGAGTTCGAGTCAAGACTCGACTAACGTGGGTAAGTGAGAAAGCCTGCCAGTAGCTTATCGTGGGTCGGAGTTTTCCAGGGTTCTTCCTCCACCATTAATACTGGCCGCCATGTACAGTCTATCTTGTGCTGAAAAATGGCGTTAAACCATATATCAACAACAACTACTACTAACACTACTACTAACACTAAAATTAGCCCTATAGATGATGACTCGTGACAATTATTATGGTAATGTTAAAAAGGGTAATTCATCTTTATTCTTTTTTTTTCCAATTCCTTTTATTGAAGAACATGATAGTAATTCAGTAATGACAAAGAAATTTATTGTGCATAAAGAACAAAATTACTAAGGATAATAGTTTTCTTCGTCATAAAAATTGACCTACTCTGCAAAGTACACGATACAACTCAGAATCTACTTATTGATCGTTCCTAAATTTTCATCGTTGTGAAACGAGGAAATGGACAAATTAGGCAATGCAAGTGCATCGTCAGACAATGTCGGGTCATTGTTGATTGAAACATAGACAACAAGTCTACGCGGCATCCATCCTGGTAAATAACGACCCGTTAGCCCCGTGCGGCACGATCAAACACAACGAACAAAAATTGACCATAATCCTCGTGTTTTCACAGGGTTATTGTTAGACGGAGTGCAAACTATTGGAATGATATTAATCCGAAGCAAGTAATCCGATTGTTGTATGCTGAGAATGATGAATCGGACTAGGAAAGGCATCGCCTTTGAGTATCAGCCACTACAAGGAATGTAAGGTCTCAACATGCAGTATGTAGGGTAAAAAGAAAACTAAATGTTATATTGTATACTCGATGTAAAGAGCATGTTTTATAAACAAAACTTTAAATGACTGATAAAAGAACAGCACATGCAAAGAAACGCGTGCCGCATCCAGCGTAGGTTGAACAATAAAGATTTGGTAATATTACATAAACAAAAACAGAATGGACTTCGCCATCATTTGGAGGACATTAATCTTCACATTCCTGTGATAATCTGCAGGTTTAAGCCCACGTTTAGACTCATGAGCATGTAAAAAAAAATGCTAAAAAAAAGAATTCGTTGCAATAATCTTATTGAAATACATACTTCTTTTTAACGAAAGCATTATATTTTCGAAACCTTACTTGTTATAACTTGTTAGCCTTAACGTTAAATTAATGTTTATTTTTTAATTCTAAGTATACTATTACGTGACCGAATCTGTCTCTCGACTTAACCTGACTGAAGACTGTACTTCATAGTACCCGTGAATCACTGTGCTTAAACATAGATTCTTACTGGCTAATGATGTAAATATTTCTTTTTCTAGTAATAGTTTAGTTTAATGTAGTTTATATTATACAAAACTTAATTTATTTTCTTCCACCTTTAAAATGTTGTAATGATACAATTACTTGCGACTAGTCGTTATTTAATCTTTAATACCTTTAAAATCGAAAGTTGGTGCTCAGAAGTCATGTTGGTTGGCATGATTAGGAATCAGCGTGCACAATGGACTGGTAGACAGATATACAGAAAACTACACAGACAGACAGTTACGGACAGACATAAAATGAAAACTGATATACATATTCATAGAGACAGGGGTTCATCGACAAACGGAGAAACAGAATGGCCGATATGCATATATGGAGAGCAAGATTCATAGGCAAACAGATACAGTTCAATAGATACAAAGAAAGATGGATGAATGAATAAATCAAGCGAAGAAGGAGTGAAAGAGATATGTAACATAAGATATTTCGAGTCGAATTTTATATTCATTAAATATTACGCATTTCATTTGGTATGTCATAATTCTAGGAATGCTAAAATTTAAGATTGTTTCTCCCAGAGAAAAAGACAGAATAATGTATTTGTTGAGCAAATTATATCTGGAATGTTATACGATAACTGGCATCTTCCAAGTATCTGCCGGATTAAAATGTCAAACTAAATTCTTTCTTTATGACAGAGCATCGTTTGGCCCGTTTCTCTGATTTTTGAAACCATATATATATATATATATATATATATATATATATATATATATATATATATATATATATATATATATATATATATATATATATACATTTCGTACATCCCCGTCCAAAAATATGAAATGTCAATATCTATATTTCACATTGGCCAAAGCCGCATCGTATAATTTTTAGCACTTAATAGGCGTTTGTCAACTTTTACCAGTTACGTTAATACAGGTAATTAAAGCATTTCAACGATTTTCTGTCATCCGAGGTTTATCTTGTGACTCTTAAGTATGGGAAGACCCTTGTTGAAATGATTGAAAGCCTTTGATAAAACAATTACACGAAATGTCGTTTAAAATAGCAGCGGGAACACAGCGGGGATAGTAGACCTCCGCAAACATCAGCCCCAGTGGTGACAACAACCCACGGAACCGCAGAGATATCATGTGTTCGCTGATGTGTTTCCTTTTATTTATTTATTTGTTCATATATATATATATATATATATATATATATATATATATATATATATATATATATATATATATATATATATATATATATATATATATATATATAAACACACACCCACACAATAGTAATTTCAATTGCATTTTACAAATTCATAATCAATACTTTATATCAGTACTACATTAAGAATTATTAAAAATATTACATTGCATTTGTTTGGGGGATTTTTGTCTGCTTGATTCAAAGTGTTCAAAAATGTTTGAACTGAGGCTGAGTTTAATCTATAGAGGGTGAAAATTGCTTTTAAAAAGTGTCCGAGTTTAACGCATGTAGGGGTTGTCTCGTCTAAAAATACAGCTTGAGGTAATACAGTAACATGGTAGGTATAACAATTTATGTTGCGCCAATAAATAGTACGAGATCCATTTGAATTGTTTTTGATGTGCCGACAGTAATGCTGGGTAAACACTGTTATTAATCGAAAATTAAATACACGTCATTTGTTTTGTATTCAAATAATACGCAAAACATAGTCTTCAATGGAAAACTAAACACGTGCTAGATTTTTTTCCATTAAATAATACCCACTTTTCATTTATGCCGATATTCTTTTTACTAAGTTTCTGAGATAGCTTAAAAAACTTCTTATAGAAATTAACAAATCTACTCAGTTACCAGACTTCTGTGAACTTTTCATTCCTTGAAAATTATTAAGTATGCTAGAAGTTTGGAGACGCGGGTAAAGCATGACATCAAAATCTGCATATAAAAATATAGCTATTGAAGCATAATCCTATTTAGATTAGATTTAAAATGCAATAGCTGTCTTCATTTCAAAATCAAATTACAAAATACATTCAAATCTAAATTAGATATGTCAGCAAAGGACCTTGGACAGGTTAGACCCATTAGATGTGTGCTGTTCAGATTTCTTTTTTACCTTTATCAAACTGAATTTGGTAAAATTGCACAGGTGCACGAGCACCCGCTACTTCTTCCCTTGCTATCTTCCTCTTTTAATCGTAAAAACTAGAGTTGAACTAGGAAGTGAAAGTAATTAGTAAGCAGAAACTTACCAGACAACCTATTACACCGGTCATTATCTTGAGTAGCCAACTCTCTATAGAATGTAGGTCAAAACAACTCAGTTTTGACATGTATCTGATTTCCCATAGTTTTTTCATGCAATTTTGGTAGTAATAGGTTAAAAAGTGCTGTAATTTTAACACCGACGCCATTTTTATATAGCCTTCAAACTCCCATTAGCCCATTTTAATGCAAGATGAATTGATACTGTAATTGTCAAGTTAAAATGTCTTATAATTTGGAGCCCAGACACAATATTTAAATAGTGTTCAGAATCCTGGAAATGTTTGAAAAGCTATGATTCTAAGATTCTTTCTTAGTGTAATTGTTATAACAATAGTTAAAGAGGTTTTGCATTTTCAGCCAAGAAATAAAAGTCGCCCATTTTTTACACTAAATAGTAAATCATAGTAACCCAGTTTTAGTAACTGACAAATGTAACTCCCATTCCAAGATACGTATTTTAAAATACCAATATCAATGATGTAGTGGTTTAAAAAATACAGCTCCAACGGGGAGAGTGGAACGATACCCATTCTAAGGTGCACTTTCAGTATAAATTTGGATACAATAGGTTAAATGATAAAATTATAGCATGAATTAAAAATCAAAGCAACAGATAATCATTCTGGAATCAAGGTTCAGCGATCCAAGTTTTTTTTGTGTGCGTAACAAATACACACCAGTATGGACCCACAATGCAAGTTTTATGAAAATATTTTTATATATAGGAATTACAGCACATATAGGAAGGATGAACACAATTTTGAAGATATTTTAATAAACCCTAAAAATTAGGTCACACCAATCCAGCTCTGTTAATCAACACACAACCATCGTAGGGTTTATTTTTAATCAAAATTTGGAGGAAATAGGTGAAAACTTTGTGTAATTATAGCAAACGAACTTTTAACCATTGTTTTGGTACTCACTAAATCATGGAAAATAGATCACTATGGCCATTTTTTGTGTGCACAACACATGATAACCCCAATTCACCCTTCTTAATATGGGATAGATATCACTAACAATTTGCTTTAGTCATCCCATCCTTTCCTAATAGAAAATGTAATATATGAATATATATATATATATATATATATATATATATATATATATATATATATATATATATATATATATATATATATATATATATATATATATATATATATTATTTGTAAAAATAACAATAGGTGGTAATAGACGAACATTAAAAATTATTAATTACTACCAACTAGAAGAAATATGTATTTCTCTCCTCCAAAAAAAAGGCATTCAAAGGAATCATGAATCATTTTTATATTAATAAAATCATTGAAGCAAGAAAGTACAAATGAAACAATCTAAGTTTTATTTCTTTTATGATCACGATGTAATTTGAGTTGAACGTTTTTCTTGAGAGTTATGAATGTGTATACGTGTGTGCTTGTGTGTGTGTGTGTGTGTGTGTGTGTTTGTGTGTGTGTGTGTGTGAGAGAGAGAGTGTCTGTTGCATCCTTTGTTAAATTTTTTGTGTACACATTGCAAAAATCACAATATTATGCTTTTAATAACATTAGTGTCAAGTCTTCACTTTACCCCAGACAAAATATTTTTAACAATTGTTTTGGTACTCAAATAAATCATAGAAAGTAGGTCACATTGACCAAATGTTTCGTGCACAAAACATGCTAATACCAGTTTCACTCATTGCGCAAGTGTAATGTTAATAACAATGATCAAATCTAAAAAATGATGGGATATTTGGGTAATATGGCAGACGTTTTGAAGTATTCTAAAATCAAGAAGCTGATAGAGGTTTGTTTTTCAAACATCTACAACACAGTTCTCTTTCTCTGCTCATATTACAATACATGTTGTTCGGACATTTCGCTTTCCATTGCTGCCACGAATATATGATTAGTTTAGTATCATATCTTGCAGTCTGGGTACGAACGAAAACATTCCCCAAATTATTTATTTGATTTATAAAGATAATCTTGTCCGAAACTTAGTTATCAAACCCGCTGCACCTCGACTTATTACAGTTGTAATTAATTAAACAACTTGCAATGACCATTGACCATATTGGGATCAGTTCAAAAGTGAAGATTTGATATCATATTATAAAAAAAACAAACATAATATTGTAAGATGTACAATGTGTAAGTAGAAATTATACACAGGATGCAACACACACACACACGCACACACACATTCATGTGTGTGCGTGTGATTTGGATTTTTAACGTAGCTCTAACAATTTTTCACTTAAACCACTAGGCTATTGGAGCGGTTCTTTTGAACTACATCACGTTTCATTTGCACTTTCAGGCTTCATTGATTTTATTAATATTAAAATTAGTTCATGGTCCCTTTGAATGCATTTTTATTTGGGTGGTGGTGCTTGTGTAATACATATTACGTTAATGGTAATTGTAGCGTTTTTTTCTATTAACTCCGACTCCCCCAATGCTGAAACCCTCCATGATACCTTTGAATATATATATATATATATATATATATATATATATATATATATATATATATATATATATATATATATATATATATATATATATATATATATATATATATAATATACATACATACATACATACATACATACATACATACATACATACATACATACATACATACATATTCATCTGCATTAATAAATTACATTTTCTATCAGGAAAGAATGACTAAAGCTAATTATTGCTAAAGCTGTATTGGATTCATACACAGGAACATAGGAATTTATGTGATACAAATCTGACGGCATCAGGGCAAGGCGGTGTACGTGTTAGTACCTTCAGAATTCCGGTCTGCCAATAAGCAGGTGTATGTTTTACAAGCTGATAAATATATGCCGAGTTCATAATGGCTCTGAATTGTTGTTGTTGTTTTATTTGTTTACTTCTGCTTTATTTTGAGAGTCGTTGATGTGCCAAAAAGTAAGACTGGCAGCAAAAAATCGATTGCCGTAGGTGTCATTACCTGAGTTGAACTAAGACGTAGGGATAAATATGGTACAACCGTAGGACACAGCCTATTGAGAAAATATAACACACGCCAGCGCATAGACAAAATATTTTGTGATGATAGTGATATCGGATGAACATTTGTTTAAAAGTAAAGACTGCTTTATAGGGATGTTTGCTTGAACAAAATCATTGTCGGATATATTAGCTGTAAAAACACATTTATAACTATGGTCAAGTTTCATGTTTTGCTAGAAAATTTAAAATAAAATCATGCTGTGTCTAAATGTTTCAATTCTTTTTAAAAAATATTAATCTAATGTTCACTGAACTTATACGTTGCAGACGGGAAACTACAGGATTTACAAGGAAACATCTGTAAAATACATATTTTATTGGTTGCAAAATTGTTAGATTCATGCTGTCATAGTTTTTTAATTTTCTATTATTTTTCAGGCATTTCATCGAGTCCTAAAATGTTATCTGATGTCTCTAATTGTCTTTATCTTCTGACATCGTCATAATCCATTTTCTACCCGACTTCGCGTCACTTTTGTTTGCTAACCACTCAGCTTCGTGGGAGGAGTCGGCAGACTGGCACACACTAACATTTCGGGGCGTGAGTCATTTAAAGTCCACGACCAAGTACCATTCGGACGACTTTGATTAATAAAGAGCAGCTCTTTTATACATGGATCTATCTTGATTCCACTCAAGATCTCTGCCAGTGACTTGTTGGCCTAAATTAAACAACGGATTATGCTAAGTCCTCAAGCTCTTCAACTGTGATAGTGAAAAATGAACTGTGATTTCACTTACAAAACTGTTTTTATGGACTTTTATTTGAATGAACGCAGATGAGATATTAAGAAATTGCGAATCGCACTATTTCCAGATTACAGACGTTTGCGAGAGAAAAAATAACAGTTTTCTTTGAAAAGTAAGTCAATCTTTTTGCCGTAGAGTAGCATCTGAAACAGATATATTTTGTTACATTTATTGCAGGATTCGAGAAAAACAGAGCAACAATTTTCAAAGGAAAATAAAAACGGAAACAAGGAAATAAAAATGTTTATTTGTAAACTTAAATACTATGCAAACTATTTCATCTATTACTTTACCATCATTCAAAATATTTGTAGATAATGTCAAATTATACAATTTAGTTTTAGTTCTATGACAAATAGCTATTTAATGAATCATAATTACTGGCGTGTTCTTTTGGTTAAGGTGACAGAGGTGAACAAGTCTAACAATCACATAGTTGCAGAAAAGATGTCGCTGCTAACATCATCGTGCAAAGATTCTTCAAGTAAAAGTCATGGTGGCAAAGTGGACCCAAGGTAAGAAACAATTAAAAGATCAATAAAAATTCATTGTATGCTTCTACTTAAATATCTTCCTCCATATCTATGCTTTAAATTATTTTTATGTCAAATATATAGGAAAACGAAAGTAATATAAATTTCGTGCTGTTTTCTCATTTTTCTTCATTCATTGGGTGTTTCTTCTTTACTCTAGTCCAAAGAAAGCATTTGCTGTCTGCATACAAAAATCGAACAGAAATGTTTGGGGAATGTCCAAATAAAACTGACACAAAATCTAAACTTTCTTTCTTTTAAAAATCAGTTGAAAATGTTTTTTGTTTCGATCTATCAAAGCCTCGCTAATATGTCAAAGTATGGGATCCTTATTTCAGGTATATAACGAAGAATCATGACTCGTAAAAACACAGACACCACGCAAACAAATTTTTGTTGTTTTGATGTGGGGTATTATTGATAATTACGTAAGAACACAGTTATTAATTCTTAGAAAACAAAAACGATCATTGCACCAAATCTGTAAAATTTATTATTCATATGCAAATTCACTCTTCATTTTGAAGCAGTTTTTTTAAAAACAAACAACAACATTTTAATCACTTTGATAATTCAATTGTCCTGGAAATGCAGCTTGTTGTGGGATACTATTTATTATCAATTGAATGGTCACGTCGTAAGACCAATGACCCTAATTAATTAACCTTTTATTCCCTTATTTCCATCGAGTATAATGTAACGTTTCTGTGTCTTTTGGAATATAAAATAATCGTATGCTCAGAAGACGAAGAAAAAGTACGACGAGCATTTCACTGACGACTTGTAAACGGAATACATTTCAAGGTTAGAACTTGCAATGATGCACAGTACAAATGTATTATGTTATCATCCGAAATTTCCGATGAAGATAAAATATACATCGATTAGAATCGTTTCTTTCCCACTATTAAGTTTCTTCCATTTGATGTGGTTTACGTTGATAAATGAGGATATCCCCATTATTTGCGAAAAATATAAAGGAGAGTGAATTTTGCTCAGTTTTGAAGGCAGTAGTAAATGCCAATTGTTATAAACTCACTGAACCTCGTTTAGTTTACCACGAAAAAGTGTGTTAATATCTTACAAAGTACACGTACTTGTTTGTTAATTTAAAGAGTTTGTCCATACAGTTTCCAGGATATATATTTTAAAATATGTAATTCATTTACTTCATTTACTTAATTTCCGGCGAACAGGGATCTTTACTGCAAATACCTTTTTCCTTTTCAAATACCAAATGCATCATTCAATCATTCAGCCTCTAACAAAAAATAGCGAGGAACATACATACATATATATATATATATATATATATATATATATATATATATATATATATATATATATATATATATATATATATATATATATATATATAAATGTTTGTACATAAAACAGAAGATAAAAATATTCCAAAATTTCTAAAAATGAATAGGAGACCATGCCGACACATGCCCCTTTATGTTTTATGACAATAACTCCAAACAGTGAGTAAAAACGGTTTAAATTTGTGAAAATATATTGCGATCAAGGAAATTGTACTCTATATTAAATTTATATGTAATAAGAAAAAGAGTCATTGCCTCTCAAAAACCGATGAATGATAATCCGCTATGTGCAACTTATTGCACGCTTTTGAGTATTGTAATGGAATGTCTGAAATGTCTTTCACATTTTGATTGTTTTAGTTTAGGATTAGTCTTGTTGGTTGGATGTTTTACGGCACGACAACTGAATTAGGTTTTTTGTTAGCAAAATTACTTTGACAATGATAAGCCACTGTAGCCGACCTAGGTTGATCAGATAGTAGGATTCGAACCTGCAAACTTGCAGTTGCGTGTTAGGCACCCTAACCACTTAGACACCGCGGCTTCTACCTCAGTAGTAGTCTCTTACGACGTACAGGAAGACGCAGATGGTCTATTCTACATCCGCAAGCTCGCAGCAGAGGTTTTGGAACTATTGAAGAAAGTGAAAGTTTAAAAATGAAAACTATACATGAAGAAGCAGACATCAAGCATCAGCTATTAAGCTTTTCACAGAATACTCTTACTCGTGTTTGATATTGTACACACACATGTATGATTTAAAGATTTTAATAATAGTGTAATTACAATCTTTGTATGAATATAGCAATAGCCCTTTTTAAATTTAATTCTTGTTAAAAAATGTATGAGGTCATCTTTAAAATATAGTGAACAGAGTCTGTCTGCACTTGTTCGTTATCTTGTTTGGTAATGATATATTTTTATGTTTTATCTGATCTTACATTAAATATTTCCACAATATTAGATTGGACATATGTCTGCTAAATCATTTAAGTTCTTTACCTATGGAAGCAAAATGTCAACACAATAAGAATAAATATTTAAAAAAATAATTTTAACTTCAATGGAAACGAAAGTAAGATGTACATTGCATATACTCTCTTATAAATCAGACCCATCTGCAAACTTCATAAATAATAAGAATAAATAGATAAAATTTATTTATCTGTGCCCGTAGATCTGGGTCTTTGCATTTGTTTTTAGGAGTAATCAGTAGAACAAACAACACAGACCCTGTTGTTTCCAGTTGGACTCAACCTACATGCGAGTAAATGGTTGCTATTACATTTAGTACCGAGAACAAAAGTTTCTTTGATTTGACCTGGTTTGGGGGTTGGTACATAAACACTTTTTTGGTTATATCATGCCCAGGAAAGTAGAATCAAGTGCCTTGCCCAAGAACACACCACCGTAGGCGGTCCGAGATGATCCGATGATGGGAATTGAACCTGCACCTGTCAGATCACGGTCTAACACATTGACCAATGGGCCACC
Source organism: Potamilus streckersoni (assembly GCA_016746295.1). Taxonomy (NCBI): domain Eukaryota; kingdom Metazoa; phylum Mollusca; class Bivalvia; order Unionida; family Unionidae; genus Potamilus; species Potamilus streckersoni. Next base: position 1,128,226 of record JAEAOA010000270.1, on the reverse strand, counting down.
GCATTTACTGAAAACAAATTGAGGTGATTTTAAAATTCATGCTACCAGAACAAGATGCATATATATATATATATATATATATATATATATATATATATATATATATATATATATATATATATATATATATATATATATGTGTGTGTGTGTGTGTGTGTGTGTGTGTGTGTGTGTGTGTGTAAGAAATAGTACCACATAAATGCTTTCATGCCTTACTTCTAATAATTCACATATATATAGCATTGCATTATGTGCGTTAGTTTGGTGTATATGAAGTTCAGGAGATAATCCGACGCTATGTTCCGCTTGAAACAATGGATAACACTATCTACGTCTTTACTAAATAATTGGATAACACTCTTCTGTATATCGCATTCTATTGATTTATTTATGTTAAAAAAATAAAAGTTATCATTAATCGTCATCTCCGCAATTACGAACCTTTTTTCTAGATCAAGTTGGATCTGTACAATCAAAATCTTTGTTTTAATTCGAGCTGATATTTGTTAAAATTGATTTATATTTTCTTAACTTTAAAAACATACCTTTACAAGAAAAACAAAAAGATTAGGAGGTTTTAATACAAATGCACATTTTATAGCAAGCATCACAAGCTATATTTTAAAAATCATGCATGCATGTCTCTCTTACGAAACTGGTCACATTACTAAACTTTCATCAATGGTTGTCATATGAGAAAAAGAAACGAAGAAAAATAGCTATTTGCTTTCAGCTAAAATAACATGCCATCAGTGAAGGTGTGCTGTGACGCTTGGACTTGTTCCTCTCTTATTCGTCGCACTGTCTGAGCTTATGACGAAGTGGGTAAATTTGCCTCTTATTAAAATAAACCAAGAGACAAACATGTCACTCACTTATCATCACTCAAATCCTCTTTAAACCTGGATTAATACTTTCAACCCCAAGTTCCAAACTCTAAATCATGTATAAGGTTGACTCCTCTCGTTTACCGACATATCATTTGTATGCACCCTACATATTTCAGTTTCAGAAAAAGGGGTGGGGAGTCAGAAGTTTTGATATGGGAAGGCAAGAACGAAAACGTAATTTCAATTTTAGATGGTATTTTGATTGGATAAAGTCTTGATAAATAACTTAGATTACAGTCCTGCACTCAGGAATGATCATGAGAACAGAAATTACCACATGATCAAATTTAAAACATTTATGTCTCCTATAATTAATCCTGCAGAGAAATGAAATAACGAAAATATTTTGCTTGTATTTCTACATATATACCAAATATGAAGATGTTTGGTCTTAAACCAACGGGAATGAGTTGTACAGTTGGTATACCTAGACGGTTGTGCAATTGGTATACCCAGACGGTTTTACAATTTGTATAACAAGACGGTTGTACAATTGATATATCCAGACAGCTGTACAATTACTATACACAGACAGATGTACAATTGGTATACCCAGACGGTTGTACAATTGGTGTCCCCAGACAGCCGTATAATGGTATACCCAGACGGCTGTATAATTTGTGTGCACCGACAATTGTACAATTTGTATAACCAGACAGTATACATTTGGTATACACAGACAATTGCACAATTCGTATACCCAGACAATTGTACAATTGGAACACCCAGCCGGTTGTACAACTGGCATACTCAGACGGTTGCACAACTTGTATTCCCAGACGGTTTCGTTAAAAAGTAGTCTGGAATAGTGATTCGTCTTAAGTTAGTTTTGTTTTGTAAAGTACCTGTCTTGTAATAATAAATAAATACACACGATATCAAGTACGGTCTGATTTACAGATATTTTATTAGCTGTCGTGCAAAAGTTGAAATGAGTGTAACTTCTTAATATTTTATTGTTTTAAGCATCGCTAAAATTATAAGTAGTAAATTGTGCAAATACAAAAAGAAGGTTCATATTATTTCTGAAAGTGATCCTGATTAAGCATATTTTATGAACCTACTTAACAATAGAGTTTTAATTACTGGTACGCAGGAAGGTAGATTTTAGATTACTGCTAGAACATAGGAAACATATTTCAAGGTAATTGCTAATATTATATATTTTCTTCATCAGAAATGTTTTCAAGAATCAATATTACATAGTTCGCTATTTTTTTTGCCCTTTTCACATAATTTAAGTAAAAACAACACACTGAAGGTAAACTGGTACGAAACAAGAGATTAGTGTATTTGTATCCTTTTGCAATAAAAATTCGTTCAACATCATTCGTAGTTTAAATTTAATAATATAACTTATTTAGTTGGAGTCAAATCAGCAAAATACCCGGATATTCGAAAAAGGCAACGTTCTTTATAAATGATAGTACTATATTTAGAAAGGAACGGATGAGCTACATTAACGATATCTCTATATTGTTTTACATAAAATTTAATTAATTACTGAACTTAAAGAGGTGGAGGATGTACAGCTATACACTAATTTTGTTCAATAACCTGTACTTTAATTAGGTAAACAATGAACTATAGTTATTATCGTTCGTTTTATTTTCATTCAATTGGTAACGTTCGCAAAATCTTCAGTAAAAATACTCTGAATTAGTGTCTTTTTTATTTTAAATGACCTAAAGTGGTTAAATGATAGTACACATGTTGGCCATGAATAATTAAAGACTCGGTATTGCCTTTTTTAATAAACGCGAATAACAATAAGAATAGCAACAACGAAAAGAAGCAGCAAGAAAACAGCAAATGCTTATTCCTGGTATGCATCATTGGTGAAATGTGCGATATTTACATGCTTTGCCATAATTATTATTTTTTTAAGTTTAAGGAAGATTTATTGACAAAATCTGAAAATTATATTCAAACATGCCTTACATGGCTGTTTTAGAGATAATTTATTATTCAATTATGACAAAGACACGCAAGGTTTACACTGTGGTCGTGTAAGTGCACAAAAAGAAGAGGGAATGCAAAGCTGTAAAATAAAACTCATAGATGTTTAAATATACTAAAAAAATTAACTAAAGTACACAGTATACTCTCTGTCTCTCTATGTATGTATGTATGTATGTATGTATGTATGTATGTATGTATGTATGTATGTATGTATGTATGTATGTATGTATGTATGTATGTATGTATGTATGTATGGATGTATGTATGTATGTATGTATGTATGTATGTATGTATGTATGTATGTATGTATGTATGTATGTATGTATGTATGTATGTATGTATGTATGTATGTATGTATGTATGTATGTATACGTTTCTAGAGGTAAAGGTGTCAAATACTTAAAATATCTCAGTTTCAATAATGTACAAATACTATACTCTAAATTTTGCATTAAAATCTGTATTTTATTAACTCTTTCATAACGGCAACAAGTTTAATTATATAGATGATCATAGAAACAACTTTATAACAGTGTCACGGACACATTCTTGAGGGTTAAATTTGCTGGTCTAAAATGTCATTCAAATTTATGTCGCAGTTTTATCGTAAATCTTGGGAACCCTACTGACAAGTTAACTAGTTAACTAAACTAAAAGGGAAAAAAAAATAACTAAAACAAATAAATGCAAGCAAGAATAACTGAAATTCACAATCTTCATTAAATTTTATCGTTAGCATTTTAAAATTTAAATTACTACAAATCACAGTCAAAGTCAATGCCATTACTGAGCCACTACATACAATTATATCTCTTACTAAGAGTATTCATTTGAGGGGATAAAAAATCATGACGAACAAACTATCCCTCGATGAATAATAGACCGGCAGAATTTATCCCACTGATCTGTATCCAGGGTCTTGCATGACTATGGTAAACACTGAATGTGGGAAAGGGATTTTAATGTTTTTTTTGTTTGTTTGTTATTTGTTTTGTTTTTTTTTTCTTAACGTTTATTCAATTCTGCAGTCAGTGTTTGTTTGGTCGAATCATCCTAAAATTTAGCTATTAAATTATGATGTATTTATACACACTCTTAGGAATAAAGTTTAATTTTACAAAGACTGTCCGTCTCTCTCTCTCTCTCTCTCTCTCTCTCTCTCTCTCTCTCTCTCTCTCTCTCTCTCTCTCTCTCTCTCTCTCTCTCTCTCTATATATATATATATATATATATATATATATATATATATATATATATATATATCTGTATGTGTGTGTGTTTGTGACCCCCCTTGAATAAAGAAGTCAATATTGGCAAAAGCTTATTTTTATGACATTAGAGCTGAATGTAATAACTGAATATGGAGGAGGCATGCTTTTAGACACAATTCTTGAGATAATTAGATTGACTTTACAAAAAAAATTGAAATTTTAAAATGCTTAAAAAATAAGATTCTAATACGAGATATAAGTCTTATTCTAAGGAATAAGGAAATATGACTTAAGTTATCTATGTAACGAAGTTATGGAGATGGATAGGAAGGCTGGGGGAGAAAGATATGAATTAATAGTGTGAGAAAGTATTACATCATAATGATAACAATAAAAAAGAAGATATAATACGACATCCAATCTGTTTGCCTTTATCTACAAGTGTGTATAATTTACATATCAATTAAAAGGAAGGATGGAACTGTAAAAGGAAATAACGAAGAAGAAAAAAATTAAAATAATAAAATTATTTCATGTTTTTTTTTCTTAGTTAAAACTGAACAACAAACGCCAAACATATCAAAACTCAGTATTAATGCAGACATAAGTGCCTATTTGGAAATATGAATCAAAACTGCACAACAAAAATTTCAGAACCTACAGCTTCATCTAGGCTCCAAATTGAAGGCATGTAATCGAACATGTAATCCAAAATGAATGCACAGTTACAGTAATAATAATGATCAACAATTTCAAGGGATTTGTACACGATACATCCAAAATTTATAGACATGGTATGAATGCACAATGGAACTGTTCAGCAAACCCTTGGTAAACCAAGAAGAATATGCACGAAGCGGAAAAAAAGTAAAATAAAATCCTCAGTTTGGAGCAGGCGGTTATTACATCGAAAATCTGAATCAAAACTGTAAAATTGCAGAGTTCTGTCCGGCTTTTATACTTGATACGTGTTGATTTAGTCGTTTAATTTTGCACGCTACCTATTGTATTTTCGAAGAGAAGCACGCTCGTGTGTTCTTAAATAGCCCATAACAAATACACCCGACACGTTTCAACCTAGATTGTATGCTATCCATAGACTATGTACGAGGGAAGTACTAACCACACGTGTTGACGGTGCCATCGAAGTATTTGATGTAACCCCTCAAGATTGCTTCACTTAAGAACCAATATTGCAATGTAAATTCGTGCAACACTTTCTTTTCAAGAATGCTTGTAAAATGGATATATGTTGATGCATTATTGATATAAGCACGAAACGAAGGGTTAGTAATCTTGATTCACTCAAATATACCCATAATTCAAGAGTTGTGAGACTATTAGGACACCTCTGCCAATTTATTTAATGACTATAAGCCTGTCAGGATTATTATTCAGTCAAACACTACAACTGGCTAATGACAGGCATGCACAGTGATATTGGTTGTATGGCAAACGAATGTTGTAATATCATATAGCATTAATGAATGCTAAGATATTCTTTCAAAATTCTACAGAAAGGTTACTCTAAAGCGGGATAAAACTGAATAAACCCACAGTTTGCATCTACTATTTCTTTAGATCACATATGAATTATGGGAATACATAGCGAGCACTCATGAACAACGTCAATTTAACAATAGGAATCCGTTGTTAGGGGAATGCATAGCGAGCAATCAGGATCAACGTCAGTTCAACAATAGGAATCGGTTGTTATGGGAATACATAGCGAGCACTTATGAACAACGTCACTTCAACAATATTAATCCGTTATTATGGAAATACATAGAGAGCATTCACGAAGAAAGTCAATTTAACAAAAGGAATCCGTTGTTATGGGAAAACATAATAAGCATTCATGAACATCATCATTTCAAGAATGGGAATTCGAAATTGTATCCAGCTTATAGTAGGCTAACAAAACAATCTTACAAATAATGATTGACAACAAAAGTGTCAGTGTAAAAAGCAGTACAGATGACAAAAATAGTCATATGTAGTTTGCATATTGTGCAAACTAATTAGTTATTATGGCGTTTTTATTATCAGGAAAGGATGAAGTTTTAGTCAGCATATTATTATAGAAAATTCATTGGACATAAGCTTGATATAATATTCTTTAAACACATTTATAACAAATTTTATTAAAATTGGCTCAACCAATTTTTGACGTCAGAATTTGTTTCTAATGGTTGATACGGATACGGGAGTTTTCTTAGACACAGTGGTATTATTGCACATGGGCGACAAAATTACTGAATGCAAACCGTAAAGTCAAGGGTTTCAGCTTTAGAACGCAGTTAGCCAATGACATACTTTTAGCTTCGATAAACGCTTTCAGCTTAATAAAGTTACCTTTATCTTTTTCCACAAGAAAACTAAAACAAAAAGATCATAGATTCCTCTTTTGCAACCAATTTTTGACGTCAGAATTTGTTTCTAATGGTTGATACGGATACGGGAGTTTTCTTAGACACAGTGGTATTATTGCACATGGGCGACAAAATTACTGAATGCAAACGCAGTTTTAAAATCCGTAGACACGGGTTTGTCATTTGTTTCGTTCGATAACACTAAGTTTTGTTTTGTCATTTGATTTAGATTACGGATGTCAAAATCAATTGGGAGACCCGTAAAGTCAAGAGTTTCAGCTTTATAACGCAGTTAGCCAATGACATACTTTTAACTTCGATAAACGTTTTCAGCTTAATAAAGTTACCTTTATCTTTTTCCACAAGAAAACTAAAACAAAAAGATCATAGATTCCTCTATTGCATTATGAACAATATCGAATGCCATTTGAGTCAAATTTGAAACCTAAGCTACACTGTTTAAAAAGAAAATATTCAGCTTACGCGCTTCGCAAAGAGTGTATCAGTTAATGGGATATGGTCCATGTTTAATAAAATATGTATCAACTAATAGTACGGTCCATGTTTAATAATGCGTGTATCAACTAATGGTATATGGCCCATGTTTAATAAAGGGTGTATCAGCGAATGATGCTGTCCATGTTTAGCAGTGTTTATCATCTAATAGTACGGTCCATATTTAGCGAAGTATGTATTGGTATGGTCCATGTTTAATAAAATGTGTATCAACTAACTGTATGGTCCATGTTTAGTAAAGTGTTATCAACTAATGGAACGGTCCATGCTTAGCACATTGTGTATCATCTAATGGTATGGACCATGTATAGTAAAGACAATGTTGGGTTTTTTTTGTATGCCTCTAACCAGGATATCTGGTGGAGAGTAAGGGAAGAAAATATCAAGCATATAAAGACCAACTGTTCATTTGGCAGATACGGATGTTATACAATGGATTTATAAGCCAATCAAAACTTCCGTACCGTGGCTGATTCTTAATCTGATTTTTTAAATTTGGTATTCTAGGAGTCGGATAAGAAAAATTGCAATCTTGCCGAGGAGTGTTTATTAAAATAAATAAGGTATTTTGTTTCTTCTTATGAACGTATTAATGTTATTGCTACATTATCTTTAAAATGTATAAATTTGGCATTGAAAAATAAGGAAATACAGAGCAACAGAAAATAAAGAAAGAATCAAAACAACCTTGTCTAGGGCTTTTAATGGTATCCTTGTTTACGTTTCATCTTTAATACTAAGTGTCAGGAAAATTTCACAACAGATTTGGATAAAAATAAACCCACAATATGAATGCAAGCATATTCATAATTTAAACAGTGTAAAATCTGATATATGCAGCTACGAGCATTTCAGAACATCGCATGAGACAGCTCCATCTTTACCTAGCTCACAGCAATTGACTTGTCTCTCTCTCTCTCTCTCTCTCTCTCTCTCTCTCTCTCTCTCTCTCTCTCTCTCTCTCTCTCTCTCTCTCTCTCTCTCTCTCTCTCTCTCTCTCTCTCTCTCTCTCTCTCTCTCTCTCTCTCTCTCTCTCTCTCTCTCTCTCTCTCTCTCTCTCTCTCTCTCTCTCTCTCTCTCTCTCTCTCTCTCTCTCACTCTCTCTCTCTCTCTCTCTCTCTCTCTCTCTCTCTCTCTCTCTCTCTCTCTCTCTCTCTCTCTCTCTCTCTCTCTCTCTCTCTCTCTCTCTCTCTCTCTCTCTCTCTCTCTCTCTCTCTCTCTCTCTCTCTAAAAAACGTAAAGCATACTCGCCAAGGCAATCGAATTAACCAGGACTTGAATGTCTAAAGGTACCATGACAGGACGATATCCAATGACTGGCATGTGCAAAAGCTAATGCTTGTATGAGCGTTGCAGGCAGTCATGGTCATAGATATATCCAAACGCTTCCCAAATTTGAAGTTCCACAGTTGTATTGTACACATAAGTGTCGAAAGGTGAATGTTGACTTTGTTGAGGTACTTTTAACAAGTAGTTTATGTGAATTTTTAGAAAACGGGCATATTTTGGGGAAGATTGATACTTTTTTAATAACCCCTGCCCAAAGAATTAAAAATGTATGCTTTTCCCAATACAAGCATACATTTACTTTGATGAGATTTGGTCTGGTTTGGTTCTTTACAATAAAACAATACCGCTATGCTATTTATTAGAGGCAATTGAAATAAAGTGACTTGTCTAAGGACACACCAAGGTAGACTACATTGGCTACTCTGACTGTACGATTAAATCCGGCGTCCTTTCGAGTGTAACCAATGAACCACCTCAGATCTTGCTCTTTCCTGCATTAGTCTCCTCTAATGATACCGAGAATAACACAAGGTCTATTATATATATATATATATATATATATATATATATATATATATATATATATATATATATATATATATATATATATATATATATATATATATATATATATATATATCGAATCAGCAAGGGTAAAGCACCCTTCCCAATATAATAAAAAAAATAAATCTAGCTATGTTTCCATTTTATCTAACAGGTATTTTAAATCGCTATCACACACAGTACTGGTACCTCGTTTACATAATAAAACTACTCACATTATTAGAAGCTAGTTTATATAATAAAAATATTATTATTTAGGATATTATGTTTTAGGCCGCGATCTGTATTGTCCAAAAAACAAGTTAGAATTTCACTGAGTTGCAGTGGTGGTTGTGGGAAGAAAAAAAACCTATTTGAATCTCCTTACTAAAAGCCCATCTAGGTAAACCTTGTCTTCTATTTATTTAATTAATGGCCTAGAATTAGATCGTTAAACATTTATGCACACTGTTAGGAACCAGGTTTTATTATACGAAGTCTACGTAAAATTAAATTATGTATTTATACACACTTTTAGGAACCAAGTTTAATTTACAAAGTCTCTCTCTCTCTCCACACACACACACACACACACACACACACACACACACACACACACACACACACACGTGGTTCGGAGAGTCGAAATAAAAGTCTCATTGACTTAAAATTTAGTTTCACATTTAGTAGTAAAAAAAGATGGTTTTGTTTTAGCTAGGAAGGTCATTCATACTAGAAGGTACTTGCGTTTAATTGAAATGTTATGTCCAAACTTTGTCAAAGTTTTTCACACCGTAAGCACCTAGTGTGTAGCTGGAAAGCAAAACTTCACCCCCGCAGCGTTACATTTCCAACTTCGCGATGCGCTATGAAAAACAAAGGTCTAGAAAAGCGCAAACTTCTCAATTAATTTTATCAGACAGTCCCGTCTTTGTCATTTATAATGACAAGATGCCCTCGGACGTAAAAGATAAAAGCAGTGTAACAGAACTATGATTTAATGTGATGTAATTAATCTGAGGGCGGTGACAGAATTATCGGATTTAACTTGTACATTAACACCTGCGAAAAGATTAAAAGCAATTTTTCACTCTGAGCAACTGGTATTGAGTGAAATTCTTACTATTTTTTGCATAATACCCATTAGGGTCTAAATCTTAATTTTCAACAAGAATCAAATATTCGTACACAAATTTCATGATATAAACGAAGTGTTACTTCAAACATTTTTATTTCTCCCAATAATAAGAGTATTTCTTTTAGACTTATTTTCCCTGACATGTAAATCTAGTTGTTTATCCCCAAGAAGAAAAAAACAAAAGACAAATAAACATTTACCCATGCTTGAAATAATTTCGCTCCAATTTATTTGTACATTTTTGTTTTGACTTCAAAATGAGTGTCAATATTAGCAATTAACAATTGTTTTAAAGTCATATAACCTTTGCCTTTGAATCTAGCCAACCAAAATCATACTCCTTTAAGAAGGTTGAACAAAATTCTTTATTTAACCTTCATATGGAAAATTGTAGTAAAAAGTATTAATGGAAACAAATTTCTTATGATTTTGTTTCGGGATCTGTTGTAGTGATTAGATTTTATACAAAACAAACTGACTATGCACAGAAATATACAGTTGTTTTGCTCTTTATTTATCTAGTTTCAAATCCAAGCGGTATAGAGACAAGCTTCGAACGGAAATTAAAGGACTAGAAAGTTTAATTCCATTGGACAGATCCACACTTCACAGGAAACTTGACAGTCAAACGGTCTTTCGGCTGATTATAGCCTTCTTTCGGACAAAGAGACTTTTCAAAGGTAATTAGTTTTCTTATTTCATACAACTAAAAAAGCAATATGTTTAAATTTTATTATGTTCTAAATGTTCAAACACGACCTGGCGAAAATATGAACGAAGTTTAACATACGTATCATTGCAAACATATAAATACAGCCAAATGTGCCCAGTGCCGTAAGAGTTGATTAAGTGAGTCAGGAGTTGCAGAGGCGAAAAGGTTAGCATCCAGAACTCGCGACCTAAAGGTTGAGAGTTTGAATCCTACCATCGGATTAGCCTGGGCAGGTTATTAAGATGATGTCCTTGGGCAAGGCACTTTACTTTAATTGTCTCGGTACAAATAACCTGCTTGTATTGCAGTGCCGTAAAACACCAGACCAAACTAAACCCCACTTACATAGTATACTTTACACCTTTGCAGATAATATATTTATGCATGAAAGATTATCTCCCTTTAACTTTGGTCTAATGGCACGCATGTAAGATCAGACAAGCGTTGATTGTTTGCATTGACACATATTTGTAAGACCTATTTAGTTACTGGTTATATTTCTATTTCACAACACTTTGTAAATTGGAGATAAATAAATGAAAGGAGAGTTTAATCGTCCCATTTTATATTCAACCCCAAATTTCTCTCTCGATATTTATGATATTGAAGGAGAGTTTTTTCATGTCCTTTGGTGTTATGTACTTTGCATTCTAAGATTCATGCGTGAAAAAAAAAAATGTTTTATGTCTTAAAACAGTGATATAACTGATCAACAATTTCAACAAATCAACTTCACACTGTTAAAGTTTATATTAATTCGTGCACTGAACTCAGTGGTTGCACGTAGGACTTGCCTGTAGTGCGAATCACCTGCTTCTTCCTTACCCTCTTGTGCCTAACCAGGCTGATTTTGCTCTCTAAAATTGAAGAGTAGCTACCTTAAAGGACGCATATTTCTACTGGCTCAATATTGTTGTGACTTATTTTGCTCACTCATATAGTAATATAAATATTGATACTACTGCTGTATTAACTGATGTCAATTAATGTCTCAGTAGATTCTCCTACATCCCCACTTACTATTAGTATTTGGTCAAAGTTTTACTAAAGTTACATACCTTTTGACTGAACTAACATATTAACTATTAATTCTAAAACTTGGTGCTCTCTCTCTCTCTCTCTCTCTCTCTCTCTCTCTCTCTCTCTCTCTCTCTCTCTCTCTCTCTCTCTCTCTCTCTCTCTCGTTGGTGCTTTTACTGTACTGTATAATTTACCTTATGCCAAAATCATTTACTGTTACGGTGCTATTTAGGCGATAACAATGCTAACGTAATATTCTAAACTAATTACGATCATTCTCCATTTAGACAAAGCTCTCTTCGTACCTCACCTAGATATATAAAGTTTATCTTAAGCTTAACCGCTGTGTAAATTTACTCGTGGGGCAGTGATTGGTACTGAATTTGTTTAGTCTCTGTGCTAACAGATTAGTCCACAAGTGTGCTTGCCAGGAACAAATCTGAAAAATAAAAATTAGCTTTATCTGAAACTCAGAAACAAAGTGACTTTGTATATCCTCAGCTCCGAAATCAAAAGCGTACATTGATGTTTTAAGTATGAAATTCATGGATATGCTGGTGTGTTAACAAGAAAAAGCGTGGTATGCATGTGTATGCAATATCTAATCCAATCTATATCATAATCTATCATGAATGTACTTTTTTTCACAACAGCAGCAGAAGTAGTAGTAACTACTAACATCAGTATCGGACAATGCAATGTAGTAGTAGTAGTAGCAACACCAGTGGCATTGTTATTATTATTATTATTATTATTATTATTATTATTATTATTATTATTATTATTATTATTATTATTATTATTATTAAACGTCAATAACAGTATTATCAGACAAGATATTAGATATCAGTAGGGACCAATAACAATAGTATCAGACAATGTAGCAGCAGTAGCAGTAGTAGTAGTATTAGTAGTAGTAGTAGCAGTAGTAGTAGTAGTATTAGAAGTAGCAGTAGTAGTCGTAGTAACAGCATTAGTAGTAGTAGTAGTAGTAGTAGTAGTAGTAGTAGTAGTAGTAGTAGTAGTAGTAGTAGTATGATCCAATAAGGGTAGTACCATGGGTGGTAAATTTCATGGTATACATTTAATCATAAACATTCCACATATGAATAATGCAAAATCACGTGAGCAAAATAAATCTATTGTAGCTCTAGGTGTGACAGATGAGGACGTGTCGCCAAGAGAATCGACAAAAACATTGAAGAACTATGATTCTATTGACGACGAAGTAGAGAACTTGGATAATAATAGCAAGAATATGATTGTTACAGATGAGAAGTCTTTAACGAACGAAACTGATGATCACAAGGTCGGCGAATACCTTTCTTCTTCTAATCTTCTGCCGGTGAGTTAAAGTCTCTCATTCACTCTTTCATATTGTTCAAATGCTTTATAAATATTTAAGTACTTTAAATAATAATAATAATAATAATAATAATAATAATAATAATAATAATAATAATAATAATAATAATTATTATTATTATTATTATTATTATTATTATTATTATTATTATTATTATTATTATTATTATTATTATTATTATTATTATTAACACATACTCTCGAAGGCAATAACTTTGACCTATGGAAAACAAAACTTTTGTGATAGATCGATACGTAGATTGGTGGATCGATAAGTGTAAACATACACTTTCAATATCATTTTTATCAACGTTTATTATTTCGATACTTGTAATGTATTATAGATGAAGAAAGGAGAGACATATATAGTAAAATTATGCCAGAAAAGATTTTAGTTTTTCGTCACAAGAAACAACGCATTTCTGATGCAAATAAATGGACCGCTAATGTACTTCTCTGACAACTCTCCTCCACTAAAGACATAATTGATATGTTTGTCTGGTCCCCTGTTCACCAATTGAATATTGAGTGTTCTATATATGCAGCTGCATTAAACAATTTGACAAAAATCGACATGGGACAAACCTGAATATTGACATTTTCACTTTGTTTACTTTTCCTAATTGGCTTGTGTACAAACTCCTTTCCACAGAGATATCTGACGGGAGATGACAAATTTTAGTAAACTGCGTCTTTGACTGCCCCATTTTTTTTTTATCAATTCTTTATTTATTCTCTGAGATATGCATTATGCTATGTATGATTTTGTCACTATATACATGGCACCAACTTGTGTATGCATGACCTTACTATTTTCACAGTATTAACTAAAACTGCACAGAAATTCGAAGCATTTATCCAGTAGTCATATTAAACTCAGGGGTTGCCGACTATTTTTTCCCAACCCTAGCAAACACTGATGGTTATTCCAAGCTCTTCAACGATGGATTTCTTTATTCATAAAAAATGTATCGATCTCTTTAATGTTGTATATATAAGGTTAACAACAAACGCATATAAACACCTGAATTCGCAAGAATATAGTATTCTATCCTCTTACAAAAGAAAAAGTCTCGGGCAGTAAATAGGGTGATATTTTTTTTTTATCGGGCACCTGTCCATGTGTATACATTCGTCGAATATTTGCGCCAAACACATCGAGATAATCTACTTGATGAAACAGTGACTTATTTTCTGTGGTCATGCATCTTTGAAGGAGCTGTATGAAGATTACAACGATAAAAAGCCTATTTTGAAAGATAAGCAATCTTACATCTGGATAGCTTTGGTAACATATTCTTCCCAACCTCCTACTCTCCTTACCTCCTTTAAATGAAACTGCGTTACAGCTGAAAGTTCAGACAATAAAATTTTAGGCGAATGATGACACTAATTTTATCACTCACTTTACTCCTTTCTTTTGACAAAAAAATAAATCGAGATAAAATTTTCATAAACATAATTTAAGACATTATATATTTTCAGTCCACCAAAGGCTTAAATGCTTTTTTTTCTCTCACTTGGAACTGAAGTCTCCACATGAGACGAAATTTAAGGAAGATGAAATGTAGCCGGCTGAAAGTTGCATCGAATTTTAAATAAAATCTCAAGAATTTTGTAATATCTACTGTTAACAAAGTAGACGCTTTACGCCGCAATACATGCCTTAACCCTAATGTGCATCCATGGGTTAGAGAACCCATTTCCATCGTTATATCTGCATTAACCCGCGTGCTCATGTATGGATTAGACCATTCTGCCTTTTTATTAAAAATGCACATTATTAAAACTTTCAGCTAGGTGAATATCTTGTGAATATCTCGTTTTCTGCGTGCACACCTGCTATATAAACATATTGGATTTGTTCAATATACAAAGTTTTACCTCTAAGTCGAATCACAAAATGATACTCCTGTAGTTACAGCATGACACACTTCCACTTCTTTTGGATCATACCACTTACACTGGATATACTTAAACCTGAAAATATGAATAAAAACTTTTAATTTTTTTTGTAAAAAATATTATTTTGAAAAACCTATTATATTTGTATATTCCATGACATTAAACAAGAGGTCTGAGAACAAGATTGAATCTTGTAATCCAAAATTTTATAAGGATTTACTGGTCTAACTTTAATTAAGAGAACTTATGTCTAGATTTTAATTTGAAATTAAAACAAAAGTCTGATTGTTTATAATTATGTCTGACTTAAAACGTAAATCTAGATTTAACTTTTAAACTTACAGTAGTAAATTAGGACAATGTCTCAATGTGTCAAAACGTGCTGATGGGGTTGAATTAACACTGATATTTTTACATGGAGAACAACTAGCTTGCAAAAATCAACTGATCCTCCCAATGATGTTTAATAACAACTTCGGAAACGTTTAACAAGCTCTGCGACTGTCGGTATTATTTGGCCCTTTTCAAGACTCAATGGTCACGGGCCAGCAGCTAGAACTCAAAGAACAAAAGTATCGCCTATTTACATATCAATTAAAAGAAAGTGTTGCCTATTTACATATCAGTTACAAGAAAGTTTCGCCTTTTTACAAATCAATTAGAAGAAAGTGTCACCTATTTACTTATCAATTAGAAGAAATTTTGAAGAAAGGTAGTATTATAATGAGTGTTTTCAACCTTGCTTACTGACAATCGGCCAATGCTTTGTATACTCCATGACTTTTAAAACTTATTTCCTGCTTGTCACACGCTAGTGTATGATTTAAGGAAGTGCATACGAAGTGGTGGTGAGCCTTCCCCAGTGTGCGTAGAAGTGCAGCTGCTCAGCAGTCAGGCCAATTTACTGGCAAACATGCTGTTGACTGATCGGTTCTTTACCACTTCTGCAAACAATCTCCAATTCTACCATCCAAATTAGTTGATCCTCGACTGCATCTGAGTATAATTTACTAATTGGATTGAAACTATTTTGTGCTGAGGCGAGAACTTCCGAATAGATCCGTAGTCATGAATACGGTCATGTCAATTTTTTTTTTACCAGCTGCAATCGAGATACCGGTCGCTTTTGATATAGATCGGACAACAATTTCAATTTGTGTACCAAATGATGGTTGCCGTGGTCATTATTACAGCAATACCAAGACCAACAATTGTTGTTTTTAAATAGCAAAAACTACCACACACACAATTTTTTTATTATACGAGTAACACAGTTCTTGACGATTTTATCTCGCAGCTGTTGTTCCGCTTTGATCATTTATCATAGTTCTTCTAATATTAATGCGATGGCGAAGTATAATTGCACGATCAGATAACATTCTTAAGGCGCAACATGCACGCCTACTTCTTAACAATTATTTATTTTTACTTGTAAGACTCTCATACAATCATAGAAAATATTTTCAGTGGAATATTTAAATTTCCGGCGATTGTGTCTTCTCGAGGCTTAGCACTACATTCATATAAAACCCCACAGTAATTTTCCATGAGTTGAGGATATGGTTTTTGCATGTCTGGCTTTTGTTATAATGTTAAATGGTAAACCAGATGTTTACTAGAACCTGAGTTCAAGGGTTAGTGGAATTTTCCATTGAAATTATTAGTTTTCTAGAACATTCTATTGTAACGTAGGTCAAGAGAAATATGTATAAATATATGTTTGGCAAACAATTATTCATTCCTGTCATAATTGCAATTGTTCTGAATGAATCGAAATTTCTGCAATTTGATTGGATATAAACGGTCATGTGATACTAATCAATAATTTTAAAATTAATCAGAACACTTTTGGTTCGTAGTTAACATGTAACTAAATGTGAAGCTTTATCTATACCAACGTCTTACACCATAATATGAAGCCCAAAACCTTTGTGATTTCCAACCAAAATGTGCAAGCACCCATTAAAATTACTCAGTAGAAGTTAAAACAATGTAATTGCACAGTCATCCTGGCATTCCAACACTCGCCCATTTTGTCAACAAGTACATGGCAGGCTATACAAGTCAATCTTGTGAAATTATTGCAGTTTGCTTCAGTAATGATTCGTAAGCTGTTATTCAAAGTCAGAGTCATATTGTGAGCAAGGGATCTCACTAAAAGTGGACAAGATTTTGCTTCTGAAAGACTGAATAAGCAGACAGCATGAACAACGGATGCTATAACAATAAGTGCCAATGGCAAGCATAATGTTAGGGGAAAAAAGGAATAACCTGGTACATACAGCATCTAACAAATTTGATATACTAAAATAATGATAATAACATATTCTTTATATGACTGGCATGATACGCTCTTACACTCTATCCTATGTTATTAGTAAAAAAATCGACGACTCTTGGCTAGCGAAGACTGAGTTATATATTCACTAGCAGATAAAAAAAACTTCGAGCTATCAAAAAGTGAATGTTATGTTAAAATCTGCTGATATGATGACAGGGAGGAAGTAAATTGGAACTATAAGGATTACATGATCATGGTTGTGTATCGATGTGTAATTTCATATACTTTGTGAGTGATTTGGTAAAATTTACACATCGATAAATACCCAACCAAGGTCATTTGATCGTATATTATGATCAGTCTATGGAATCAATTACAGCTGTGTTCAGATATAATTTGACAGGAATTATTTATATGAATTATTAATTGGAATTATAAAGTGTTCCATCACTTTTTGGACTAAAACACAACTTGAGGATTGCTGAGAACTCATTCAAATACAATCTGGGATTATATTGTTTTCGTACGTCAAGACATTCAAGACCACCGGATTTCATCCGGAACATTATATATTTTTTGACTTGTGATATGACATTTGGCACTACTTTGGATTTAATTCACAAAACTTTGTCTCTTACATTTTTATTTCGTAACTCAGAGGAATCCAATATTTGTTGATTTTACGAAACTTGTTGGTTTCGGCTCTTTGTGTTTGCATAGCTTAAGATATTTAGTCGTAACATTTCGAGCGTATATGATGGGTTGGTAACACCATTCTGAAGCAGATATTTGTTGAGAAGTGCAACAAAAGTGCTATAAATGTTAACATCCACTGTTAGCTGATCCAACATCCGCTGTCAGATGATCCAACATCCACTGTTAGCTGATCCAACATCCGCTGTCAGATGATCCAACATCCACTGTCAGATGATCCAACATTCGCTGTCAAATGATCCAACATCCACTGTCAGATGATCCAACATCCGCTGTCAGATGATCCAACATCCGCTGTCAGATGACCCAACATCCGCTGTCAGATGATCCAACATCCACTGTCAGCTGATCCAACATCCGCTGTCAGATGATCCAACATCCACTGTCAGATGATCCAACATCCGCTGTAAGATGATCCAACATCCACTGTCAGCTGATCCAACATCCGCTGTCAGATGATCCAACATCCACTGTCAGATGATCCAACATCCGCTGTAAGATGATCCAATATCTGCTGTCAGCAAATTCCGTAACATGGTTATTAGATTCAGAATCCATAACCTGTTGTTATGACAAATCTAATCTTAAACACAAACGGTTAAGTAAAGGTCCGATTCATAAATCCAAGTAAATGACACCGGCTACTCTCGTGTGTCAGATCATCGACGCAAGTTCATTCAGCATAAATATATTTTGGAAATGCTTGATTGACTTTTTCATCGCCAGTTAGTCAAGATTTGTTTGCGGTGTGGTCTTTTGTGAGCAGTCCTTGGTATCCAAAGAACTCTGCCTGAGGCTATTCTGCGAACTATCTCGGGTAGTCGAAGATCGTTTAATTTTTAAAAAGTTTGTTTTCGAGACATGCGGCTACCAACTGAATTTTTTCAAAGACGTCCCAGATACTGTTCCGACTGCATCTACTGTTGATGCTTTTGCAACCGCGGAAGTAACAACTCTGGAATGTCCGCGAGGAATGAAAATAGTCCGCTGGTCTTCTGCTTTTGTCACACTTCTGACTGTGACCACTTTAATTTCACTGAGGTTACGGTTAGTAAATACCCAAACAGCTACGTTTAAGCAAGCTCCGCTTTGTGACTGCCAATGATGGTGTCAAGGGTAAAATTGAGTTGAATCGTTATAATAATCTTGAAAATATCTAGCGCGAAACAGAATCCATACACTACATGTCCTGAATGAAGAATTTATTTTTGGAAATCTCTTTCAACAAGCCGATAACTGTTCTCAGTGACGACTGTTTAATGTTAACCATATATTGCAGAGATTCAACGAGGTAACGGGGCTGAGTGTGGGCATGTATGCAAGCATATAAAGTTTACAGTCTTTGCCGGTAACCAACGAAGTCCTTCCTCTGACGTCGTCATCGATTAATTCCATGTCGCACGTGCCTTTTTGAGTTTTGCAATAGTCAATGCTGAGCCACCGTCTGGCGAGTACACCAACTTATTCACATCAAGACCCCTCAAAGTCCAAACGGTCGTGACTGGATATTAGGCCAAGTGTAATACACCCGTCACGATGCTAGTGCAATCTCAGGTATGCGATATACCCCTGCGGACAGCAAGTCATATCAAATCCTGATTTCGTTGTTGAGATCATTGAAATAATGCTCGGGATTATATTTATACCAAAACTTACCAATGCGACATCGATTTCGTGCAAGACGATGAGCAACTCAATATGAGTTGCACCAGAACTCATCATCTGTGTTATATACATCATAAATGTATTCAATATGTTCGTGAATCAACAAAAGAAACATCCATGGTACACGATATCATTGGTGGGCAACCGCTGACGAATCGATGTGGCTTTATAGACAAACCTTCGAGGTGTTGTTCCCCGCACGAACTAATATTACTAGTGTTTCTAATCAACCAACGAGTTTGTTAAAATGTTGCTGGTTCACATACAAGCTTTGAACTTTACAGTGGAATTGTATGTGGTCATACAACCTATAATCTTTGGTTATCACACGTTTACGTGCAAGACCACCAAGACCTTTTCATGTGGAAATGGTTTGAGGTGGGATGATTCTTCAACGGGAAGGGATATACTTCTTTAACACGAGACATCCACCGGAGGCTCTTGATTACTAGACCCATAACCGTTTATTTCCTCCAAAAGTGGTTTCAACGTCTGTTTTGTTTAATCTTTTCATCACTGAAGACGTGATTATTGTAAACATCTTGATAAACTGCAGGCCACATAACAATGTTCTTTCCGATTTGTTAAACTCAATACCACTTTCTAAATATCCATTCTTGTCAGTTGTCGTTGACATAACTCATCTGCATGATTATAGGTGTGAAACATCAGCATAAAATTCTAACTCGTTGGCATTGTGCAACGCGACAGCAATCCATAGGGTATCGATAAAATTCATTCGCCATCCACGTTTATTAAATTCTTGAACATCTGCAGTTAGTTGTGATATTTATTCGGGTGGTTTTTCTTGTAGAACACGCGCATGTCTCTCCAACTTTCCCTTATAAGTCGTCTAATCTTCTTTCAATTTCTGCTAATTGAGATCGTGTACGCCTGATTTGACAAGGTTCTTCTTCTGTTCCCATCACTACTGCATTTGTGCTCGCGACTTTCTTTCTTTATTCTGCCACTTCCATGTTCGTGGCTACAAATTCGTTTGCTAGTTTGAACAGAGGTGTAAGAGGTT
This sequence comes from Potamilus streckersoni, assembly GCA_016746295.1. Taxonomy (NCBI): domain Eukaryota; kingdom Metazoa; phylum Mollusca; class Bivalvia; order Unionida; family Unionidae; genus Potamilus; species Potamilus streckersoni. The sequence continues at coordinate 1,107,615 of JAEAOA010000270.1, read as the reverse complement.
GTTCATGCATTCCCGAATAAGTTCAAGTTATTCGCGTGCAGCTTTACGACTTCGGTTGGCAGTCTCTGCTATGACATTGCCGGCAAATTTTGTAATCGTATCACGGTTGTTAAATTGCCTTATCCAAATCAGTACTGTATTATCGTGAAGTTCCAATCAAGTCAATAGTTTGGAAACTATACGGGTCCTTGGTGACATTTTTCGTAACTCAGCCCTCTACTGGTTGGCAGCATATCAAGTCCAATGAATATTTGCAAGATCAAAGCGCCAATGCCAGAAAATATATTACAGTTGTCTCGGATGACTTTTTGCACGTGTGTGTATAAATTCGTATCACATAGATCACGTCTGTGTTTTGGTATCGATCTTGGAAAAAATATCCTCGCTGTGTTGTCTTGATGTTCAAGCATTGCATAATCGTATGCAACATGATTGTTGTCACTCTAATCAAGATTATAAATGATGAATGGTTTACTTTTTGGTTACGATTGAGTACATCATCATTTGGTTAATCGTCCTACAATTGTTAAATCACGTGTAGGCAATCCCGCTTTAACTATTTCATGATCAGACCGAACAATAGTTGAGGTTTCTCATATCCAGTATGGCCAATTATTAAACGCACGAACTAAGTTAGGAAACATAGCACCGTATCAGGATGGCCTGTACTGTGCCTGCGTGGATGAGTTGATGCCGGTAAATGCAGACCTTGATCTTTTTCTTGATGGGGTGTTTAATGCCTCTTATTATATTACACATTCTTGTCTTCATATTGTGGGCAATGATGCAGCATGAAACTTGCTTATTAAAACAATCGTCGGGCGGTGATGACACTGCTGTGTTAGCGGAGTTACTGCAGATATCGTAAATATTATGGTGAAACGCACATCATTGAAAAAATTATGTGGGCCTGAGATACCACAGGATATTCATGATTCTAACAATACAAAGCCTGGGGAAGCATCTATAAATTGTGTCGCCTAACATGCATCAAGTGAAATAGATCTTGTTCATTACCTGAAAGTGATTAATCCTACACCTAGAGAAAGAATCGCCACATGGATCATCAAAGAATGTATGATGGCTAAGATTCTCATCGGAGGTAAACGTTTATCGACATAATAAATAAACATGGTTAAGAATCTTGTTTCGATATCCTAAAGTCGGAGCGGTTATTGGAAAAGTGAATCTACCGTTGAAAACTTATCAAGGGCGGAAAAAGTCATCCATGGAAATTCCCGAGTATGGTTGGCTGAAAAAGCATTGCGGCATATTTACCTAACCGCTTCAATAAAAGATTTCCATCAGATGGTTTGATGTGGAAACACCTTAAGAAGTTCAGTTTTTTTCTTCTTTATAATTGCGTATGAAGACGGACATAAAAGCACCATTAGATTGTCGTAGATATTGCTAGCAGATAAAAGCGATGTCATTAACGTAACAAAATTCAGCAACTGACGCCAATGTGCTTAAAGGTATTGATGCACTTTCGCCACTAATATGTGCAATGTATACCTATATTTTCTGTAACTTCTGGTCTTTGATTTTATTTAATTTTCGCAATTTTTGTTCAACGTAGTAAACTGCATATATTTTTTGCTATAAATTGTGTGTATAATTTAGTTCTGTTGAAAACACAAATCACAGAATCTATAGTTGCGTAGGCACGTGTTGATAATTAGTAATGATAATCGTAATAATAAGACAAAATGGCGCCTATGGCTTCCCTATTGGTTAAGGGAGGTCATGTGAATGTAGTAAGTCGTGATTTATTACGTCGTAAATCAAGAGTTTATGATGTCATATGGGGTCCATTACGAAATACTTCGCAATTCAGGTGTATATAAGGAGAAAGTTAAGCATTCAGTTTCACTCCGATTTCTGGAGTCATTCAGGCTTTTTGTGTTTTTAGATAATTTCGACAGGAAAAAACATGTCTGGACTTTTCAGTAGTGATATAAAGTGCTCATTATTTTTGACAATAATATTATTCTGGAACTGTTATAAATTATTCGAAAGAATTCTGGAAGCCGCCATCTTGACAATATCACGGTTCTTGGAGAGGCAGTAATATTCCTGTATTGAAATTATATGGAACTTTTCATTCGTTTAGGAGTTTCCAATACTTAACTAAGTTAGATTTGGATTAACATAATTATACTGTAAGTTCTTCTCACATTTGTCATTTATCACTTTAATGATTAAATTACTTGTGGGGGTTTACTAAACTTGTTGGTTTTGCGTCTTTTCTGTTGCTTAAGATTGTGACCATAGAGTCGTAAGACATGGCAACGACTGTTGCAATTGGACTCGGCAAAGAATTTCTCGCATACGTTTCTGTGTAGTTAACAAAACGTAGGATGCTGGTTCATGTTAAGATATATCGCCACCTGGCTGTTATTGAAAGGTTTAACTGTACACATGCGGAATGATTATTCCGACATCAATACTCACAAGAATTGTTAATGAGGTCTCGGTCTCGGATTCTTAGTGGTTGCATTCTGGAGTGATCTGGGATTGCAGAGTTATCTCGCGAGTGTGTGATGCATACTCCACCAGTCATTGCAGTAAATAATGAAACTGAATATGCAATTAGGTTAAAATCTGTCACGGGGATTCGAAGGATGCTGTCACCGCACCATCGAGTAAATCAGCTACAAAACAACACCACGTTAGCTCCACTCGGAGACAATCTGCTTCTGTATCTATATTCATTGGGGCCATTAAAAGGTTGGTAACGTCGTGGTAGTGGCCAGGTATAGTCCATCGATGTATTTACAATTTTATACATAACCGATTTTCCTGGACAGTTAACATATTACATATCTAACGCAGCTGGTGAGCTGACGACTCACATCAAGCAGAGCATTTGTGAGAATAATTTCAAGTCATCACTGCGGATACAGAACGACCACAAAAGTGTATTTTAATTCACTACGCATCTATCGTAAGCTGATTCACAATCGCATGGCGCCCAAATTCGTAAGTGGTGATTTCTTTGGGAATATACACCGCCTGGTGTCAAGAGGGAACAAATTCGCCATGGTGCAACGATACAAACCCATACGATATTTATTTAACCGGATCAGATTTGCAGCATTTGCGAATTTGCGTCGCTTTAGATCCTTCGTGACAACATTCCGGGGAACTCATTTCGGCTTTTTTTTTTTTCAATATTCTTACTACTCTGCAGTACGATCACGATTGAGTACATTTAAGACACAGTCTCACATGCTCTTCAATAAACTTTTCCGTATATTCATCCTTGAACTTACTAACAACATTTTATTTGACGTTGTTGAAGAGTATCTGTTTTTGGTTATTGTGTGGATAATCACGTGCGTCAAATTCATTAACAAGTATGTTTAATGTTATATCTGCATAGACATCGTCAATGGAGATACACATAAGAAGTGAATCTGTCTTTATGAGAATCATGACACAATCTTGGTTAAACAGTTTGATCTTGTCATAGTAAAACTCGCACACCAAGAACTTCGAAAAGTACAACACAGACTAGCCCATATAGATAAGCTTCGTCAGCTTTAACTTAGCTTTTTTATTGTGAACATTAAGGAGCCTCTATGATTCGCCATTGAAATACCGCCACGGATTCCCTGTTTAAAAACAGATGCCGGTCTGTGTCCAGTTCTACCTTTGTCTTTGAAAATAGAGTATCCCAGGCCATCTCTGGTGATGAAAAGTAATGGGTGGGTTGATTGTACCTGAGCATAGCCGTATCACGGAACGTCTCAAAGACATCTGCGAGTAAAAGCACGTCTGTTAGCAGGCCCATATGAGCAAAAGGTAATTGAATATAATCTTTTTTCTAAACTTCCCTCGTCGCTGGAACAGAATCACGCAAGGTAAATATTCCATCATCAAAGATACCATCCGTATTGACGAGTGACTGTAAAACGATCATTGCCAATTACTATGAGATTGCCCACTAGCTTGTCCAGGCTGGATTCTAGAAACTGCAATGAATCGATGAATTACAGCTGGCCAAGCCTAAACATTACATAATTTTTCATTGTGTTGGGTATGGCACTGTCGGTGTATTCGATACCGTTGTGACTCCTTGCATAAGCAGGTGGCCATCATATCGATGCAGATCACGAGTCCAAGTTAAACACGTGAACTGCGATACCTGTTTAAAATTCTGTAATTGTTTTGAATATTTGCTTATTACACTTCACCGGAAATTTTGTATAAAAAATCTGAGTTCATTCAGATACTGCTGATAATATTGATACTGATCTGCATAATATAACCTGTATGTAATCGCTTTTTTTTTAAACATTCGTTGTCATTGTTTTCCATGTTTACCACTCACCGCGGCAGAACATAATTTGGCTTTAGTATGCAGAGTGAACCGAGGAATAGTATATTTGGATAAGTTATGTATATTTAGTTTAACCCTTGTCCATAATTGAAAATTGGAGCTTGGGGAAACCCGATTAATGTAATTTTGTATCCTTCCCCAAACATACTACGTAGCTAATTTTATGTTCGAGTTTAGTTTATATATTACATTTGCTTTAATTTAACTTAAGGAATATTGGTTTTCCTCTTGGAAATTCCTGATGGATCTGATATTTATCATGCTCTTTAAACAAAATTAATGCTAGACCTGATCTTATTTAGACCTTAGTATATTATGGAAATAAACTTTTTTACCCTCATTTTGGTCCTCTTATTGTGTCTTATGTTTTTATATTAAGGTTCTCTATATCTGAATTACTCATTTCTAACTTAACATATAAAGTGGAATCAGTCTTTTAGCGGTGTTCAGTTTGAGAGAATGTACGAAATTATTCACTGGATTTACAGATTGCTCATTAATACTCTTGGACTATTTAAGATTATTGCAAGTTCAGTTAGCGACATTTTGGGTTATATCATTATGATACATCTAGACTTTTAGCACATCAACACTACTGGAACATCAGCACATTCAATATTAGAATTTATTTGGAACAACATTGGAATTCAATTGGAATAATTTATACTTTTGGATTTTAAGAGATTATTTAGGATTAGGGATTAAATTCACAATACAGATAATTCTCTTCAAATTTTCACTTTGTATTCTTGGGAAATAAATTATTTTATTGATGTTACAAAACTTGTTGATTCTTGCTATATTTTGATTTTTGCTATATTTTCTGTAACATGTAAAAATAACGGAGCTGTAACATAATCCAAAAGTTTGATTATAGCAACCTTTTCCAACTCTACATAATGTGTGTGTGTGTGTGTGTGTGTGTGTGTGTGTGTGAAATAGACAACCAAGCATAATAATACATGTTGAAACAGGTAATATGAATACCCAAAATCTATTTTAAAGAATAAGATGAACGCGACCATAAAGAATGTGGTTTTCTAAAATAAAAAATAACTATACACTAATTCCTTATTTCAGTCTAATTTTTTATTAAGGTCTCCAATTCTTTCTCAAGGCCTCTTATTACTCTATGATTCATAAATAGCAAACTTCCTTCTGGTAGGAACCGACTGAGAACGAGGCAGACTTTGTCCACTTTAAGAAATGTTTCCGCCGGTTGGCTGAGTATTCGCACATGTTCCTGTAGACAGCGAATTATCAATTTCAGTATATTTTCGGCTAGAACCCGGTTCTCTGTTTCATGACATACCAGTGTGAAACCAGTATTTCCCGCACCGAGCCAAACCGCAATCCGGGTCTGTTCAAATGGTTCTCCTTCCAATAGTCTGATAAAGCCGAGTTCAAATTCTGGAAGTGTATCATCATTGGCTAATGTTTGAATATCTTCCTCTACTGTTCTGTTTGCAACGGCTCGTCGGAATTGGTATTCAGAATGAACCTATCATAAAAAAAAGAAATCTACATTCATGACTATTTAGTAACAGCCCCTCTTCTTGCACATGGAACAATAAGATCCACTCTTTCACACAGGGGCTCGTATCATTGCTTACAATTTACCTGTCATACATGTACTATATAATAACAACATAGTTATTACATAGTACATGTATGACAGGTAAATTGTATGCAACGATACGAGTCCCTGTGCCATTTTATGGGCAACACTGCGAATCTATAGGCATCAAATATAATGGTATGCGTCGCCTCATTTATATATCAGGTGTATTAAAATTTTTAAGTTCTAACGAAGTAGACAATATATCAACAAAATGTAAAATTGCAGCTGCCGCTGAATATTTTTTTTTTGCATTATCAGTAATTTAATTACGTTGTAAACTGGTTTTTCCGCTTTATCATGCACGACACTATGAATTTAAGTGTTCATTACATACCGCGATGACTTAATTTAAAATCAAACCTTGACAGATGGCACCTACCACCCGAAACATGAAAACGTTGAAAGGCAGTGACGAAAATCTCAAGGATTTAAACTGCGATTTGCCACATTTCTTATATTGCCCAATTCGAATGCTTTAATCGTTACTTTAGGCAATTAGAGAACAGGTAAATGCTATTGGTTTTGATTATACTTCGTGCTCATACTCACAGGGGCTCTTATCATTGCTTACAATTTACCGTCGTACATGTACTATATAGTATTTATTATATAGTACATGTATGACGGTAAATAGTAAGCAATGATACGACCCCCAGTGCTCATAATAATGCCTATCCAGGGTCAGATCCGAATAAAATCTGCAATAGCACGTAAAATGACTATTCTAATGATAAACAGTGCGGAAGAAATCATTTTCTGTACTAAATCAGCATTGCACCGGTATTTACCTGGGAGGCTACTTGTTCTATTTGCGCCTTCCGCGTTGCTTTCAACTCTGATGTTCGTTGTAGCTCGTTTTTTGAATCACACTCGTCATCTTGACCATACATTTGATAAAATAAAACCCTGCATGGTCCTGGTAACAATGTGTGAATTATAAAGGCGTACACCATTTGTACCATCTAGTAGTATTTCACGGGTACCCTAACGATCCAGATTATGACTGGTTTACAACTAGGATATATCTATTATAATGTAGTCCTGTCGAAGCACGAGACGTAGTCTAAACTTTGCACTTGGTAAACAACTGCACGTGTAAGTGTGACAGACGCAAGTGTTTATCTAGTATTATGAAGAGGAAGGCAGTGTCCGTGTTCAGTTTTTGGACAGATAGGTTGTTGAGATGTTTAAACAAATGCAAATTCTTTGTTTACCATCCATTCAATCATACTGCTGCATATTTTTGTCTCACAGCATTAGATTCTTGTCTCGCAAACATAACTCAGGACATTCAGAATACATACCTTCCTTTATTTTTACCACCATCATATAATAATAATTTTATTAAGTATGTATATTCGATGATAACAAGACCTTCTAATAGTGAGAACTGTATATTGAAATCACTTTGGAAATATGACATTAATTTAAATTCTCACATTGCTAGTAGATGGAACCAATTACTATTTAAATGTGTCACTTAAAAATTTCATTTGTTAACAATGCATGGCGCAAATAATTGTTGTAAATGTATCTGAATACTTGTACATATGATATGTATATATGTTTTAGTGTATATGTATGTGTGTATATATATATATATATATATATATATATATATATATATATATATATATATATATATATATATATATATATGTGTGTGTGTGTGTGTATATATGTGTATGTGTGTATATGTATATATATATGTATAAGTATGTATGTGTATGTGTGTATGTATGTGTATATATATATATGTATGTGTGTGTATGTGTATATGTTTGTGTGTGTGTATATATATATATATATATATATGTATATGTATGTATATGTTTATGGGTATATATATATATATATATATATATATATATATATATATATATATATATATATATATATATATATATATATATATAATGTTCTTTTATGTTTACAATGTTTTACTTTATATCAGTATTTTAATTTAGATGTATGGACTATGCAGTCTGAAATAAAGAATTCTTATCTTATCTTATTATTATAGCCCACCGGCCCAAATAACATGTTAAAAAATATGGTACAACCATGCAGCATAAAAATTCTCAGATTAACACACACAGACTCTCTAACTTTTGTAGAATTTGATAGATAAATAAATATTTTGCATAAAGTTATGTAAATTTCATTACCATGAATGATTGAAGGTAAATCAGCATTTATCATATTATTTTATATCATTACATGGGACACAGTGAAACTCCTCTTTCAACATAGGAGATATTTTAAATCTTTACCTATATTTGCCATCATAGGAAAGGTCCATTTATGAACATATACAGTAATCAAACACTGAAGAGTTCAAGCAATCTGTATAGTATACAACCCAAACCATTAATGATTATATTATTGAATAATAGTCTATCCATTAAATTTAACCACCATTTAGTTCTTTTAGAAAATTAACATAATTTTGTTTAAATATAATGAAAGTGTTTCTCATCACCCATCCCTTGATTAACCTAAACTTCTCCCATTCTGTATCAAAACATTAGACTTTTAACAATTACAGGGTTTGCCACATGTCAAAAGTCAGTTATATTTTTGTTTTGGGAATCTATCATCAGTCATCTTTAATAATTGAACTAGTACTTATGGATTATACTATAAATCACTAATTGCATTGACATTCTGCCTAATTCCTTAAAGATAAAAGTATTTGGAGCGTGTTTTGTGATATCAATACTTTATTTATAAAAAGATATAGCTACAGCTTTGTAAAAATTCCAACTTCTGACCCATAATTCAGAAATTCTTTTTGGAGTAGAGTTATTATAGATTATGTTTAATCTTCAAACTATAAAGTGCCGTTGCTGCTTGTGGTTTGAATGTTTGGGGTTTTTTTTATATCATATACGATGAGGTTTTAGAAGAGAATACACAACCAAGATATTTATAAGATACCATCAGACAAGCAACAAAATACCACCTTTCATATCTTTTCTAATATCCATCCTTTCAAAAAAGTAGTTTTATTATATTTTCCAGGTTTATCTTATTTCCAGAGGTTTTAGTATTCTTTATTTATAAATTTTTAAAGTTGAATACAAAGGCAACAATGCCATCTTCATTCAACAGTGTAAATATTTTAGAAAACTTTAATGTTACACATATTTTGGTCAGAAATATGTCTTTAAATAACTAAGAAATAATGAAAATAAAGTAGGCATTAAATAATAATAATAATAATAATAATAATAATAATAATAATAATAATAATAATAATAATAATACATGTAATAGTAATAACAGCAAAGCAACATATACAATGCTGAGATTCACATTTATAGATACTGGATGGTTTCTTACTTGTTGCCTCTACTGATGGAACGATCCTCTATGTGTCAGACAATGTCCTCCAATATCTAGGCTTTAATCAGGTAAGATAAAAGTGGAAAACATTTTATTATTCTCTTTTTCATCCAAAATTATTATTTATTGACATTTTCATTTTTGAACACATGTATCATTTTATATATGTATGTATGAATGTATGTATGCATGTATGTATGTATGTATGTATGTATGTATGTATGTATGTATGTATGTATGTATGTATGTATGTATGTATGTATGTATGTATGTATGTATGTATGTGAAACAAAAGAGCAAGAGGTTTAATATGTATTTCAATGATAGCCTTAAACTATTTACATAATCTCCATGTCCTTTTCTCACAGACACTGTATGTGATTTTCAAAAGGCTATTTGAACAGCTGTTGCATATAGTTTACTTAAATGATTTACCATTTTTATATTTGCTGTGTACCTGATCTGACATTTTTTAAAGTCATTGCACATTTAACTAGTATAATATCAGTTAAATTAATGACAGAGAAAATGAAATATTCTCTCCAGGACCCCTGACACTTTGGGGTGGGGTGGGGAGTTGCATAATGCAGTTTAAATGGTATGGCAGGGGTGGATTGGGTGTGCCTCTTGTTTAAATTGTTTTTTGACTTCTTACCACCTTAATCTGGCCTTGTGTACAATGCTACACATTTGCTGATCCATTCCCTGCAGTATCACAAACTTAAGAAAATCCACCATTCATTTCCACAATTGCAGGTAGAAGTTGTCTCAGATGACCAAGTGGTTTAAGGTGCTCAAGTGGTTTAAGGTGCTCACATTTACAGATCATCTCTGTCCATGTGAATCCAACTCTTGAGTTTACATAATTTTGAATATTCTGTGCACATTACAGATAGTCTAGTCTATTATGGGTACAAGTCAACTGTGCAGACAGCCTTTGCAAAAGTGGGTACAATGAGGCCCTGCAATTGTTAACTTAGAAAACTGAAATGTATTGATTATTTTCAGGACAAGGAACCTTTTATTTCTAAAATTTCTTTTTATGATGAAACTTTAAATTACTGAATCAAAAGTTTTATTATATTCTTGTGTAGAAGTTAAATTACAAATTGATAGTGTGAGTGTGATAATTAGAGGAACTTTCTATACTTAAATTAACAAAACTATGACTTAATGAGCAGTCTAGTTTGTTTTGGGGATTTTCTATTGTCCGCATATTTCTAACATTCATTGACCACACAAACCACAATGAAAACATTTAAAACAGGTTGGACATGGTAAAATAAATCCATTAATCATATACAGTTGTACCTATCATTTTATCAAAGTCAGTTTGCTTTCCTAAAATTTTAACAGATTTTAATTTTGACAGGCTGGATGCAAATATGCAGTATGAATGACTGGAGAAAATATTTACGTTATTAAAAAACTACCCAAAACCGGTCTTAATATACATTTTTTTAAATAGGTGGACCTTATGCACAGGTGCATTTATGGCATTGTACATCTCGATGATCAGCAAGAAATAAAGAGAGCTTTAGAGGGAAAGACAGATCGCTCTGACAACAAACAGGTACACAATCAATTGCTTGCTCCTATTATAAAGAATTTAGCTACCAGGTATTAGAAAGTGACTGGATATAAGAAATTTCTGTCTTGGATCTTAGGAATAAAGTAAGAGTGGAACTTGTATTTGGCATATTGTAGAATTTTGCTCACTTTGCTGGGCCCCTAAAATATGAGTCAGCTTTAAATTGTTCCTTTTGTTGTGGGCCTATGATGTCCCTTTTTCTGCATAACAAAATCAGTCACATTGTGGTAACTTTTTTATATTTTGTACATTGTACTTGACAAGAATTTAAATTAAAAATTGCATACATGTGTATGGTTCGTCATTGCAAGACTCAGGCAGTAATCCACTATGCTTCTATAACCATGGCTGCTGGTGCAAATATTACATCAGTTTTCATAATTATGCATAAACAGTAATAACTATTACAATGTAATTATCTCCAACATATTAATCAATGTGCTCATTTGATCAATCAGTAAGTGACAGTGCTTAGAAAAGATATTTCAACTCATTCAAACTGCATGAAACTTCATGCTGGGTCACAATGATGAGAAAAATTTATTTGCACTTCCAGTGATTGTTTTGGCAGGTTTATGCATAATAATGACCAATAAGGAAAGCTTGGTACATGAGACCACTGGTGATAAAGGAGCATATCAGATTGTTGCCCTGGCCTATGATGATATTGGTTTGGTTTTATATACCTGCCTCTTAGTGCAGCATGTTGCCATGTCTGTCCATCAATGTGTCCTTTGCTACACAATAATTTTACTTCCAAATCATGTACTTTTCAATTTTGGGATTGAAAGGTCAATGATCAAGGTCACTTTGAATGAATAAAAATTGTTCCCACATAATTAAAATAAAAACAAATATTGAACTTAAAAAAGTAAAAGGTCAAGTTCACTATGACTGCAAGAAGAAAAATGGTTTCTACAAAGTAACATTAGTTTTACACCACAGACCTGGATCAAACTTTGTGGATGAATTGCACTTTGGTCAGAAAAAAAAACTATGGATCTCAGAGATCTCTAAAGATCAATATTAATTTGACTTAAAGAAGAAAAATTGTTTCTGCATTTACGTTCACCAAAGTTGTGGGTAACTTATATGTTGGGTATGAAAAATACTACTGATTGTGGGATCAAAAGATCAAAGGTCAACATCACTGTAAATAATATAAGAAAAATACTTTCAACAAAAAAAATTCTTAAGTTCAAGACTATGAACTGTGACCAAAATTTTGTGGAGGGCTGTCACATAAAGTATGGAAAAGGCATGTTGATTTTGAGTTCAAAGGTCAAGGTCATTTTAACTCAAAAGAAAATCTGACTGCAGGATAATGTTTTCTTGTTGTCTTGGGCATAGTGCCATTTCTCAGCACAAGATATGCTATACATAGAGGCCAGTATAACTGGTGGAGGAAAAGCCTGGAAAGCCTCTGTAAGAACCAACAACCCACAGAAAGCTACTGGCTAGCTTTCTCATATACCCACACTGGATGAACCAGACTTGAACCTACATGTATATAGGTGATTTGGCAGTGTTCTGTAAAGATGAACACTTTACACCAAGTTAATGATGGTAAATCAAAAAAAAAAATAAGAGTTTTGTAAAATAAGTTTACTTCTGGACCACATACCATAGCTAATGGTCAAATGTCAAGGTAATGGGTACCCAATGGTAAAATATTTCCAGTCAACCATTTTCTGCTACTGCCTGAATAGGGGAATATTAAACATGGGACATGTGCATAATTGGGCATTCATGGTACTGTTCATAGTCTCAACACTGCTTTTTTAATTTTAATGTTTCTGGAAGATTGGATGGATCTTTTCCATAAAAAAGACAATTACACCTGCTATTGGATACATATCTTTAGCCAGTACTGTCATGAAATTATGCTGCTGTAAAATGTGTACATCATACACAATGTATAATGAATATGCTTTTTTGTAGGAGAAAAAGGCTTGCAGCAGAGTGGATACAACAGAAAAGCAGTCGACAAATGAAATTTCTCCAATATCTTTTCTCTGCCGAATGAAATGCTTCAGTGGCAACACTGCAGGATTCATGGTGAGATGAAATGTTGTACATAGTACCTGTATTACAGTTTTCCCCCTTTATATGAATGTTGGAGAGAACACTAAGTAAACAGTGTCATAAGTAAGAACTTTATACAAGAGATGTTCTGATGATTTTGGTGTTTTGTGTTTCATTGCACAGTTAAACTTAAAGGCTATATTACACTAAGGCAAGTAGATGCCCACAATAAAGGACACACCACAATAGCACATGTTTACACCTGAATGTTATGTGTGTGACACACAGTCATAATTCAAAGATTGTGCATTTTGCTAAGTTCATTTCTTCATATAATAAACTTAAGTCTTAGACTTTTTACAGCACTCCAGTCAAAGCAGTTATGCTCATACAAATGGACAAGGCTAACAAGTGTACAGGGCACTTAATGGAATGCTTTAGAAAGGGAACAATACATTTCTTTTGGAGGTGCTTTTGTTTATGGATGTACAATTCATGGGTTATCTGAGATGCCAAAATAGATGCATGTTCCATTTGGGATGCAAAAATATTACAACAGCCATAGTCCTCAGTAATCAATATATCTATTTCTTTGACCTGTTGCTACAAAGCAAGTAACAGTCCTATAGTGCCTGGATTATCAATGTCCAAGTTATTCTAAAGAGATTAGTGAAGTCAAATAGACCATTTCTTAGAATGCTAAGATTACTGCTAATTGACTCTCAATGCCTTGTAATTTCTTTGCAAGTATTTTGTTTTTAATAAATGGCTTTATGAATACCAATTTATTATAATTCAAGGTATTGGATAAATTCAATAAAAATAAACAGACTTCTCATTCTATTTTGATCTACTAAATTTTGTCTATTTCAGAAACTTCACTGCAGTGGCAAGATTAGACATATCCCTGAGCTTGGAAAGGCCAACCGAATATCCTCTGATGTTGCTATTATTTACTGCCAGCCATTTATGTTGACTGGAAATGACTACACACATGAAATCAAACAAGATGTGTTCTGGAGCAAACATGACATGGATCTCACCATTAGGGAGTTGGACAAAAAGTATTAAAAAGAATCTACTTTATATATTAGAAATAAAGAAAATAACTGAAAATCACATCATAATCTGTACAGCTGATTTTGTCTCCGTTTCAAACACCCTGTACCTGATTTGTCTTTTTAACTAGTTTTGTGGAATGATTGGTCATTTTTTGTACAGATTTTCACTGATACCATGAATGTTTGGTCATTGCTTTTTGTACAGATTGTCATTGACACCATGAATAATGTTGGTCATTTCTTTTTGTACAGATTGTCATTGAAACCATGAATAATGTTTGTCATACAGAGCTGCTGGAGACATGAGAATTGCCAATATTTAAGATCAATAGTTTGTACCACAAATTGGCATCTGAGAATAAAGAACAAGGCACACAAGCTAATCAGGAATTTGTATTTGTACCTTTCTAAAATCCTTCTTTATTCTTTTGTTTCATTCTTAAATTACATGTACAAAATGGATGATAGCAACATCAACAATACACCATGTTCTTAATTTTTTAAACACTCTGGGTAATTAAAAAACCCATGAATATAATTTCTGTCATATTGCAGATCACTTGAGATGATTGGATATGAGACTGATGAGCTGAATGGTAAATCCTTGTACAGCATTATACATCCAGAGGACTTGTTCACCTGTGCAGCATGTCATAAAACCTGTATGTTTGAACCTTCTCATTGAAAAGACCTATAACTCTGAATATATATGTGTGCAGTCAACTTGAATGTTGACAGGACTATCCTTTTAGTGACAATCAGTATATTTGTTATTACAGCTTTAAGGAAAACTATTTTAAAAATCTCTATAACATTTAGAGTTAAATTTCCAGACAATTATACATTTGTGGAAACTGACATCATATGTTATTTTGTTTTATAATGTAGGTATATGTGAGCAATAAACTGTCCTTGTCTAAATGACCCAGATTTTGAATATTTGCAATAAACTATTCTTGTCCTAACTGACCCAGATTTTGAATTTTTGCATTGAACTATCCTTGTCTAACTGACAGATTTTGAATTTTTGCAATAAACTGGTTCAAGTATCATTAAATGTTACAAATGCGTTACATTAATGATATGCAATTTTTTTTTAACCAGGCTTTGACAATTGTTAAAGTACATAACTACCTATGCTTATTTAATAGCAGTAATGGTATATGACTGGCATATATCTCGCCAAAGTCAATGTCCTAATAGCAGTAATGGTATATGACTGGCATATATCTCACTAAAATCAATGTCCTAATAGCAGTAATGGTATATGACTGGCATATATCTCACTAAAATCAATGTCCTAATAGCAGTAATGGTATATGACTGGCATATATCTCACCAAAGTCAATGTCCTAATAGCAGTAATGTATATGACTGGCATATATCTCACCAAAGTCAATATCCTAATAGCAGTAATGGTATATGACTGGCATATATCTCACCAAAATCAATGTCCTAAAAGCAGTAATGGTATATGACTGGCATATATCTCACCAAAGTCAATGTCCTAATAGCAGTAATGGTATATGACTGGCATATATCTCACCAAAGTCAATGTCCTAATAGCAGTAATGGTATATGACTGGCATATATCTCACCAAAGTCAATGTCCTAATAGCAGTAATGGTATATGACATGCATATATCTTACTAAAATCAATGTCCTAATAGCAGTAATGGTATATGACAGGCATATATCTCACTAAAATCAATGTTTTAATAGCAGCAATGGTATATGACAGGCATATATCCCACTAAAATCAATGTCCTAATAGCAGTAATGGTATATGACTGGCATATATCTCACTAAAATCAATGTCCTAATAGCAGTAATGGTATATGACTGGCATATATCTCACCAAAATCAATGTCCTAATAGCAGTAATGGTATATGACTGGCATATGTCTCACCAAAGTCAATGTCCTAATAGCAGTAATGGTATATGACTGGCATATATCTCACTAAAATCAATGTTTTAATAGCAGCAATGGTATATGACAGGCATATATCCCACTAAAATCAATGTCATAATAGCAGTAATGATATATGACTGGCATATATCTCACTAAAATCAATATCCTAATAGCAGTAATGGTATATGACAGGCATATATCTCACCAAAGTCAATATCCTAATAGCAGTAATGATATATGACAGGCATATATCTCACCAACCAAAGTCAACAACTGTCCTAATAGCAGTAATGGTATATGACAGGCATATATCTCACCAAAGTCAATATCCTAATAGCAGTAATGGTATATGACAGGCATATATCTCACTAAAATCAATATCCTAATAGCAGTAATGGTATATGATAGGCATATATCTCACCAAAGTCAACAACTGTCCTAATAGCATTAATGGTATATGACAGGCATATATCTCACCAAAGTTAATATCTGTTGTAATAGCAGTAATGGTAGATGACTGGCATATATCTCACCAAAGTCAATAGCTGTTGTAATAGGATTAATGGTATATGACAGACATATATCTCACCAAAGTCAACAACTGTCCTAATAGCATTAATGGTATATGACAGGCATATATCTCACCAAAGTCAATATCTGTTGTAATAGCAGTAATGGTATATGGCAGGCATATATCTCACCAAAGTCAATAGCTGTTGTAATAGCATAAATGGTATATGACAGGCATATATCTCACCAAAGTCAATAGCTGTTGTAATAGCAGTAATGGTATATGACTGGCATATATCTCACAAAAGTCAATAACTGTTATAAATTTCAAGACACTCAATCAGAATTTTCAGAGTTTTCTATCGGAAGATGATTGCATTTTTAACATGAAAAAGAACCCCACCGATAAATATTTCCAGTATCTTGATTTAAATTAAAAAAAAGATATTTAAATTCATTGAGTCACTAAAATGTGGTTATATCACAAAAACGTTAATAAAAAAATTGCTTTACCACGAATTGACATGTGTAAGCAACTTGACAGAAACTATTTCATAAAGCTGAGCACTGATTACATTTCAACTAAACAGCTGATTGAAAGAATATTTGAATTAATGCATCAATATCAACTATTTTATTTGTATTAAATATGATCACCTGTATAATTGTCAATTTGCAGTTTTCTAAGATGGTATGTGCTGTATTGTTTTCAAGTCTTATTATACTGAACTGGATTGATTGTTGTATAGTTGCATGTCGCATAGTGCACACTGTTGATAGGTTTAATGCAATGCTACATTTACCATTTTCACCAAAATGTGATGAGCTGTTACTACCATGGTTCAATGTAATGCTGCATGTACAATTTTGTCCGAAAAGTGATAAGTTTTTCTGTCTTTGTCAAATGCTCATATTGCATATGGGTATTCAGCCTGTGGTGATTCCAAGACTCAGAGTACTAATTCAGTTTCTATAGTAAACCTATGCAAACAGCATATTAAAAGTTCAATAACTTTAAATTTCTGAATGCTTATTATCAAACCTATATTTATCAGTATAGATAAGACCTGGATGACAGCTTCTGTGTAGAATAAAGGATATGAGCCTCAGCATTTACTGGACCTACAGGTGTTTCAAACATGTGCTTTCAATTCTGCACCAGAGCCGTAATGAGTGATCAAAGTTGAAGACTTAAATGACTGAAATTCCATCAAGAAAACAAAGTCTCTATTTTTTTCCAGTTACAATTATGATACACTCTCAAAAGATTCTTTATCCTACAAAATAACTTTCATTATCAATCAATCCTGGCCACTCAAACGCATAATATTCTATTTTATGTTCACCCACTTTCAGGCTGGTTCACATTTTTCCATACAATTAATACCTTGTGTCATCTAATTTCTTTATTTTGCAGTGACAGAGAGTATGGAAATACAAACTATGTACCTTCGTCTTCAGACAAAGGGTGGGACATGGATGTGGTTTCATACGAGAGGAAAAGTTATTTGCAAGAACTCCAAGAAGTTCTCCATTGTTTTCACACACTGTCCCGTGAGGTAACATTTTGCTTTATTTGACAGTGACCATAATGCAGATTTCTTAAAAGATCTTGTCATTTTTCATAGAAAGAAATCTGTTCTATAAATGATGACTTGGTATCAAACTAATTTTTACTGAGAATAAAGTCAATATTTTTATATGTACAATATTTTTTTAAAGGCCCATCAACATATAAAAGACTATAAAATGCTTAGGCCAATGGAGAAATTGCGTTAGCCTGAGGTACAAAAATGCAGCCAATCCTGGCTGATCTGAGCAGATTTAAACTGTTGGCCTTTGTGTTGTAAGTCTACTGATAAATGGTCGCTCCCAACAATCTTACATAACAATTACAAACCAATTTTTGTGTATGATACAAGAAACAAATATGACCCCAATGAAAATAGATATGATATTGTCTATTGCTAACAAAAACTGTATGAAACATTGAAAAGATATTGAATGGGAGTAACTAACATATCACTATGGTGAAATTGGTGGAAAGTAGAACTTCTCAAGAAATATAAACTGGCTTTATACATAAAAATGCTACAAAAAGTGAAAACTCCATAGCAGATCTACATTCTGTAATTGTTTAGCTTTACAAAAAGTGCTTGAAAATATGATATGATTTTATAGCATTTCTAAATGATTAGAATTATTTCATCATTAGCTAATTTTAAACATCTAATCTGGCTTTTACTTGCACTTTTGGCCTCATGAATCTCCATCTTATTGCAGAGAAGAAGACAGTACCTTCATACAGCAGGAGTCTGCTCTTCGACAAAAGTATGCCATCACTGATCTCATCTACATGCATCAGTTTGGTTTACGAGCAAATGCTGCCATTTTTTATAGTGATATGACTGACCATGGAGAGCCTTTAAGCAGCCAAAGATCATCACAAAGCTCTTTTGATGAGGAGATAGCTTTAGTCCTGCAAGGTAGCATGGGTAACTGTCCATCTTCCTGGCATGCTACATTAGAGAGACACTCCCCAGTGCTGCCATCTAGCCATGTGGCTCATAAAATAACTCAGAGGGAAAAACAGATACAATATGCAGAGTTCAAACGGCGCAAGCAGACTGAACAAACAATACCACAAAACCAATCATGGAATCACACCTCTTCCTCTTCTAATACCGCCCCATCTCAGGGTCCATTTTGTTTACCAGAGATACCTTTTCCAACAATCCCACAATTGCAAATGCAACCTGAGCTATATACTCACAATCAGTTTGGGGTGACTAACAGTGCATATGGTGATAACAGACAATTTTGGTTTTCATATTATAGTTCGCCTACAAATATACATGACAGAGACATTAAGCATCCACCATGGCATCATCAAAATATTGGAGGAGCTTATCAAGCTGATTGTGGAAACTATTTTAATCCTACATTGGTGAGAACTCCTGTCTACAATTTTCCACCATCTCCTCCACCATCACCTGACATCCATCACAGAAGAGGATATGAAAGGAAACCCTCAATATGGGTTGAGGACAAAACAGGCAGTATTTATCATGGTAAGAACAGAGACATATCAGCCAATTCACCAATAAAATGTCCTACTGTAAACTATCAGATGCCAGTAATAGATGTAAAGACGAATTTGTTTTCTCTATATGAGCAACAAGCATCAAGAAACTTAGAGTGCATGAGTAATGTCCAACATATCCAATCTCAAGCAAATATCAGATTTTCCATGAGGTACCATACGTGTTTAGGCAACAGAGAAAACACTGAGCAAGGACATTCATTTGTGAATCCAATTAATCCCCCTATCATGCCGCAAATCAACCAAACATTAGGCCTTTCAACCAATAATATAATTAGTATTCCATATGCAGCAAATGAAACTGAAACAAGCTCAATCAGTGATGTAAAACCTGTGCTCACAAGCAGCCAATCATGTGCTTTTGCAAGCGGATGTTTTGTAGAACCAAAGGAAGTCCAGTACGACATTGAGGCTTCCATTCATATGAAAATTGTGGAAAATGAAAGGAAAGCCATGACTGCTGGAAAAGAAGTTCTTGACCTTCCATCAATTGGAAGTTTTCTTGAATACCTGAATGAAGGATAGATGCTTCAATACCAAATATGGTGGTACAAACATATGTATATTAGTGAGAACTGTATATAGTATCTTCTTATTCACCAAATAATTTTTCTACAGGGCAGGGTGATATGGTTATTTAATAGAACAGCAGACATGTGATTTGTATAGGAGACAAAATGTATATCTTATTAACTTAAAGACAAGCTTCTTGAGCCAGAAATCTGAGCAGGTGCCACTGAAAAAAATTTAGTTCTTTTGGTCATTTAATTTTTTTTTAATTCTACATACTGTATTGTATAAAACATACAATACATATATCAGACATGTGAATGAAGATGAAAAAGAAATGAAAATATTGCAAACTGTTTTACTGTTTTATTCTTTTTTCTCTTTATACCTTTATACATAATAGGTGTATAATTTTTCTTCTTAATTAATGATGCCATTATAGCTAGAGTGCATGAGTGCAGGGTATAATTTATTTAGTATACAATTTTTATTTACTAATTGCAATATGTGAACTTTAAACAGATTCTGTGGTACAGTATATTGTACAAGCTGAAGTAAGCTGAAGTAAGATCATGTCTTTAGAAAATTGTATATTTAACCATTTAAATAATGGAAATTTTGTAATCTAATTATGATTTACAGCCCAAACAATACACAACATTTATATCAATAACAATAACAATAAAACAATCATTTGCACTGCTTAGAACTAGAAGTTTTTAAAACACCTCTAACAATGAAAATTGAAATGAAAACATGTTATTAAATTAGATCATGTACATGAATGGTAGTAATATATGATATGTACTTGCTTATATGTTGATTCAAACTGCAAACAACAAAGATCCATAATGCATCTGCAGTTTGTTATTTGTTCTACTGATTACTCCTATCAAACTGCACAGACCTAGATCTGCTGGTGCATTTTATTGCAGATCTGGGTCTGTGCAGTTTGCAGTTAAACTTGTAAGCTAGTACATACAGTAATAAATTGGTCTAATACTACGTAAATGTATTCCTTTTCCAGTATAATATTTCTTGAATTGATATCTACTGTACTTTTTTAAGTTAATACTACTGGTAATACTACAAAAGGTGACATGGCAAGAGTAATTAAATTTAAACGTCACTATTTAATTCTAGAATAAAAACCAAATATAAAATGTTAAACTGATTTGTTTTGTTTACCTTTAACCCACACTAACAGAGTTAGTCATGGACTCATGGTTTAGTTAATAGAATTGGTCATATTGTTTGTAATATGTTGAAGTAAAGATGAGGGCATGCATGATTAACATTATTGCTTAGGGTCTGAAATATACAATATCAAACGTTTAAAAGTCAAAACGTAAAGCTTATTCTTAAACCAGATGTTAACTAGTTAGCCAATATTTTCAGTAAAGGTGGGTTTTGCTGCTTTTCTTTAAAATCCCCTTAAAATATATGCTTTTGAAGACTACAATTGAAGATAAAATGAAGAATGGTGACATTTCACCTAAATCTATTTCATGCACCTACTGTCTTTTACACTTGTAAATTTGAAAAAAAATGTCAGGAAGTTTTTCACATCATTTGATGTATATCCTTAGCATTTTCGACAGTGATGTATTGGGACTAAATAGCTTCTGGCCACTTGAGTGATCATAGACTACTTGAGTGTGTCATGGGAGTTTTTAAATGAAGAACCTGATGCAGACAGGTTAAGACCAAACTGCAAAAGACAATGCTTTTGCTCACCCATGTGACAGAAATCTAGCTGTTTTGATAACCTTACTTATTTCAGTCTGGTTGTCTCACCCATCTGACAGAGAAATCTGTTTTTATAACCTTACTTATCTCAGTCTTGTTATCTCAACCATGCGACAGAGGAATATAGAATCTATGTTGGAGTCTGGACCGAGACAAGGAAATCCCAGTCAAGAAGTTACATTTTTTGTCTCTCCACAAGGCAGGTCCAAGTGGGGAGACATAATGTAATCCTTCGACTGGGATTTCCTTGTCTTGGTCCAAACCCCAATGTAATTCTTTTTCTCACCCAATATTATCCTTTAAAGTAAAAGAACTCTGTTGTGCAATATAGTTCATGTGCCAATTTTTACATGTGATACATTAATACAAATACGTTAATGCGGACTGTCATCCAAACTACACAGTTCTTAAGCACGAGCCAAGAAAAGAATAATATAAATTGCTACACTGTTTTGATAACCTTACTTATCTCAGTCTGGTTGTCTCAGTCAGGTCATCTTAGTCATGGTGTCCATGTGCTGGGAACTACTTTTAAGAAAAAAACCATTGTCTTTTGCTGTGCCTGACAGAGTTGTTATAAAATCAAACAACAACAATACCAATAACAGATATATAACAAAATAAAGTTTACTCCTAAAGCAACTTATGGCAAATTTTATATCTGTATTTAGTAAATTTTCTGGTTAGCAGCATTAAATGTAGCTTGAAAGTATCTAATTCTTCACATTCTTTCAAACACTCCCAACCAGCCCCAGTTGAAATCAAACATTGTAAACAAAATGAAAATTCCTGCATGTACCAATCAGTCATTCATTCGTTAGTCTACATGCTATTCCACAAAATTTCCATATAGCATGTTCAATGTACCAGTAAGAGCAACACTTGCCATATTTCCTGGACAGAAAATATTCAAGAATATCATGCACTTTATCTCCTCCCAGTCAATACACATTTTGTTAGACTGATCTGTGTACTTTACCATATCATTGCCTACCACAGTACTTTTTCCAAATTTGAACTGATGAAAGTTAAAAGTTACCCGTATAAAATATATTAATTTCTTACTGTTATTTTCATGTAACATCCATCAATTAAATGTGATAATACAGTAATAATATTGAAGGATTTGATTTTTCCATTTTCTCATGTGCAGAAATTGTCTAAAGAGTCAACTGGGCACCCCAATGCCCTCTTAAACACATTTATATTAATGTGTGTTGAGTGCAATAACTTATACAGAATGAGAGGCAATAACAGTTCCTGTTGATTATGTGTTTCTATTCTGCTAACTATATTGCAAAAGTACAGGGTAATTTTAATTTAAATGGAAATCAATTGGGTCAGAAAAATAATGTCAGTGTTTGTACCAAGACAAGAAAATCCCAGTCACAGGGTTATATTTCTTGTCTCCCCATGAGGCACTGCTGAGTGGGGAGACAAAAAAATGCAACCACATTACTGAGATTTCCTTGTTTTGGTACAAACACTAACATAGATTTTAAAAATCTTATACAGGTAAATTATTAGGCTTGGACTAAGTACCAAAACATTCAGGTATGCATCTGATCAACCTGGTGACTACTCTGTTCATGGCACTGCCAGAGTGAAATGACACAGCTCTGTTAATCTATCCTGATCCCTCATCAATCCAATCATCTTACTGAGTAGCGCTTAATTTTGTTTTTCAATTTTTTTATTTTAGGACTTATTATATTAGTGGCTATACTATAATTTGTCACATAGTCTTTTTTTACAGTAACCAGTAATTTGTAGGTAGCTATAGTAAAGATATCGAGAGAAATCGTTATTTTAATTGCTATTTTGATAAGACTTAAACTTTTAAATGCAAAGCACATTAATGCCAAAACTGGCATAATTAATGTTTTAGCTTTCTTTATATCCATATAGTATTATGAAAGCTTTAAATGCAAAAACATTTACAGACAAAAATCAATAATTCTTGTTCTTTTACAAAATGCAATATATTAGTTTACAATAAATATACACACACTCTCACACACACAAAGACAAGAACTTATGACAGTTATACGATAATAATATTACAAAGAACTTTGTCTTTGTTACCCTCCACCACTCTACTTAATCAATGATTCGTCAACCAATAATCAAGAAACATCTTGATCAGAAAACATGAACTCACAATAGAAGTACAATCATAAATTTCAGTATCAGATTGATAACTATTTTCTCTACATACATTCACAATTTTACTGCCATTTTAAGGCTCTAAAATTTGTCTCCTTTTTAGGATTTATTTGTCTGAATTCAGTATATATCTGCAGAGAATTAAATGGTTTCAGTGTTTGGCAGACTTTCGTATGATAAATGATGACAATTTATTCAGGCCACAACACGAAGAGCTGTTTAAAACTTTTAAGAAAAACTGAAACCTCATTGTGGCCTTTATATGCCATATATATTTGCTTTTTAAGTCGAGTCCAGAAGCAAATAACACAGTCTGATCTGACTTCCTATAATGTGCTGGCAGATCAGTTCGTTCTTAAAACAAACTGACAGCACATTAAGCAGTGGCAGATCTGGCTATGTGTAGTTTTCAGCTGGACTTGAAAGTGAGTAAACACAGTATGTCCTCTTGTAACATTCCTCATATGTAAGAGAGAATAAAATATATCCATTTATCAAAGTTTTAAATATAAAAAGCATTAATTCTGGACATAAATTCTGAATATTCAAAATTATTTATGTTGGTAAATGTTTGCAATCTGTTTCATCTGGTCACAAAATGTAAAAATGTATCATTGCAGAATATTAGATACTGGAACATAACACACTGGAAACTTGGCAACCTGTACAAATTAAAGTTGTTTTGCATGCAAAACTATAAATTTGCAAATGTCTGACAGTGTAAATTTCCTCACATATACAGAATATGATATATATATATATATATATATATATATATATATATATATATATATATATATATATATATATATATATATATATATATATATATATATATATATATATACACACACACATTTCTGATAATGAATAAAATCTGGCAGGTCACCAGTGATACTTCATGACCAGTTAATCAATCAAGGGGGAATCCCATGTAAAGTTCCTTCAGCCTACTAACCTCTCCATTTAGAAAGATATCATAATAATGGTCCATCTAGTTTCTAGTTTGCAAACTGCAGTAATCAAAGAAAGACTTAAATAGGTAAATAAGGAGCATAACTTGTAAACAAATCATCCATTAATATCATAATGATGATATGTATAGTAAAATCCTTACATAAGCTCTTCGGCACTGTACAGCTCACATGGAAAACAAAACTTAAATGGAATGATGTCTAATTTGCTTGCCTGTTTAATACAAATAATCAAGATTTTCACATGACCTTCACCTTGTCTCAAATGCATAATGGAATGTGGGGGTGTCAATATAAATGGACTGTTCTTCAATCTACAGTCCAATTGTGACATTCACTCATAGAAGTTTAGATTTCTGACAATATAGAAGAACTTTCATAAAAATACTAAATCTTTTAGTGATCTTGAATTGTCTTTGGCAGAAGGATGGTAGAGATGTGGGGATAGGAATAAGCAATGCTTACTTAAATTTGGATCCTGGTATGACAACAACTGCTCCACCGATTTGGGACTTACAACCAAATGGAAAACATAAACCAAACCTTCAACAAATTTGTAGCTGCTGTTATTAGAATTTATGATCTTAATGTTTGGCCTATGCTCAAGCAAGCATGACCAAAAAAACATTGCACATTTGAATAAAACTTACCTAAAATGAATATGTGAAAATGGGAGACAAATTTGTGTCAATAAAATTTGCTAAGACTGATAAATCTTTGATGATTCCCTTTCTCCAACAAGACAACATGACACACAGATGGGTATATTTTTGTTAACATTTAAAAACTGTCTCAAGAGAAATATGATTCTTAACATTCACCTGAATGAGTCCATTTTAAAAACTAATACGAGATTCAATTAAATGGATCAATGCTTGACAATCAGCATCATTCTATGAAGAACATGAGACAATCTGTTTTACAAGACCATGTGTGAACACAAAGGATTAATAGATGCCCTTACAAAGGGGTCTGTATACCCAGTTTCTCTTTTTCCTAGATCTCAATGATCATGGTTTGCCAAAACAGTTTTAAACAAATTAATAATAATGGAAAAAAAATTGCATTCTCAACAGAAAATATATGAAAAGAATAGCTGAACTATCTCCATGTTTGTCAGTTAATATTCAACCCAGTTTCTCCAATTTCAAACAAATAAGCTTGAATTAAAATATTTTTCTCATAAAATTGAATAAAATTTTAAAATACATCTTCAAAAGATACATTGTTGAATGAGAAAAATGCTCTAATGGGATATTTTTAGATTACAGTATGAAAGTAAGAAAACAATTATTGGATTTTGTCTAATTCATTATATTGTTTTATTTAGCAGTGAAATAAGGCAATGGCCAAAGATGTTGCAGTTGACTATTGTACTTTACAGCTTAATAAAATAAAGTTCTAAGTGAACGAAAAGCCTGAAATTATATTTTTTACTTTCCACACATAACTAAACAAATCTATATGTGACTGCAGTGTTGTTGTTTTGGGGTTCAGGGCCATTTCTCAGTGCAAGATAGGCTATACACGATGGAAGAAGAAAATACAAAAAACCCTGGTAAGAATCTCCAACTCATGGAAAGCTAATAGCAAGCTTTGTCAAATACCCACATTGGCTCGGCCTGAGAGTCAAATCCATGTGGGTAGAGTTGAGATGGCAGTTATCAGTAAAGACAAGCACTTTAAACCACTTGGACACTCAGGACCCTGACTGCTATGTTATTTTACACAGCGGAAATTACTCTGAAGTAACCATCATGTTGTATTACTGTCTACTGTGTGACCTGTTAAACCAATCAGAATTTAAAATAAATTGTTTGTTAGTAATGAATTGTTTTATTGAGATGTGAAATATAGATATGGCCTCTGATTTGGTTTGTCAATATCATATTTCAAAGTTTAATAGTGTAATTTCTGAACTCAGTAAAAGTTCACAGTTGTATATAATTATTACAGAATACAAGAAATCACAAATATCAAGATGAATATATGCATAGCTATGCAAACATCATAGATCATAACATCATGTGACACACCTTTCCAGTGGCCAAGTGGTTAGTACCATTTCTTACCTTATTCTTCATAACTCTATGATTCTACACTAAGTAACAGAAAAAAGCAAAACCCAACAAGTTTTGTAAAAGTCAACAAATAATTTATTTCCCTAGAATACAAAGTGAAAATTTAAAATTAATTTATAGTATAATGAATTTAATTTTAAATAGTCTTATAAGTTCTATCACAAGTTCAAAGGTTCAATGTTCCAACTGAATTTCAGTGGTATTCCAGATAAGTTCCAAAATTGAATATGTTGATGTTCTATAGTCTCAAATGTGCTAATTTACTATAATTCCAAATTAATGTTCCAGTCCAGAGCACTTTGTAATTCCAGTGAATAACAATTTGAATAAAAAAATCCACCCAAATGAAGAATTGAATACAATAAGAAGAATGATTCTTCAGATGTTATTGCCAGAATGATTATTTCTTAGGTAAGCAAGATATTAAAGCTTTCTACTTGACCTAGGTTACAGTTACCATTTTCTTAGGTAAGCAAGATTATAAAGCTCTCTACTTGACCTAGGTTACAGTTACCATTTTCTTAGGTAAGCAAGATTATAAAGCTCTCTACTTGACCTAGGTTACAGTTACCATTTTCTTAGGTAAGCAAGATTATAAAGCTCTCTACTTGACCTAGGTTACAGTTACCATTTTCTTAGGTAAGCAAGATTATATACTGATCTACTTGACCAGGCTTATATTTTCTGAAAATACTTTGGCACTTAATGAAAGTTTCCATTCTAGAATATTTTAAGGTCTGAATAAGGACTATCTTTTAACTCAAAGTAAGCATATTTACATTGATAATGATCTGAATATTTAATCCACATGCACAGAGAAATATTAGTATAACATTCACAAAATAAATGTCGTTAAGTAAAAAATAAAAATTTACATATCCTAGTCATTAAGAAAAACCAACGAACTTGAATTTGGTCTAGGTCAAGTAAAAAATACATAACATATAATCAATAAGAAAAGCAAAAAAAAAATACTACAAATTAAATATACATAACATTAATTTGTATGGTATATAAATAGAGATGTAAAATTTTCATCTTTTTGGGAAGGCAGGATATGGAAATTGGTGTAGTTTACTTTCTTAAAGTTAATGCGATTGTCCAATGTATTCAAAGGAGAAACAGTAACAAAGCTCTTGTATCATGAATATCAGTTTCAAATATATCCTCTATCAGAAGAAGATGTTCAAATTGGAACACTTAAGATTATGAAAAAAGGATTTCCACTTCTTTAAGGAGTTGTTGCCCCTTTTCCCCAGCTTGCTTGCAGTAGTATTCAGCAGCTTTCCTGTGACCCAGATTAGACAAGAAACGAGCATACTCAAGAAACACAGCTTCAATCAAAGTACCTGAAAAGAAGATACATATACTGTGTTTTTTTTTTAATAACCCACACTCCAATGTGAGCAGCATAGACCCAGATATTGAGATCAATAAGAACAAATCAAAGATCTTCCTATGTATATTAATGTGACTACGCCACACACACACACACTGATAACCATTAGCACTGCAACTGTTGGTTACAACATTTTTTCTGCATTGTATTCTAAATATATCCCCATCAATAATATTAGAGAAATCTTGGAAAGTAGGTCATAGGTCACTGTGGCCTGTTTTTATGCTGAACACAATCATTTAAAATTCATCCAGTTTGCAATTTTTGGAGCAATTGATGAAAAGATGCTGATGTTGGAGTCAATAGTATTCGCACATTCTCTAGTTTGTAATCCTCTACCAATTTTAAAAGAAAAAAGCTTCAAGGATATCAAAGATTGCAAAACATCTGGTCACTTCATTCACTGATTTATATTTTCTAACCTGACTGCTGCTGGGGTCCCAAACACTATCAACTTGCTAGAATTTTGAATCAAAAAGAGTTTATTTAGTAACCTGGTTGCTGTATTTGTATGGGCGAGTCAACATTTTCAAGCAACATATGTGATTAAATTCATTGTCTTTGATAATCTCAACAAATTCATAAATTATGGAGTTACAACTCTCTAAACACACACACACACACACACACACACACACACACACACACACACACACACACACACACACATATATATATATACACACACACACACACACAAGAGTTAACCATTATATATGTCCAATTTATTTTTGAAATATTATAACTAGGCACTGCAAATATTGGACACTGATGGCAGTTTTCATTGAAATGGACCAATCTAGAAACCAGAAAACCTGACTGTTGCCAGTCTGTCTGCTTGTTTACATTTAGAGCTTCCAGTTATTTTGAAACATCAATAAGTCAACTGTGTTGACGACAGGTTAGAAATTATAAATCAGTGAATGAAATCACTAGCTTTAGTGCATTTTTTATACCCTTGATAAGTTGTCTTTTTTAAAATCAGTACTGGGTTACAAACAAATGGAATGGATGTGCCTTGATTCCATATAATTTCCCTCAGTGACCACCATCCTCATTTCTTATTGAAGCGCTCTGCCCCCTTCCTTGTAAAAGGATATGTCATGACAGCTGATCCAAGTTGGTTTGAACAGGATTCAAACCTGTTACTGAATATGTGTGAGTATAAGTTAATGAATGAGCAATCATGTAAAAAGGAGGGAAATCTTTTTGCAACACACTACACATTATTATAACACACAACACATTCTGATTCATCAACCTACAAAGTAACACACTACATATTATTGTAACACACTACACATTCTGATGCCTCAACCTATAAAGTAACACACTACACATTATAACACACAACACATTCTGATGCCTCAACCTACAAAGTAACACTACACACATTATTGTAACACACTACACATTCTGATACCTCAACCTACAAAGTAACACACTACACATTATTGTAGCACACAACACATTCTGATGCCTTATCCTACAAAGTAACACTACACATATTATTGTAACACACTATACATTCTGATGCTTCAACCTACAAAGTAACACACTATAGATTATTGTAACACACTATACATTCTGATGCTTCAACCTACAAAGTAACACACTATAGATTATTGTAACACACTATACATTCTGATGCTTCAACCTACAAAGTAACACACTATAGATTATTGTAACACACTAGACATTCTGATGCTTCAACCTACAAAGTAACACACTATAGATTATTGTAACACACAACACATTCTGATGCCTCAACCTATAAAGTAACACACTATAGATTATTGTAACACACTATACATTCTGATGCTTCAACTTACAAAGTAACACACTATAGATTATTGTAACACACAACACATTCTGATGCCTCAACCTACAAAGTAAGACACTATAGATTATTGTAACACACTATACATTCTGATGTTTCATCCTACAAAGTAACACACTATAGACTATTGTAACACACAACACATTCTGATGCCTCAACCTACAAAGTAACACACTATAGATTATTGTAACACATTATACATTCTGATGCTTCAACCTACAAAGTAACACTACACACATTATTGTAACACACTAGACATTCTGATGCCTCAACATACAAAGTAACACACTATAGATTATTGTAACACACTAGACATTCTGATGCTTCAACCTACAAAGTAACACTACACACATTATTGTAACACACTCCACATTCTGATGCTTCAACCTACAAAGTAACACACTATAGATTATTGTAACACACAACACATTCTGATGCCTCAACCTACAAAGTAACACACTATAGATTATTGTAACACACTATACATTCTGATGCTTCAACCTACAAAGTAACATTACACACATTATTGTAACACACTAAACATTCTGATGCCTCAACATACAAAGTAACACACTATAGATTATTGTAACACACTAGACATTCTGATGCTTCAACCTACAAAGTAACACTACACACATTATTGTAACACACTACACATTCTGATGCTTCAACCTACAAAGTAACACACTATAGATTATTGTAATACACAACACATTCTGATGCTTCAACCTACAAAGTAACACACTATAGATTATTGTAACACACAACACATTTTGATGCCTCAACCTACAAAGTAACACACTATAGATTATTGTAACACACTAGACATTCTGATGCCTCAACTTACAAAGTTTTAGCAGTGTAGGGATGAAACAAAGTCTGATTAGTCCAAAAGTAGCAAGCTAAAAATACAGAGGATAAGACAAACAAAGTGACTGAAAATAAAAATGTCAGTCAAGCATAAAATATGAAGTCACATTAACTAGTTTGGTATGGATGAGTTACTCAATTTAAGAAGCATCCACATATAAAGTATCCTGACAGTATATGAAATAAAACTATGTATATTGCTGGTGTAATTAATGAATAGCTGAAATATTAAAGTCACTCAGGTGAAATTGACCTACTTATTATTTGGTTTAGTTATGTCCCATTTGAGATGCATTCACAAATAAATTTTCTTGAGTGTAGATGAAATAATGTTTTTACTCTTTTTGGATGGCAAAAACAATCAATATTAATATCATAAAACTTAGTGATAATGAAAATAATCCACCCCCCAATTTTTAAAAAATGTAGGGTTTGGGGTTGGGGTGGGAAAAATTAGATTAAGGATTGTGTTTGCTTTGCAGATACATAAAAATGAACACAATAATTTGCATTCTTAATATCAATTGATCTTGACATCAATGTTATACATGCTCATGTTTTCCAATGAGGAAATACCTTGATTACTTAAATATGAGTTTAAAATGTTGATGAAGTCAATATTATCTGTCAAAACTGCTGTATATGACCATCTCACGGTGTACAGGAACAGTTTCACAAATATTATTAGCAGAGTCTGACAGAATCGTGAATCGTCTCACTGGGACCAAACCAAATGTTGTAAGAAAGCATGATACTCTTAACAAAGATTTCATAACTACCTGTTTCTTCTGTTTTCCTGATGAGGTCAAATTCCATCCCTGCCTCAATCAAGCAGGCAGCTTTGGTGAATTGCCTCATTCCATACAGCATTTCAACAACCTTCATAAACTTACCAAGGGACAGCATGACTAAGACTGCAAGGCTCTGGAAAATGAAGTGACGTTCATTGCATGTAGATGTACTCATAGTGGAAATTTTAATTATTTCTGCATTAGTTAAAAATGGTAGGAAAACTAGAAGTGTCCATAGTACATGAATATCTCTTAACATAAGTCACAACCATATGAAATGCATAATGATGGAGATAACTTCAGCAACCAGAATGTAATCAATACTTCTTTTACAAAACTTGAAGTACTCTGTAGCAGGCACTATAAACATCAATTACCATGCAGTAATCCTGACCTAGAAAACTGTTGATCACTGTGATGCAGCCTAAAAGATATGTATTTCTATATTTTGTGTTTAATGTTTGTCCGTGATTAAGGGTTGTGGAATTAATGCCTATATGATTTTTGTCATGGTTCTAAGAAGTAAAGTTTCATGGTTTACACTTATTTATTTACTTAGAATGTTCTGGAAGAGAACTTGTTACAATTTGATGCATCAAGAAAATTCAGAGCATTATATTGTATTTTAGGTTAAGTGAAAGTAGTGCATATAAGAATTGCAAAACAATTATTCATTTCCATTTCATATCAGTCTTTGAGACCCTATAATTTGAGAGGAATTATTTAAATTATTTATTGAAATTACAAATTGCTTGTTGACTTTTTTGACTAAAACACTATTATGGGATTATTAAGAACTCATTCAAAGACATTCTGGATTATATCATTGTTGTATATCAGGACATTCAAGACTCTTTATGTATCAGGGCATTTAGGACTCTTGGTATATCAGGACATTCAAGCCTACTGGAATTAATTTATAACATTCTAAACTTCTGAACTTGTGATATCACAGTTGGGATTATGTTGAGTTTAATTCACAGTTATGTATGTGTCTGTAAAATTGTCACTTTGTAACTGAGAAAAAAAAATTGATTCTTGGATTTTACTTATATTGTGGGTTTCAATTCCTTCCTGTTACTTATTTTGTTTATTAAATAAATTTAAAAAAATAAATTGTAATTTTTTTTAGGGGTAGATTTCAACTATAAAAATGGTATGTGTGGTAGAAATGGTAGTTTTGGCCTACTGCGAGTAGAATTACATGCAGTTTTAACCATTGAATCAACTGCCTTTTTGTAGTTGGCATAGGTTTGTTCTTTTGTTTTCTTTATTTTGGGAATTTGTAGAGGTTAATCCAACGATTAAATACCCTATAAATATATAAACTCTGACAGGCAAAACCACAAATTTAAGTACCCACGAAAATGTCCTTTTTTCACTTAAAAAACCCCAAAATATATGATACTGCAGTATTTCCCAGTCTAGACTGAAGTGTTCTGTCCACTAGGATGTGTAAAAAAGGTAGCATGAGTATGGCATTGTCTTGAGAATGATGAATAATTACTGAGAAACTAAGACAAAAGTGACCCTTATTTTCATGCTACTTTATGATTAGTGGCCCTAGTGAACTGTGGTCTTCTCTTAGAAAAGGGCTTGTAGGACTAATTCCCTGATTTTCATCCCCATGGGGTTGTAACTGGGTGAAGCTGGGTTGGGACTGGAGCTGAATAAAACACTTAACACAGTTTTGTGATGGAGATGTTTATTTATAATATAATTTAATAATGAATGAATCCAACACCATACTTGTTCATATAAAGTCCAGCAATAAATTTAACAGAATAATGTGCACATTCCTAAGTAATCAGAGCATGTAACTTCACTGAGTAATCAAAAGAGAATCTACATAAGGAATTTATAAATAAATACAACTGATCTAGCACCAGGGATGATAAATGTATAGCACTCATAAACAAATATAAACAAGTAAGATGTAGAATCAATTTTCACTCATAAAGCAATATTATATTATAATGATTAATAAATGGAATATAAGACATGCATCTCATCGCATCTAATCAACAATCATGATGAATTTTCAGTTTCAGTCGAAGAGCAACCATGCATGGTTTCCTTCAAGTCTGCTAAAGGATCCCCTGAGAAACTTTTTCTCTGCAGATACACTGACGGTAATGTGACATTAATATGAAACTTGACTCTATATGTACACTGTTTATAGTCAAATCTACAGCAAGTGAACTCAAGCTAATCAGGCTTCTCAATGCATCACATTGTATGGGTGAACCAAACTCAGTATTTTGGTGTTAGTGGATCTAATTATGTCTACATTTTTTCAAATATAATGTACAAACAATTTACTACACAAAATTCCATGACAAGGGGTGTACATTAAGTTCCCCAAGTCTCCACTCTGAAGTCTGAGCTCTGTGTCCTTGGGTCCTTGTGGAGGAGCAAACTGGGAAGACAGTGACTGTAACCTAAGTGTGGCCTTATCATGTTCCTTAAGGACTGTAGATGTGGAGAGAAAGGCATCTCTCCAAAAGCTACAAGTTCAATGATACTGTTAAGAAATTAAGAAACCAGTGAACATGTGTCATGCTACTCTGTTCAGAATGTTAATTTAGCATGATCAGCAGGGTCATCAATGGGTGAGGCTGGGCAATGTTCAGATTGCTGAGATACAGCCATGGATACCATGTCAAGAAATGGTGTGGGTTTTAACTGTCTTGTCATACAGATCTGAGGGGCTTCCAAAGCAAAGTGGTACATGATGCGTCATGTGATTACTTGCCTCCAATGTATAAATGAGAATGTTGCCAGTTACCTGTGGAATGTCAGTGGTTCTATATAAGTGGTGTTTGGTGTCTCAAAAGTACTTGGATTTTCTTCAGCAGTAAACCTGGCTGCCATATACAGATTATCTTGATCTGAAAATGTTGTAAAGGCCATAATGATCTACCGAAACTGGAGATCTTATGTCTAAATGACTTCGGCAGTTGGAGATAAACATCAAATCAACAGAGGCTACATGTGTTTCTGGTGTATGAAGGTGCTTGTTTTTACAGATCACTTGAGCATCTCAGAGTTGAGTTTCTGTCACATATCAACCAATTTGGGTTAGTGGTTTTTCAGAGTTATTCCTCTACCTAATATACTGTCATCCACCCCCAAAACCAAACCAAACTAAATCAACCAAATAATCAACTGTGGCAACAGCAGAAAAAGTACTAGTCCATCATTTTTGCCACAACTATGAGTTTATAAATTTTGCCTAAAGTAATTTTTGTAGACCTTTGAATATTGTCAATTATGCCTTTCTGACCGTTACCTAAAAGTCATCATCAGTTGGTACAAATGGACTTTTCATGATGAGCATATGAGATGGAGAAGTCTTGAGCAAGCCTGCATCACACACTGCCAGAACGTTTACATTTAAAATGGGTTGGTTTATTTTTGTAAGTGTCTTCCACTCTGGGTTATGTTTTACTGGAACAGCCCTTATAGAAACATTGAGTATTACTGACACAAGATTACTGAAAGCATGTATATAGAAGTTTACATGAAAATTATTTTATCTTCAAGTTTTATTTAACATGTTAATCTGTATTTGTCTGTAAAAGGCATGTAAGAAAATCATGTCTAGTGCTATGTTTACTTACTCTTGCTATTGTGTATGTTTTTACCTTTTGATTAACACTAGTACTACAAAGGTGATCCACCCATTTCTTCATGACCTCACTACTCTCTGTGATTTCCAGTGCAGACTGTAAAAAAAATCCCCAAATTATTTCAAATTTCAAAAGTTTACGAAGCTTTTAATATGTCAACAGACTCTTTGTTAAAAACTCAATTTCAGTAAATAAAATTATTAATCACAAAATCCATCAATTTCACATAATGATGTACCTTACCTAATTGTCATTTGCATGATCCAGCAATTAAAGAAGGTGACCATGCACAAAAATTAGGAAACGGTGAACTACATTTAATCTTTGTGATCCTTAAGATGACTGCACTTAAAAGCTTAATAAATGGAGTTGTGTCTTAGACATGAAGCTAAATGTATACCAAATGTCTTACTAACTGCTATTGCAGCTGAAAAAAAAATGATGTGACCCTCCTATAAAGCGCTCTTTTATAACACGAATTCGGATATAACATGGTCATGGCATGGCTAACCAAAATTTCATTAACCTTGTTACCAATATTTTTCTCGTAAACAAAAAATTTTTTAAGTACGCAAAGCAAATTGCGTCAAGTTTTATTATCATGATGGAAAAGAGATTGCTTATAAATATGAATATAAGACGTTTGTGGCGTGCCTCCCGAAATATCATATACATGTATATTAAATAATCTTGTACACAGAAAACATTTAAAATTTGCAAGAAATAACATGTAGAAAGTTTATTATCATTTTGGAGAGGAAATCAGATATGGATTCTAATAGAAAATGATCATGGTGTGACTCCAGAAATTGCATTTACTTTATTATCGATATTTTTCTCGTAAAAAAAAATAAGCATGCAAAGTAATTTACGTAACCTTTTGTTATTATTTTGGAAAAGAGATTGCTTATAAATTTGAATCTAAAACATTTTTGGCATGGCTCCCAAAATATCATATACATGTACATGTATTATTCTCGTAAATGGAAAATGATTCTTCTTAAAGGTTCAAAAATTAACATGTAGAAAGTTTTTATCATTTTGGGAAGGAAATCACATTATGGATTCTAATATGAAATGATCGTGGCATGGCTCCACAAATTGCATATACCTTATTAATGGTATTTTTGTCGTAAACAAAAAAGTACGTAAAGTAAATTAAGTAATGTTTTTTTTATCATTTTTATCATTTTGGAAAAGATGTTGCTTATAAATTTGAAAATAAGATGTTTGTTGCATTGCTCCCGAAATATCACATACATATATATATTATTCTTGTATACAGAAAACATATCTTCTTAAAAGTGCAAAAAAACCCCATATTGAAAGTTTATTATCGTTATTAGGAGGAAATTATGTATGGATTCTAATATAAAACAATCGTGGCATAGCTCCTAAAATTTTTAAATTTAACAAATTTCTTTGTTTTGTGCCAAAATAAACATCAAAAATATGAGTATCTGAACCCATGTCTAGGCCTTTTGAGAACTTTGCATTTTTGTTTAATGACAACTCATAAGTGTTCATGTTCTTATTACTGGTTCATGCACAATGATGTCATCAAATCTACTTTGTGTTTGTCTACAATGCATTCCCTATACAATCATTGCTCAAACAATATCTGACATATGTTCTATAAGCTGCATTCACAACTAAGCAATAAACAATGTGGTGGTTGATAAAAGATTCTCACCTGAATTTATAAATCAATTAACTTATGTTGCTCTGCATCAAAGTCAATTGCCAGGCTAAACTTGTTCAAATTATGGATCAACGATTTATAAAACATCAAACAAATGCAAACCGCCAACATGTGCATGTGGCTTGGTGGTGCCATTTTATACAATCAGTTGACCAGTGAATAATGTTTTCCATTCCCTACAAATATAACCCCCTTGTTTATTGCTGTAGTCGAAAAGTAGCTGAAAATTACAGTTTTTCAAACAATAATAAAGTGTTACAAATCATGGATGAGAAAATGTAGTATGAAAATTATACAGACACCGTTATTTAACCTTTGTATGTACTGTTTCATCATTCGTTATATACTATTTGCTATTTATTTTTTTCCATTGTATTCAGTTGCATACCAATCTGTGACAAAAATACTGAATATTTTAAATATGTGTGCAGATATTTTCAATGAAAATATTTGTATTTGGATTCAATCTATATGATGAGATTCATGGGTGAGTAAACGGTGTTGATACTCTATTCTTGCGATAGATAAGACATGTATGTAAAAACTATACATGTGTATGCACCAATGTGTGGTTCTCTGAATAAATATATTATATATGCAATCTGTTATCACTGCAGGTGTTTTTCTCATTGAATATACACTGATTTAAAATGGTAACTGTGTAAATGAAGCACAAGTTTTTTGCACCCAAATTTATTAAACACCATCCCACCCCCGATAACCATGAAAATTTGTTAGTAACATAAATGGTTGCTTATAACATGGTTCGGTTCATAACGCAGGTGGGTTCTATGGCTCCCAACTACAGCATTATAGCGGGGTCACACTGTATTTCCCATTTTCACAAATGAGGTTAAAATATCAAAGTGAAAATTGGACGTATTTTAGTGCTGAAAATAAGGTCTTTGATGAAAGAAACTTGTGCTACGTCTGCCTAAGATTAAACATATAACTGTATACCAGATAATATCATTTTATTGGACACTGCATCTGCTCTTAATCAACTTAAAATGAGTACCGTACCTTAGCAAGCCACACAGCCTTGTCCCATGACCCATAGGTCTGTAAATATCGGCAAGCATCCAGACCTTTATCTATCATGCAAAGCAACTGAACTCCTTCTGAAATTCACCAAGAATAACAACGGTTACCTCCAATATACTTCAATATATCAAGCTTTTCTGTGACAAGAATTACATGGTTAAATTCAGTCAGCATTGTGGATATACAGTAGTCCCCCTCTTATACGGCCATCCTTTCTGCACCAGGAAAGTTACCTTATAGGGCAGGTGGCCTTTCCAGAGGAGGACTAAATATTTTGTGAGAAGTATATGATGCACATAGTAAGAAAGCTACATTCTTCAAAGCATTTAATATCTTCATTTAAAAATAACATTAATTATTAAAAGGTTCTTGTTATAAAAATTGACTTATTTCAACTAAATATGCATTAATTGTTCTTATTCTTAGCACAAGAATGATATGCAAGCAGGTGTTGTTGTCATGCTCATTGCAAAACCATTTAAAACCGTCATTTAAATCTTGGTACATAACATAATTCTCTTTCCATTTGCTCCATTTTCCCACTGCTGCTGAATAACTTCCTTATCAGTTACGATGTTGTTTAATCGAGTCTTTTCAACATAAAATAGCTTTATTTGAGTCTTCTCCACTTACAATTTTTCAGCACGCTCCCCTTTCCCGTCCCACCCCCTGTCGTTAGACTATAATAACCGACTTTTTCTGAAATAATTGTTTCCATTTATGTGATATGTTAATGTTTGGTAATGATTTATTCAGATGTTGCTAACTTTTTATAAAGGAAGTGACAAGTATATTGTCACATGATTTTTCAGTCTATGTTTGGTACCCTGCTTTGTTCAAGGTTAATTTCTCTGCACAAAATCTATTTTTAGCCTATGCTGACCCTGTTATGATTTTAACAATTACATCTGTTTATAATCATCATATAAATCAACAATGTTGCCACTACCCGAGTGGCCGAGTGGTCTAAAGCGCTGTCCGTTACGGATCACTGCCATCTCACCTCTATCTGCGTGGGTTCAAGTCTAAGATTCCGCGAATGTGGATATGTGAGAGAGCTTGCCAGTAGCTTCTTGTGGGTCGGTGGTTCTTTCCGGTGATTTCCCTGTTTCTTCCTCCACCATTAATACTGGCCGCCATGTATAGCCTTTCCTGTGCTGAAAAATGGCGTTAAACCCCACAACAACAACAACCACTACAAGACTGATAAAACAATTTGTCTGCATTTAATCAAAATGTGTTGTTTTTTTATAAAGGCAGCAATTTTGTCATGTGATTCATTAGTCGCAGTCTGGTACCCCATTGGTTTTACATTTCTTGACACTGAGTGAGAGAAGCAAAAATGGCTTCAATATGTATGCAGATTTGACCTGAAGAATAGCACCTCAAGGCCGTTATCTATAAACTTGACAATTATTGTCATTAGTAATGGCCACTAATAATGAAAGTGAACAAGCTCAACATCTTGCCAAGGGATGCCATAAAGGTTATCAAACAATTTTCCAGCTGACTTGTGTATTGTATATCAATACCGCCACTTCTCGTTGTTACTACTGTTCAATAATTGTAATCTTAACAATTATCAGAGTGACTAAAATGGAAATCTCATGATAACACACCTTTTTGTATGGATTAAAATTTTAAGTCTTTCTTGGCTTTATGGAATAAATATGGCTTTTCGTGAGGTGTAAATGACATAATGATAACCTTAGTGGAACAGGTACTTTAGTCAACACTTCTTTCAGTAACGAAAATCTGACATCAGGAAACATATCAGATTACTTAACACACGTTATAGAATAAAATACTGGTTCTGAACACATATTAAAAAACAAATATGGCCACTTGTGAGGGGTAAATTTTATACTTTTTCACTAATATGCTGGCTGTTGGTTGTGTTAGCAGGATGGCCTTTTGTGAGGGGTACTTTTGAACACAAACAGGTCGGTGCCGACAGGTTCTGGCAATAAGGAGTGGGTGGCTGCTGGTCAAGAGGGGTGTTTAAGAGGGGTACTACTGTGACTTTAAATCTTTAAACCACTTCTATTTCAGTTACTACATGGTTAAGAAAATATATCTGAATGATTAACAATGCATAAATTAGAATTAAATTATATACAGTCCATTCTCGCACAAACTGGTGTTACAACAAAGTTGGCTCTAAAAGGTCTGAAATGACAATTCAGTAAGAATGTGGGTGGAAGGATTGATAGATAATGAGAAAGAAAGACTGATAGATATAATGAATAAATAACATTGTGAATCACTTTAAATTCATGGGGAACCAATTTTCTTGGTTTATGGATGTAAGCTTGATCATGAATTAAAGTCACAATGAAATATGAATCATATCATGCTGACATTAACCCTAAAAATCTGGCTTGTTAACACTGATTTCATTCTGCTGACAACATTCAAACATCTGTCTCAACCACTGCATGGGTGTTCATGTGATGACATAGGAATGTTATGTCATACTAAGCATTACTGTTGTGACATGAGGACCTATTACTGTTTGGATATGAGGGCCCATTACTGTTGTGATGTGTGCCTATTACTGTTGTGATGTGTGGGTGTGTGTGTGTGTGATAAATAGCTCTTTTTCTTCATATGCTATATTAAGAGATGAAATCAGTTTATGTTTGAATTATTATTTTTGTCCTAGACTGATACTTACGAAATGTTTCTATGCTTATACAATCTGGGCAAACAGAGGCTATATCAGTCATTTAATATAAAAATGAGATAAGAATCACACTTATTAGCCGGTGGTGTTAACTTTTTTCTAGCTTACCTATTAATTTCCCATTAGCAATGAGGTTTGTGGCCACCAGTTTGATGGTGCTCTGTGAAGCTCCAGATGACCGGACACTTGCCACCAGACATGCTCTGCAAGATTTTATATACAAGACATTCATAAAAACTGTATTTCATTTTGACACAAACCATCATCTATGAAAAAGGTATTTACACACATTTTTAAGATGTTTCTTAGGATCATTCAACATTTTCTGTTACGGGGACTTAAGAAACTAAGTCCCAAAGTTAACAATAATAATTGTTTAAGGATATTGGAGCATTTAGCTCATTCAAAAATTGATATTTTTATATAGCTAAGTTTACAATTAATCCAAAATCAATAAACTGTAAAGTCTGGTGTGCATTCTTTTTGTTCTACTCATGGCTAATTATCTATCCTCAGTAAGGATCATGAAATACAAAAATATGGGAAAAAGTAACCTCATTATTGTATGCTCATTATTTTTCTCCGTTCAGTTTAAAGTCAGAATTGTTCAATATTTTAAGATACTGCACTCACATGCACTTCATATTGCACTCACATGTGCCCAATAGTGTATTAGAAACTACTTTGTAAACAAATCATGTACACTCACGTAGTAGATGCTTTACATTTTGGTTGGTTAAATTTGTTTCTTAATGAACTAAGGCAGATGTTTCGTGGACTGCCACATACCAGCTGCTTTGCCACATTCCGCATCAACATTTTTGATACAATGTTTTGGATTTAGGCTAGAGATTGACACAAGACTGGTCTGGGTCACTACAAATAACATGCAAATAATGAAGCATAAACTGTATTCTTTAGCTGGTAATGAAAATGGCAATAAATATTCTTACAGTTCTAAATCCTGAACTTCGTCAAAATGTACTTTCTTAGTTCTGCAAATCCAAATTACATGAGCAAAGTCATGGGTTCTCAAGCTTCGATTACAGATTTCAAAATTGTAATGTAATTTTGACTATATTCCATGTGCAATTACATCCTCCTTACTGTACTCAAAATGACATAAACATTATATTCCATAGCAACTTTTTGATA
Organism: Potamilus streckersoni; assembly: GCA_016746295.1. Lineage (NCBI taxonomy): Eukaryota > Metazoa > Mollusca > Bivalvia > Unionida > Unionidae > Potamilus > Potamilus streckersoni. The sequence goes on along the minus strand of JAEAOA010000270.1, from coordinate 1,065,499 downwards.
ATTACAATTGAATGACTTCATACATTTCCCACATTATGATTCCAAACATATGACAGAACAGAAACACACTTGCAGATGTGAACACACTGTTCGCTCTCTGCTGAAATCAAATGAACTTCATGCAGAATTGACACAGATAAATCCAGTCATTATCATGTAATTTAGCAGATTTGACAAAAATAACAAAATATATTATTCCAGACTAAATGGAAAAGATGTTGTAATTTGAATTCATTCACAATAAGAATCTAAATTTCAATTTTAAGTAGACCAAAATGCCATTTTCTTTCAAAAGTTATGTCTAGCACACGACTAAGTTCAAATTGATCTGGGCAGAGTTATGTGCACATTAATAACGTTCTTGTTGTGTACTGATGAATCTGCGTTTGTGTATTTAGTTTGGAATAAGGTATAATTCAGTAACTTTGTTTCTTGTGTATTTTTGTTTGTATAATTAAGTCTTAGGTAGAATAAGAAAATGAACATATAGTAAAAAGGTTAATGCATTTGTAAGGAAATATATGAACTTGTTTTGTCGGATAGATATACTGCACTTCCATCTGAAAAACTTGTTCATATTTTCCGATACAAATGCAGTAACCTGTAACTATTTTCCCATTAACATAATAGATGAAAGAATATTTAATAAGAGTATTAAATACTCATATTTTACAATCACCCCTCATTTAACAGAACCCTCTGTAGTATATCTTTATAGATCTTAGACATCTCAGCTTTGTCTGCAGGGTTACGAGTCTTAACTCAGCCAGAGAGGGGTGTGTGAGAAAGCTTGCTAGTAGCTTCCCATTGGTTAGTGGTTCTTTCCAGGGGGTTTCCCAGGTTCTTCATCAACCAAATATATTGCCAAGTATAGCCTATTATGTGCTGGAAAACGTGTCTAACCCAGAGACACACTCACTCACACACTCTCTCTCTCTAAATTTTGAAAAAAAATTACTAGACTAAAACCGAAGAACTATCACAACATATAATTTTAAACAACTACTATACCTTACACCATTTTTTTGTCATTTTGTGAAGTATCACAACATATAATTTAATGCAACTACTATAATTTACAGCATTTTTTGTCTTTTTGTAAGTAAAAAATGTAATACAAATTCAAATATATAAATTGGCCATTTGTAACACAAACACGATAAAGCATGATTAGAACAATCTAGCATTACACATAACACACAATAAATAAACTGATCCTTGGCCAAGATCACTAAAATTTAGGGACTATGATATTGAAACCAGCCTCAAGACCTAGTGTCTGAGGCAAGAAGTATATGTCATAAAGAAATATACAAGGAAGGAAAATAAAAGGACAATTCCAGGGACCCAGTGAGAACAACACGCCATAAAATAACAAAATTCAAATAGCAAAGAGCAATTCCTGAACAAGAGTATTAAATACTTTTTTCTTTAAAATGTAGATTTGTTACAGAAAAACAAACACCTATGCTATGGAAAATACAGAAATACATACAAGCCTTTAAAATTTTAGAATGGCAGCGAGAGAGGTTGGCACTTCAAAAGCTGATTGCTTTAACATAGATTAAGAGAGAGAGAGAGAGAGAGAGAGAGAGAGAGAGAGAGAGAGAGAGAGAGAGAGAGAGAGAGAGAGAGAGAGAGAGAGAGAGAGAGAGAGAGAGAGAGAGAGAGAGAGAGAGAGAGAGAGAGAGAGAGAGAGAGAGAGAGAGAGAGAGAGAGAGAGAGAAAGAAAGAGAGAGAGAGAGAGAGAGAGAGAGAGAGAGAGAGAGAGAGAGAGAGAGAGAGAGAGAGAGAGAGAGCAATATAGGATGTAATATCTGGTGTAATTCTGTTGAGCAGTTTTAAACATGACAGCCTGGTGAGCTAAAAATTACAACTACAGAATTTTACTCCTAGATTTGAGTTATAACACAAGTAAAAAGGGGCATCACTTCAGTGATGCCATAATGTAATTATGAAGTAATTTTAAGCTAGAAAGAAAATCACTGTCATCACTAAAGCAGACTACCTTAAACTGTGGAAAAGAGCATGATGACAGAATGTGTAGAATTCAATTTCTATCTTTACAATATTTACTCCCTGCTCTCTTAACTTAAGTTACACTCTGAATGTACTGATTCTACTCCAGTATATATGCTTTTTGAGCAATTATTTTGCTGAATTTGTTGATTTTAGTTGATCTTAAAGAATGTGAGAATTGTTGCATATATCAATATGTTATCTCAAAATTACAGTACATTTAAAAACAGGCAAGCAAAAAATCCCACAACTATACCTCATTAAGTGATAAATGGGATCCATAAAAAAGGTATACTTCATTATAAAGTTGTACTTGGGATCCATAAAAGGTTTACCTCATTATAATATAGGTGGGATCCATAAAAAGGTTTACCTCATTACAATGTTATATGTGGGATCCATAAAATGGTATACCACATTATAATGTTATGTGGGATCCATACAAAGGTCTACCTCATTACAATTTTGTAAGTGGGATCCATAAAAAGTCTATCTTATAATGTGGGTTAGTCCATAAGAAACAGGTTTACTTCATTATAATGTTGTAGGTGGAGTTGATATAAATACAGGTCTACCTTATTATAATGTGGTAAATAGTAATAATACTAAGAACATGGACTTGTTGGAGTGCCTAATCTTTAGAAGCTCTAAGCAATTTATAATAATAGATAACAATTAAAAATATAGAAAATGATAAGATTACAAAAAACAAATACCGTGAAATTACAAAACAAAATGAACATGTTAGGTTTGCTTTGGATTTCATGCATTAGTTGGGTTCTTCTTATCATAAGGAGGTTTCTATTGGCAGCAAACAAAGATGGAGGGTTAGGAATTGATACAGTGAGATGGCATATAATGCAGAGGTGATCTGATGCAAGTTTGTGGGACACCAATGAACACTGTAAAATATTATCATTGGGTCTATGAAGAATCCAGTTCTGATGCATGTGAGTGTATGTGATTTAGAGTTTAAGCTTTAACAATTTCTCAGTCATATTACTACAATGTCTGCAGTATGGCAGTTTATAGTGATGTTAGCACTTGGTCATCTTGCCGACAACATGTGGCATGATGTCCCACCCAGTCACATTATTCTGACATCAGGCCCACCAGTCCAAACACTGACTCCTTAATGCTGAGTGCCCAATGAGAGCTGTTAGAATCATTTTTATAAATCTTTGGTATTGCTTTGCCAGGGTTCGAACCCGAAACCTCCTGCATCCAAGGAGGACGCTCTAATCACTAGGCCACTGGTGTGGTCAAAGTTTTGATGCACAAGGATTTCCACGACAGCCAAAGTCAAAACTGAAATCTCCAAGAAAAATCAGGTTGCAACCCATATCATCTAGTAGGTGGGTAAAACATCCCCATTATAACGCATTATAATGCTGTAGGTGGAGTCCATTGAAAACATTTGTAACTCATCATAATGTGGTAGGCGGGGTCCATTAAAAACAGGTGTACCTTATTATAACTTGATAGGTGGAGTCCATTAAAACACACAACTCACTATAATGTGGCAGGTTAGGTCAAAAAAAAAACTAGGTCTACCTCATTATAATGTTGAAGTTGGGGTCCATAACTTGTGGCCACACTATTGAGAGAATGACTAAAAATATGATTACTGTATATAATTGTGCACGTTGTGTGTGAAGACACAAAATGCAAGTAAAATATATGGTAACAATTTTATTTCATGTGAAAGAAATATTTTGCACATCAAGGTATCTGCATTTAAATTTTTCAAGTAATAATGTATTACAAAAGAAATAAAAATATAATAAAAAACATGTTATTTTCCTTTCAACTGTCGTAATATGAAGGACCAATTTTGACCCACAATGTCTAGAACAGATCTAAATATAAAACTTAGCCTGAGTGCCACAGACAGACAGACAAGACAAACATGAAATATCCCTATCATTGCTGTGGAAAGGCATAAAAGAAAACATTTATTATTAATGAAAGCCATGCCATAGAGTAAAAATTTCAAACAAAAATTACCAGATGCTTTCTGATCTGGCTATAAATAACCCCACAAAATTTCTTTCTTGTATAGCTACAGGGATTTGGCTCAAAAGAGATTACAAAATTTACATGTAAATGTAATGAAAACCAACAGTAATTTAAGAAAACAACTATTATCTCTTTCTTATGGAAATACAAAAAAGTATAGCACAATGTAATAATCATGGTAAAGATCAATTAATTACCGTATTTTCCTGCATATATCCTGCAGGTTATACCAGATTTTACAAACCTTGCAAGGGGGGGTGCTGGTTACATAAGGGTGCAGGCAATATCACAAATGTTTTACACATATGGTAATAATAATTCAATATATTGTTTGAAAAACATGAGTAATAACTTGAACGCTGACTTCGTCCACCGAATGTTGAAACACATCGGTGCTTCGTCTATATTAATAATGGCAGAATGGGGAAGGTAAAGCTTCTAAATTTCCCTGGCGACAAATTCACGAAAATCATCCATCTTTTTCTCCCAATTCTCGGGTAGACATTGGCCGACAGTCATTCGTGTTCTGATTGACAATTGGTTCCTCTTTATAAATTTATAAACCCAATGCACTCCTCCTTAAAAATCATCAATGTGCTTCTCTGCAACCATGAGTTTGGCCTTCAATTAGATGTCACTTCTTCAAGTTAGCTTCAAGGTGAGGCTTTAGGTCCACAACGAGCATGTTTTCGTAGATTCATCTTCTCCAACGCTCATTTTTCTTTTCTCCAAACTCGGATTACACTCTCATCAATATCGAATTTTCTGTCTGTGGCTCTATTGCCATGGACTTCAGTATACACAATTTCAGTTAGCTTTTAGTCAGCTGTGTAAGAATTTCGTTTCGGCATTTTTTAAATTTAACAGAAAGAAATTATTTAAACTCAAATCTACACTTCACACGAATACAAGATTATTTATTTAGCCTGTATCCATCTGCCACACTGAGCAATTTATATCCAGTAGTTTCCTTTCCTTTATCATAAATGAAAATTTGTCAACTGTTTCATCACCCATCAGATGTAAACAAGGCTTCATTACCATTTTTAGCTTAGATCAAAGAATTGTCTGAGGCAGGCCCGAAACCATTATTGATTATTCTTATCTGCCACTGAGTCAATAGCAGATGGGTTTAGTACCTGGTATCTAGATTCTATAAACATGCTAATTTTATGGCATTTGGGAGCTGTGACTGAAATTAGGGTAGTACCGTACATATACCAATAAATGCCCAATGCTTCAAAATTCAAATCTGCCGGTGTCCAGACGGAATAGAGTGCGGATTATACAAAGGTTCGGGAAATGCCAATGATTGTTTTTTACACAGAAACCCAAAACCCACAGGCTATATGAGGGGGTCGATTATCTGTGTGTGCGGGATATATGAGGGAAAATACGGTAATTACTGTTGTTCTCTCTAGTAAAAACACTATTACTACAATGAAAAGGTGGCTTATGTGTTGGAAATGGATGAGTAGTAGGCTTCTATTGAGTGAAGCCCCTTACTTAATGTGTGTTTGGGGAACCAATATAATTAAAATAATGGCCATTTTTTTGCTTGTTTACTTACTTAAGACTGTCTGTGTAGTAAGCATCTCTGTCAGGTTCAGTCTCTAGAAGCAATTGCACAGCCCTGTCTGTCTGTCCCAGCATTATGTAATTTTCGGCACACTTCTTTGTGTGGTCATAGGTTGCTCTCTTGCTATCATGTAGAGCAACACGATCAAGCTGGTACTTCTATAAATCGAATTTATATTTTAATGCATGATGGTATAAAGCAGACATATAACACATAAATGATTTTTCACATCATACATTACATTATGCAAATCAATTTCAAAATCACATAACAATATTTTGGCTTGGCTTGGTTTCATGTTTTACAGCATAGCAACACATATGAAAAGTCATACAATGATTCTGTTTCAAGTTCAATTTATTAATTTAATTATTTCAATATTTTGCTATCAATATTTGTTAATATAGCAATTATTTCAATACCTTTATAAATTTAATATAAAAGGTGTATACATTCAAGATCCTCCAATGCTGTGATCATATCAATGGAAAACTAAAGATATTGTAGGATGTAAAAACTGCTTGACAACAACATTAAAACAAACTCTGGTTTTGGATATGAGTTATATATATATCATTTATTTCTGATGATCTAATGCCACAATTATTTTGGTTTCTGATGAACAGGTGCAATTATTTTTTTATAACCCACAATGTTCAAGACTTCATGTAATCTCAATGCAATGCAGGAAAAAGTTGTAAGATCATTATCCAAAAAACATAATTTATGTATCAGATGTCAATGTCCGTAAAGTTATCTTGAAAAATAAATTCCAACTCAAAGAGCTAAAGAATCTTATAGTAGCTAATAAGACCAGAAATGTGTCACTATGACATGGAATCACCTTACCTTCATGTTGCAACTGAAGTAAAAATTTTAAATAAAAAAACACTGGTGCCATAATTCCATAAAATTTTGGTAGAAAATAATGGAAAACTGTCTTTAATGAATATTCCTAACATAAAGTTTTATAACAACTTAGTTTAAGTCCATCAAGTCCTTCAAATAATGAAAACAAAATTCTTATACAACTGATGGGATAAATTCCTAGTCAAACAGGAACCATAACTTTGTTAAATTTTATTGGAAAGCAAATTTTTAAGTAAATTATGTTTCTCTGTGGAATACTTACCCAATTATATTATTTTAAGAATATTAGCCTACTACCTCAAAAATCCAGCCCAAATAAAAGATGAAGTGAGATGTTAACAAGGATGCTCCATGGTGGGGTAGTTGGGAAGTTTTCAAGTAATACGATTGGGTTAAGTATTCTCTAAAACACATAATTTACTTAAAAATTTGCTTTCCTTTGAATAAATTTCCCAATTACATTACTTTAGGAGAATAAGTATATGGAGGAGGGAATGCTAAGTATCCGATCTCTACCTAGGGTATTCTTCTGGGGAAGAAGAGTTGAATGATAACCCGTTCTCCTAATTAGATAAGCAACACAGCCTAAAGTCCCTTGACATGAGAATTATCTATATTGTTAAGATGTTGAAATCTTATGTGCAAAAATTTACTGGCAAATCCGTCAAAGCTAACAGTCTGTGTTGACTGATTTAGTTGGGTCTGGTGGCCATCTGTACTGCTACCACCGGCCTGACCTGATTCAAGGTTTTTCTCTGCCATACTAAATCTCTTGAGAAAGAAATTTGAGAAGGTTGACTCTGCATGCCAGCCAACAGCTTCCACAATATCTCAAATCAAAATATTACGGTCAAATGAAAGGCTTATGGAGATGGCCTGAATCTCATGAACTGTTATATTCAAGAGGTGGCTCGTCTTGTGAGACCTCAGAGTATGCCAAGCGTATAACCCACTTCAGCCATGAGGTTCATCCAATGTTATTAAGGTTCCAAGTGTTAACATACTGTATGTATTTGAATTACTAAGTCATTAAAACACTTGTAACTAACAGAGAAGTGAAAGTGTTGTATCAGAAACTGATGGCTCTGTTATGAACTTATGCACAATGCTCAGTTAATAATTAAACCACAATTCTATCAATACAGCATGAAAGATTAATAAACTAAGCATAAATATCAAGCAACACTTTAGAATTTTGCTGATGGATGGAGTAAGTGAACAAAGTCAGAGGTACACTAACTCATCATGATCCAGTACAAGGTCAACTATAGCAATGTGGGTTAGAGGTCTGAAAATGACAAAGTCTCAAAAGGTGATAAATTCACTTAAAATTGTCTGAAATTTTTAAATAATGCATACAAGCTGCAGCAGATCAATAAATCTGCACAATTAATCCAAAAGGAATGTTGAATGGCCCTACAGGAACACAAACACAGCTGGATTGTCAGAGGATGAACTGTACAACATGTGCTCTGCACAGCAGCAAAGCTAAAAACTAGAGAATTGGTGGTGCCAAGCAGTGATAATGGCAAGAGTTACTGCCCTTTGTCTATTTGAAATAGAGAGGATAAGATGATTTTCTTCTTTTAATAAGGCTGGATTTGCAAGGTAGCAGCTAATATTCCAAATGAAATGTGATTCGAAAGAGAAATGATGAAAATTAAACATTACCAAGGTCTTCTTAAAAAACATTTCTTTCTGTTTTTGTTGCATTTAATGCCATTTTTCAGCACATAATAGGCCATACATGGCAACCAGTATATCTGACAAAGAAAGAACCCAGGACGGACCAACAATTCCTAGGAAGACAATGGTAAATTTCTCACATACCCAATTTGGTTGCATCGATACTCAAACTCATGTGGACTGAGGTGAGTTACACTAGATGATCTGTAAAGGCGAGTGCCTTAGACCACTCAGCCAACTCTTCTTTATGTAAAGGATCATAAAAAATTAGGTTTTAATAAAAAAATTAAGTCCTTTAAAAGTCAATGAGAAGAAATTAAATTTCATGGACAGGATGTGACTTGATAGGGTAGGATGGAAAGGAGATAAGATTATATGCCCCTTCCTAAGATATGGTGAAGGCATAAAAGGGAATAAATCTGACAAAAATTTAGAACAGCAAATTAAAAGAAAATGTCGAAAACCAATGTAGAATTAAAACTGTTGGACATCAAATTCATAGTGGAACCACACATGGGTATGTTGTTATACATGGAACCGACTGCCTACCTTAAGATGCCTGGTAGGTACAGTGGTAGCATATTCCCTTTGCAGATCAGCAATATGAAATCCTATTCCTTGTTTTGGCATGTGAAGTGGTATATGGTTGTACATAACAGTTCATCATTTTAGTATTTTTCAGATTTATGATTTTCTCCACCTTAAATGCCACCTGATACCCACTATCAAGTGGGTATCAGTGTCAACTGTCTCTAATTCTACTTTGTTTGGTTTAATGATAGGAATATCTAAAAATTATAAAATATAATGTTTGCACTGTTAAATAATGTGCTTGCGAGTTCCATGTTGAAAGTAATTTTTATTAAATTAACTGCTATGAATAAACAGTGCATAAATACTTGGTATGATGTAATGTGGTTTCATGCTATTACATCATGACAGATCTGCTGTCATGTTATGTTGCAAAGTATTTAACTTAATACTGGACCCACTGTTTGACAGCATTGAATAAATGATTCATTGGAAATAAGTGCAAAATTTACTGGATCATTTTACCAAAAAAACATGAGCTGGTTAAATAATACTTAATTATTCAATTACCTTAAAACTTTGATTGTCACAAAGGAAATCAAAGCACTTCTCAAGTGGCTGGTCTTTGAAGACAGGACTTGGTGGAAATTTCTTCTCCCCAAAACTTTCATCATTATCAACAAGGACTAAATCATTCATCTCCTTTTGAGGAATGAAAACATCTCCATTCTGACTCAAACTGCTACTACTAAAACTCTGTAATTTCAAAAACAATAGAACAATATGAAGCTTGGCATTTACTTGAAGGAACTAATCAAAGTTAACAATTAGCTTCAGTTATAGCTATATATTATGTAACAATTACAGGCAAATATAAAACCTGAACACAGATTTAAACACAAGCTGTAGCTGTGTAATATGTAATAACTATGTAGCTACGAGTACAATGAAAGTATGATGGTGATTGCAGACCCATACAGATGTCTGATCAGCTGTTTCTAATCCATGAAACTCGAGGGATAAATGGTTAGACTTGAGTGAATGTTTTCAGTATAGAATGTGTTCTGTATGCAGATATCACTTATTCAAGCTAAACATTCTTTTAGTGTCTAGATTAATTTCTCTTTACTTCTGACACCAAGTGAAATCTCTGATAAACCTAAAGTGCAATCCATTTTTCGAAAATGAAGCCAGATGCTTACTCAATGCGTTAAAGTCAACAACTGACAAGAATTGTATTTATTACCTGATGTAATGGCTGGTATTTATGTGATATAAGGTAGTGTAGAGCTACGGTCCAGAAGCGTACCTCAGATTCATCACCAAACAGTCTGAAAAGTTATACAACATTATATTTTATTATATATATATGTATGTATGTATGTATGTATGTATGTATGTATGTATGTATGTATGTATGTATGTATGTATGTATGTATGTATGTATATATATATATATATATATACACATACATACATACATACATACATACATACATACATACATACATACATACATACATATATACATACACACACACACACACACACATTAGCATTATTTTCAACAGTATTAACATTATTATTCTTTCACATGCATTTTAATAACAGTGTAGTAGTAGTTTGCTACATGTATTTAATCCAGCTATTTAGCAAAATGAAAACTAATAAAATAAGTCCCCAAATGGATACTGTATTTTCATTATGACTTGTATATAACAAGAGAAGTCATCTTCTCTCCTGTAGAGAAATATGTGCATTTATCTGTATCCGACATGATTGTCATTTATTGTCTCATAAAACCAATCTGATAATTTAAATTAAAAAAACACATATCAAGAAAACTTCAGCTATGTACATGCATTCATTTATACACTTTGCTCACACATACGTGCACACACACACACACACACACACACACACACGTGACACACTCACACACACTTTTTAAAATCTCTATCAGCAGAAATGGATATACATGTACCATATTTTCTGTATGTCTTTTGGAAAATGTTTATTGATGGACACCATGTCTTTATTTGGCCAAAATCCTATTTTCTTACCATGCAATGCTCAATGTTTTAAAAGCTTTAATTTATGTAAGTTTATGCACACAAATGAAGCACTACAATGACAAGATAACCAAAGACTACTTTTAAAAAAAGATGGGAAAAACTTTGCTTGTAACTGGAATATCCTTGATACACTACTCCTGTCAAAAATTGGGAGGTCCATGTTTTACTGTTTATTAACTATCTGGCACAGATATAATGAATAACTTTTGCCTAAAATTAAAATCCCAAACATAAAGGGATTACAAGACTATGTCAGCCTATAACAAAAGTAAGAGGGATTAAAATGAATGACTCCATCTATAAAATTTTGTTTAACACATTCATTGTGGATAAATCTAAAACAAGAAACAAAGCCATGTACTGGTTGCAGATATATGCATTGGTTCTGTGAATAGTACTGTATTTTTTTAAATAAAAAAATTAAAACCAAAACCCAGAAAATTTTCTAATGTGATTTTATATATTAGGAATTTTCAAGTATTCAATATAATTTAGTTAGCTATCAGTCTTATGAAAGTTATTATATCAGACTGCACTAACTGAAATTGGAACATGCAAGTTTCAGTCTTGTCCACAATGAAGGTGTTAAACAAAATGTTTGAGACAATAACTTTCATTTGAATGGTTTTCTTCTTTAATAAAGGGTGGACAAAATTAATATCCTACTTCTACTATTTGGTTTAACTGACAAACAAAACACATAGTTCAACACAAATGCTATTCTTTATATCAGTGTCAGCAACCTAATGAATAAATGAATTCTCTAAATAAGGGAGCAACATCAAAAACAATTTTTATCTGACATCTGAATATGGCAATACCATTTTAAATGATTTTTTTTGCTTTTGTTAGCTTTTGTTGGACAATAAGGTTATTGGCACACAAACAATACCTCATTTAACTGTGCCAATCCTACCCTGAAGACATTTTGCCAATAAGGCACAATAGAGCAAATTTGATCTAAGACTGCATCTGCTTCATTTTTTCCCAAGCTAACCTTATTCATAATTTCATTTACTTTGAGTGTTACTTGTTATACTTCTATTTTTCATTTAAATTAATCCATAAGGTGCATATTTTTACAAATTAAAAACTTGTATGATTTGGATTTTTAACATATCTTTGAAAAATTTTCAGTAATATTGTTATGATGTCTGCAGTGTGGCAGTTTAACATGATGTATTGCACTGGGGAATCATGCCACAGACATGTAGCATCATGTCCCACCAGTCACATTATCCTGACACCAGGCATACCTAACATTAACCTCTTAATGCCAAATGAGGCAGCTGTTAATACCATTTTTAGAAGTCTTTAGTATCACTTAGCTGGGTAACAAACCCACCACCTCCTGCATCCAAGGTGGATATTCTAAACACTAGGCCAGTGAAACTGTCAAATCCATTGTGAATCAGCATTTATTATATAAATTTTAAAACCATTATGCATTGTGTCAAATTCTGTCAGATTCTGTCGAGGCAGTTTTGAGAAGTCATTCAAAGGTGTTTCTATGTTTTAGTAACAATGGTCATATTTGATGGAAAACTGAAATTATACAGGTTCTAAATGCCATCATGCTGACCATCACATTAGGTCAAACTTTAGTTGTCTACTTTAGAGAAGAATTTGTTTAAAGGTTTTTCTCATTTTTAATAAGGTGGCCATAACTGATGGTGGATCAGCATTATATGTACAAACTTGAAAGGTTTTCATACATGATGCGCTTTGTCAATTTAGGTGAAATCCCTTTAATGGTTTTAAAGAAGTTGTTTAAAAATTTTTTCATCTTTTGAAACAACTTTTTTATATTTTTTGTTAAGGTAGCCTTATTTGAATGTGAATCAGCCTCATTTGTTCAAACTTAAAAGTATTCCAGACAGGATGCTTTTTGTTAAATCTGATTAAACAAGTCACTTATAGATTTTTTTTTTTAGAGTTTTTAGTAACAAGAGCCCCACTAAATAGAAGCTTTGTACAAGATTGAAAACTCACAATGCCTAAATAGTCTGTGCCAAACATGGTTTACAACAGCAATTGTTGATAGATGCAGAAATGATGCATAACAAATGAAAGACCATGCCATAAGTTCTCTTGATCTTATGGCTAATTAAAACAACTATCATAAAAATATAAGTTAGACTCATAGTCAGAATGGTGAGAAAATTTTTTTTATGGTTATATAAAATGAACTTAAGTAGAGTCTGTTATTATTTAATCTATTTCGCATAATATTCAGTTGCTAATGAATACAATGTTTCTAGAAAGTGATCTAAAATACTTAACATCCAATATAGTGGAGAAAAAAAACCATCCTACACAAAGCACTTATTTTTAAAAATTCTTTTCTTAATATTCAACTGAATATTTTTTTATAGTCATGTGGTGCAAGAAGATTTTAAAAACATAATTAAATACAATTAGTTCCTGACCTTGCTGTAAGTAGACATCTCTCAGCAGTTCCAAATCTACACTTGTGGAGATAGGATAAAACATTTCTGAGGGAAAAAAAGATTGTATAATTTAAAAATGAAAAACAGAATAAAAACAATCATTTGCATTAAATATGTATTCATAAATATCATGCGTCAGTGTTGGCACCACACTCAAAGTTTCCTGTCTATTATATCAACAGTGTAGTTAGTATATATTGTAGGCTTCAATGTCAGCACTTCCTATATTTATAAACAAGCTATCTGTCAGCACAATAATTTTTCTCTGGGTGTCAGCTACAGTGTAAGCTTAATCATTCCACTTTAGTCAGTTTTTTTTATTACAACATGTACAACAATTAACATGTACTTTGCAAATTCATCTATAAAAAGGTACTGACCATTTAATTTTTGTTGCAGGACATGCAATTTCTTTTCTATTATTTTATGGCAATTTTTTTCTTCAAATGATATAATTAATACATCAATTTATGTTTTCTATAATGACCTATCTATCAGCTCCAGCTGGCTGTTGACTATATTTTGAAGCTCCTTGTTTTCCTCCATAAGCCCCTCCAATTGCAGGACATACTCCCCTGCTCTCTCACCCTCTCCCTGCCACTGCTGTTCATTTTGCAGTACCAGCTTCATCAACAAGGAACCTTGTGGTTGCAGCAAGTATGGACTGAACACTGGGTCTGAAAACAGGAATGTGACCAAGTTATATGCTTCTGAATGGTATCAAGCATGATGCCCTATGGACTGAGAGGTAAAAACTAGATTTTATTTTTAAATATGAAATAAGGAAATTAGTCATAAGATTTTGTCAGAATATTGATTATGATCTGTATTATTCTTAAAAATGTAAAATTTCAAAGTTGCATAAATTATATTGCAGTAGACAATATTTATGTTTATAGTTCAAGTTTGTATAGTAATGAGCTTAGGTTTCTTTTCAGCAAATAAAATTTTAAAGCTGTTTGAGAATTTATTCATGTACTAGGAAATTCTCTCCAAAATATGCTAATGTATTTAGTATACAATCTTATCCATATTAATTTTATCTGGCTTATGTTCATGCTGCCTTGGAAGCAAATGAATTAAAAATTAATAAAATCATAAATATTTACCGTCTTTAAGTATACTGTTGACCATAATAACTTTAAAGTTCTATTTTGTCAGATAAAATTTAGACTAATGATGTCTGTTGATGTAAACATGTTAATTATTATTGGCAGATAATTATCTGAAACATTGTTTTTGTATTTCTTTATTATTATATTTTTGCATCACCACCCCTACTTCAGTCCAATGAGAAAGTGAAGAGTCACTCAATGAATGATCTAGATGATAAATCATTGTTTTTTGGACAACCTAACATTAGAGTGTAAATTTTCAAACATTAAAATAAATAAAGTTTGTGATGCACATCTTTCTACATAAGAAAATATAATATACATCAAAGCTTGAATGTTGGAGAGTTCTCCAGCCATATTCTAGACATGTTTATTTTTACATATATTTTTTAATTATTAATTTTTTTTCTTCCCTTCAAGCCATCGATGGGACATGCTTTTCTACATAATTTTATGCAAACAAACATGTTGTAATTGCTATCAATTGTTTCCATATTCAGCTGATAATACACGGAACCACAAAAAAGTCTTTATTCATCTAAGTTTTGTCTATGTTTTGGCAAAAGGAATATATCTAATTCCTCATTTTAGACAATTTGGATATGGACAGTCAAAATTAAAAGACTCCCACTACCTTTGTTTCACCCTTATTGATTGAGAAATCAACAAATCATTGCGAAAATTGTAATTACTTATCATAATCAATTCATTATTGTCACAAGCAGCTTGTACGAGGAAAATGGCCGACATAAGCAATGCCAGGAGGTGTGTCTAATTTATGCTCACTGATTGGGCAAAGTAGAGATAGGTCAACTGTGTTAAGCAGCAATATTACTTTGGAAAATATAATGAATTTAAGCATAGGGAATAAAACTAGAAATACAATATTCCATCACCATTATAATTCCATAGCAATCATGGAAAATAATATCTTATACCAAAAATGACTTATTATAAAGTACATGATACATATAGTTTTTCTACAAGACAAGAAGATGAGACCAATGACCATACATAACAAATCATAACAATGGGTATTATAATGAGTGAGTGCTGTACTTGCCTTTCACCTCTGCAGTTCCTGAAACAATTCTGAGTTCTAGCAAAGGAACAAGCTTTTATCCCAGTGTTTCTGGTAATCAATATCATCACCTAGACAACCATCTCATTCCATTATCTGAACTAGAAGAGAATTGTTTAACCAACGCTTGAGATAAGCAGTGAATTTGTTTATTTTATGCAAATTAACAACAAAACACTTGAAGACTTGAAGAAAATTTTAATGTGCTTAAGTTATTCAAAACAAATTAATTTTAAGTGTTTTAGTCCACTCTTGTAAGCTTAGTCCTCCGGCTGTAAACACATTATGACTTTGCATTTCATCAAAGTTTTAATAAAGGATACCTGTTAGGTCCCAATCATCAATTCCTGATGAAGATTTCTTCAAGGAGATGTCACACATGTGGACACATCCATCAATGGTGGCCAGAACTGGCCGGTCAGACCCAGACCACTCCATGTCAATAATTTTGGGGATTTCACGGGGACTCTTGATAGAACTGCATAGCTCGATCTAAAGTTACAGTAAGTGATAAGGAACTGTTAAACTACTGCATACATGGAATGTTTTTTCAACTGAGGAATTGGAAATTAATTGAAAACTAATCTGATGTGTAAATGGGATAATCTGATTAAGAAAACTACAACCGAAACAACAATCATTTAAAAGTGTTCTTTTTATACAATGTTGAGAAAACATGTTTTTAATGATGAGAACATGAACTGGATTAAAATGTGGAATATTAGCTGTTTTTTAGTACTGGTATGCAGCTCATACATTTTTGCAACAAATAAACTTAATAATAGAAAATTTGTATGTTGCTAAACAAGTTTCTGATTTAAATCATTAGAGTAGATCAATATATTATTGTGATCTTGTGATGTATTATCTCATTTTAATACCATCAGGAAGTTTTGGTCTCTTTACTAGACATATTAAATCAAATTCAAATGTACTAGTGGCCTAAGCACCAAATAATACAAAGATTGCATAGATAAATTATTTATAAATAACTCAACAAAAAAACTAAGACATGACACAATAATCATATTGGGGGTCAACAATACATCTAAAGTGCTGTAATTAATCAATGGTATGTGCTATATTGGGGGTCAACAATACATCTAAAGTGCTGTAATTAATCAATGGTATGTGCTATATTGGGGGGGGTCAACAATACATCTAAAGTGCTGTAATTAATCAATGGTATGTGCTGCTGCATGACATATTTTTCCTAATTTAGCCACTTTTCAAATTCAATTTCTTATAACTAACAAATTTTAAACATCTGCAACTTAAGGTACTTTGTGTTTGCATCCATCATAATACACACAAACATCAAATATTTCATAAAGTATGCAAAGGCAAAATGATACAACTTATCTACATACCATATATACTCGCTTGTAAGTCGAGTCAAACTGCAAACAATGATCCTGATATGGCACAGCATAATGTACCTGCAGATCAGGGTCTGTGTTGTTTGTTCTACTGATTGTTCCTAACAAATGGCACAGATTCATATCTGCTAGCGCTTTATGTAATAGAAGATCTGGATCACTGCAGCTTGCAGTTGGACTCATCTAATAACTCAGTATATATGGTATATGACTGCTTAAAAGATCTCCAAGATATGATTTATTTCCTTGCATGGATCTATTTTTATGGCATCACACAAAATTCACATTAAATAAAGGAAAATTTAAAATCTGATAGTAACAAGTTACCTTGCCACCAATTACTTCCCAAACATCCACACCATCATTGTAAAGAACTGAGAACTTGAAATTTCCTCGGCCAGGGGCAAAGCGTATCTTCTTTATCCAACCTCTGTGTGTTGATGTGGTCCTTGAGTGACAACCATACAAAATGAAAAGAATTACTACCACTAATTGTAAAATCTGCATATTTCTGAAGTAATAAAATAATGTGATATTCATTGTCTATTAATCTTTTATCACATTTCTTACCAATTATGATGTCCTTCTTCTACTGCTATGTTATAAGTAGAACAATGGATTCGTCTTAATGCACTTTATAAATGAGAACATGCATAAAGCTGAACAAAATAAGTATCATAACATTTATTATAGTGACATGTCTTGTGAGATCTAATTAAGGCTAAATTCCAATGCTGAACTAAATTGTCGTTAAGATATTGCCTAAAATGTAAAAAAAAAATACTGTTACATCTCCTACATCCTGTTCAAACTAACTATAGCCAAATCCATATCTGAATAATATATCTTTAATTTCTGAAACCCATGTAACTTTACCCAACTTGTCCATTCCGTCTTGGATATTAGTTCCCACCCATCCTAATCAATCTAATACAAACTTAACATATTTACAATAATAATTAAAACATAGAGGTACTCTTCCACATTCTCTGCATGATAAAATGGGACATGTCTATTTAGATTTAGAAATCTAATACTGAATCACATACCTATTCAATTGCATGAGTAAATTCATATCCCAAATTTCAGCAGCATAGGGTAATAGAGCTGTGAACATCATATGAAAACTTCTATCATGGAAACTTTGCCTTATTTATTTTGAATCATACTCGCTTTATGTAGCAACATGATGTTATTGTTGGGAACAAGGTGTTTGAATGAAACTGTGTCTTTGATTATGTGAAAGGAACTTATTTGTGACCACTCTAATGCCAATTATAAGTAATTACAATCTGAGACCAGTCTGAATTCCCTCTGGTAAAAGATGATTAGTAATGCAGAGTTAGCACAAAGTTTATGTAACTAGGTACTTAATCAAACAAATGGAAAACAAACTTTGAGGAGAAAGAGTGGACTTTCAATCAACAAAGTTAACAATATTTTTGACAGAACATGCTTTTCATTAAAGATAAACACTAGTCAATCCTGAATCAACTTTTGATCAGGTGACTGATGATAGTTTACTCAAATGCTGTTAATTTTGAGTTGCCATTTTGAGTTGAGTGATCAATTTTCAACCCCTGTGGAGTTAAGTGTTTGCATAGCTGTTTTGGAAGTTGACAAAGCAGGACTGACTTTTTCTGCTTGAGTTATCTCAACAATCAGGATAAAGCAGCACTTGTATTCCCTTGCTTTAAGATTTTGGAATCTGAAGGGAAAGAGGAAAGAGACTTATAATCTGTGAAAAAAAGGATTTTTCTTCCAGGCTTTCAGGTTTTGGTTGGCAAGACAAGGGTTGAGAGCTTGATGCTCCACCTTGTTGCATGGAAGTTATGACCAAGGAGTAACAGAACCATGCAATGTAAAATGGTAGATTCCATCAATACTGTGTCTACTAGGAATCTACACCTGCCTTGGGTTTTGTGGACTTGAATAAATGACAATTTGAAAATGAGGACATGACTTGAAAAGTTTCAAATTGGAACATCTAAGGCACTGATTCTCCTTTGGCTTATGAAATAGTTTATGGTAGTCAAGGAGGCAGGATGAAAAAGTGCACTCTTTCTAATTAGCATATGCTGCAGTTGAAAGACATCCGCTAAGGCCATTATCTGCATGGAGCTGATATGCATTAAACACATCGGGGGGGGTGGCAGGTGGGTCAAACCCTGCTCACTTCAAAGGAAGGTAGGAATAGTGGCTAGTTGTTCTGGTATTTGTGGAGACTGATTGCTAGTGGCTGATTCTTCAGCAACACACCCGATGTTCACTTGGGAATGTTGTCAAATTTGCAAAGATTGTACCTTGCACTATCCTAAGCTTTCATCACCAAGTCCAGCAGGGAAAGTTTTGGCAGCCATTGAGAATGGAGGGTATTCTACCATGTGATTTTGGCCTGTAAAGTCATCCTTCTGAATGACTTTGTGGATTGATCTTATGTTATATACATGTGAACTCAGGTGACTGTAAGTGCTGACTGAAAGAGAGACAAAGAGCTTTGACATTTGACAGGAAACATGATATAATGGGCGTGTCATCATTTTTCTCAAACAAACTGCTGGAAAGGTTGGTCAAAAGTGGATGTTCTCTCTCTCTATTATTTTGATTATTGCAAGTTCAGTACAAAGTTTGCCTTTCTGGTGGCCCATTTTCACACCTCCTCTATCCAACAAATAACAAAAAGGCTGGCAGATAAAGGTTCTGGGAATGGCACTCTATTGGTCTTTAAATAGTGCATATATGAATACATCTCTTTCAACAAATGAGAAATTACTAAACAGCTTTAGTATTGTGAAGGTTAAGTTATCCTACTATGGGCATGAGCCATACTAACTCCCAACGGATCTGTCAGTGGGATTCTCAATGCTCGGGTCTAGGTTATGTTTAGGTCACTGAAGTAAAGCCATCAGGACTAAGAACTGCATTGAGCCAACTGAAAAGATATTGCACACTGGTTGTTGCAACTCATCTTTGCACAAATATTGTTTGTTTTTCTTGCCAGCTATGACTTTAGTGTAAATGACCAGTGTGTGTGTGCAGCAAGCTAGGTTAAGTTTCATTTGGGTCACTAATGCAAAAAGAAAAGCCCACTGACACTTTGGGGTCAAAATTGCCTTTTTTATGAAGGCAAAATGGCAACAACTTGATCAAACTGTTCAAGCTGTTTTGATATAGCTGGTCTCATTCCTTTCCTAAAAATGACAATGGATGCAGGAAACACATAAGAGGCCACTAATAAAAAAAGGAAGAGGAAGAGCCAATGTAAAGAAGGTTCAGTCTTCCCTGGAAAATGATAAATTGAGGAAGGAAGATGGTACTTGTGAGTTGCATCTTCAAACATAATTAGTGGTGACAAGGAACACTCCCTTGAATGTAATGATGTCTAAACCGGTGAAGTGCCATATATCAGAAATGGCAAATGATGCTTCCAGTCTGTCCATTTTGAGACATAGTTATCTCCCGGCATTCACTTAAGTGTGAAATTATGGGAAATAAGGATCTACTGTAGCTGGTACCGTTTCATGAGGATCTGCTGTAGCTGGTACCATTTCATGAGGATCTACTGTAGCTGGTACCGTTTCATGAGGATCTGCTGTAGCTGGTACCGTTTCATGAGGATCTGCTGTAGCTGGTACCGTTTCATGATCTGCTATAGCTGGTACCGTTTCATGAGGATCTACTGTAGCTGGTACCGTTTCATGAGGATCTACTGTAGCTGGTACTGTTTCATGAGGATCTACTTTAGCTGGTACTGTTTCATGAGGATCTAGTGTAGCTGGTACCGTTTCATGAGAATCTACTTTAGCTGGTACTGTTTCATGAGGATCTACTGTAGCTGGTACTGTTTCATGAGGATCTGCTGTAGCTGGTACTATTTCATGATGGTGATTAGAATGTTGACTGACCAATATTTGCTAACCTTCAATACCTCCATAAGTCTGTGTTATATATATTTAAGTGTTTGTTGGTACAATGATTGATCAGATCTTTGCAAGCCTGCAAAACTTCTATGGGTTTGTGCTATATAAATTTAATAGTTTTTTAGTTAGATTTTTTTCATTACATGCTATTGTAATATAACACTGCATGTTAGACATCGACCTTGTCGAAAACTGAGTTCATTTCTGCTTGACTTGATTGACTTTTTTTTTGCTCTGTGTAAACAACTAATACAGTGTGATCCCACTATAGTGCTCACTGTTATAACATGAATTCGGATATAACATGGTCATGGTATGGATCCCAAAATTTCATATACATGTATTTTTCTTGCAAACAAAAAAATTATTTCTTAAAAGTACAAAAAAACCTTTAAAAAATTATCATTTTAAGGAAGAGATCATGTATGAATAACACAAGATGATCGTTGTGTGGCTCCTGAAATTTCATACGCATTTTTCTCATACAAGAAAAAATAGTGTTTTCTTCTTAAAAATATGAAAAATAATATGTAAAAAGTTTATTCATGAGGATCTGCTGTAGCTGGTACTATTTCATGATGGTGATTAGAATGTTGACTGACCAATATTTGCTAACCTTCAATACCTCCATAAGTCTGTGTTATATATATTTAAGTGTTTGTTGGTACAATGATTGATCAGATCTATGCAAGCCTGCAAAACTTCTATGGGTTTGTGCTATATAAATTTAATAGTTTTTTAGTTAGATTTTTTTCATTACATGCTATTGTAATATAACACAGTATGTTAGACATCTACCTTGTCGAAAACTGAGTTCATTTCTGCTTGACCTGATTGACTTTTTTTTTGCTCTGTGTAAACAACTAATACAGTGTGATCCCACTATAGTGCTCACTGTTATAACATGAATTCGGATATAACATGGTCATGGTATGGATCCAAAAATTTCATATACATGTATTTTTCTTGCAAACAAAAAAATTATTTCTTAAAAGTACAAAAAAACCTTTAAAAAATTATCATTTTAAGGAAGAGATCATGTATGAATAACACAAGATGATCGTGGTGTGGCTCCTGAAATTTCATACGCATTTTTCTCATACAAGAAAAAATAGTGTTTTCTTCTTAAAAGTATGAAAAAAAAATATGTAAAAAGTTTATTCATGAATTGAGCAAAGCTTCGCCAATATTGCATATTGTAATTTTTTTCCCTTATCTGCAGAAAAATATACCATCTAGTGATTATTTTTTTTTATTGGTGATATTGTTGGTTGTTTAAACTTGTATATACAACCATTGTTTTGGAGTGGAGAAATTCAGAGGCCACATGAAAGAAAACTGCTAAGTTGATATAAAATGCACTGAAATTAATTGTTACATAAACAAATTCTTTATTCATATTGACAAACCATCTTAACAAAGCATTGGTTATATAATAATCCACTTATGTTGAAACTAGCATGAGTACTCTATGTTTTGAGATATCCACTTTTTTCAAATTTACATTTCTGGTAGTGGAGATCAAATGGATTAGGCATTATCTTAATCTATTTTTTGTCAGATTTTCTGCCACTTGCTATAGTTAATATATTTACATAGACTGAAATCTGTATGTGGATGGTAAGTAAATCCATCTTATTTTCACTCAGAAATTAAATCATTGAAAACATTCACATTTTCTGTAGTAATCCCTGTCATCAGACAAGAACACCTGCATCACTATCATTGACAGACACTTTCTTTAAATTTCTGATGCATGTGTTGAAGGCAGCATCACTCAACTACCACAAATATTTTTTAAAAAAATGCACACAGACAAAATATTCGCTGAAATTTGAAAGAAAACTTTACTTTTGAAGCTTAGATTGTTATGAAAATGTACTAAATAGGAGAAAAAATCAGTCTCAATCATACAATACAATTTATTATGTGGCCACCACATTAAGAAATGGGCATTTGTTTGGTTTTCCAAAGCTGTCCTTTAGTGGTGACTTCAATAACGCATGCACCCTTCATCAAAGAAAGCTGATTAAATCTTCAATAAAAACAAAGAACTTTTTTTCAAAGGAAGTCAGTACCCAACTTAAATAGAGCAACAGAATCTGATGGATTGTTTCATTTTCCAATGTGACTGAAACCCTTTTACTGTGCCATGAAAGTTTCCTTTTCAGAGGAAAAATATTTATGCCTATGAACTCTACCACTGGCGCTTAAAACGCAAACTTTTACTGACTTGGGATGTACTGAAAAGTAAATGTGCTTTACCATTCATTACATGATTGTGCTATTTTTTTCCACTGAATTCAAACCTATATGACCTGTGACAAAATTATTGAATTTTTTAAATCTCTTTGTGTGCATATTTTTGATGGAATTACTTGTATTGTGGATTCAATTTATGTGATGTGATTCACGGGTGAGTACATGGTTTTAATACTTTATTAATTGCTTAATATTAGACATGTATATATAAAGAGTATAAGTAGCAATGCGTTGTTCTCTGAATAAAGTAAAATATAATACATGTGTTCTTTTTCATTTATTATGCATCAATTTAAGATAATAATTGTGCCAATGAAGCAGGTATTTTTGTGCCCGCTTTTATTACCTACCGCTTTCCCCCTTTTGGGTACATGCATCATTTTCTTCAGCTAGCTGACCTGGTTGCTTCTAACACAGGGTCGGTTTCTATGGCTCCCAACTAACATGTTATAGTGGGATCACACTAAATATAGCTAAATTATTCTCTCTGTGTATGGGCTTAAAAGCCCACTGACACTTTGGGGTCAAAGTAATCTTTTTAAATAGAAAATACTAATTGTGACCTGAAGTCAAGTAGAGAATAGCTGAGAGGATTATTTCATTCTTGCTTTAAGTCTTAGCGAAATCAAGTTGTTTTATATGTTGTGACCAGTAATTTGAAGCTAAATTTATTTCTTTAAATTACTGAATTCAAGTGAGTAATTTCTCTGGAAATACAAGTGCTCTGAAAAAATTCTTGGATAGAGACATTCACTGGAATTTATAGTAAATTCAAACCCAGAATTATACTAATGTGTTTCAACAAGACTGTTGACACATCAAAACTTTATAGGCTACCAAAGACACATCATTGTCTTCTGTTTTTGGATTTATTCTGGACTTTCACTGAAATTTATTGAGGGACTTTAAATTACAAGGATTTGTGTCTGTAATTCTTGATTACTTTGGGATTTAATTTGCAATAACCTAAGTTTTTTCTTCTTATTTTCACTTTGTATTCATTGAAAATAAATTTGTTAAATTTTACCAAGCTTGTTGTTTTTTTACTCTTTTCTGTTACTTATTTTAAGAGCACAGACTTGTAACAGTCTAGTAATAGTCGGTGTGAGTGGTATCCAAGTACCAGATGCAACTGAATCGTAACTGGGAATGCATGTTCTGGGAAGAGGGATCATTGTAATATTTACAGTGGTAGATGCCATAGATCAAGACTGTGTTGGAGCTGGAGTCATGATCCAGGTGTAGCTGAGGCTTGGTGCCTAAGTCTGGTATCCAATAAAAGGAATAATCACTCTAACCACTAATGGGGACTGCATGAAGTGACAGGATATGAACCACTGGTTCAAGTGGACCACTGTATGATGTTGGTGCTGGCCTCAATATCTTTGTCATGATGGGATGCTCTGATTGTGGTAATGTGGACTGGGCATAACAGGAAATAAATCACCATAATGTGGACTGGGCGTAACAGGAAATGAATCACCATATTGTTGACTGGGCATAACAGGATATAAATCACCATAATGTGGACTGGGTTTAACAGGAAATAAATCATCATAATGTGGACTGGGCATAACAAGAAATAAATCACCATAATATGGACTGGGTTTAACAGGAAATAAATCACCATAATGTGGACTGGGTTTAACAGGAAATAAATCACCATA
Source organism: Potamilus streckersoni (assembly GCA_016746295.1). Classification (NCBI taxonomy): domain Eukaryota; kingdom Metazoa; phylum Mollusca; class Bivalvia; order Unionida; family Unionidae; genus Potamilus; species Potamilus streckersoni. The sequence goes on along the minus strand of JAEAOA010000270.1, from coordinate 1,040,846 downwards.
ATGTGGACTTGGCGTAACAGGAAATAAATCACCATAATGTGGACTGGGCGTAACAGGACATAAATTACCATAATGTGGACTGGGCGTAACAGGAAATAAATCACCATACTGTGGACTGGGCATAACAGGACATAAATCACCATAATGTGGACTGGGTTTAACAGGAAATAAATCACCATAATGTGGACTGGGCATAACAAGAAATAAATCACCATAATATGGACTGGGTTTAACAGGAAATAAATTACCATAATGTGGACTGGGTATAACAGGAAATAAATCACCATAATGTGGACTGGGCGTAACAGGACATAAATCACCATAATGTGGACTGGGCATAACAGGAAATAAATAACCATAATGTGGACTGGGCGTAACAGGAAATAAATCATCATAATGTGGACTGGGCATAACAAGAAATAAATCACCATAATATGGACGGGGTTTAACAGGAAATAAATCACCATAATGTGGACTGGGCATAACAGGAAATAAATCACCATAATATGGACTGGGTTTAACAGGAAATAAATCACCATAATGTGGACTGGGCATAACAGGAAATAAATCACCATAATGTGGACTTGGCGTAACAGGAAATAAATCACCATAATGTGGACTGGGCGTAACAGGACATAAATTACCATAATGTGGACTGGGCGTAACAGGAAATAAATCACCATACTGTGGACTGGGCATAACAGGACATAAATCACCATAATGTGGACTGGGTTTAACAGGAAATAAATCACCATAATGTGGACTGGGCATAACAGGAAATAAATCATCATAATGTGGACTGGGTTTAACAGGAAATAAATCACCATAATGTAGACTGGGTTTAACAGGAAATAAATCACCATAATGTGGACTGGGCATAACAGGAAATAAATCACCATAATGTGGACTGGGCGTAACAGGAAATAAATCACCATAATGTGGACTGGGCATAACAAGAAATAAATCACCATATTGTGGACTGGGCATAACAAGAAATAAATCACCATAATGTGGACTGGGCGTAGCAGGAAATAAATCACCATAATGTGAACTGGGCATAACAGGAAATAAATCACCATACAAAACCCCGAAGGTGCAGGTCAAAGCTGTGCTGGAGTTGGAGCAGTTGTAGTCCATGGATGTTCTGAACTATTTTTTCATAAGTACTCAATATTCTGAGCATGTGAAAGCATGTTGCATTTCATCAGAGCCAAATGCTTAATCCTAACAAAGTGCATGACTGTAAAACAAAAGAAATAATGAAACACTATGTACATGCACTAATTACTGCAGAGTACTGAATCTCACACATCACTGATTTTCAGACAAACCATTGAATTATTCATGTGTCAATCATGTCTGTCTATCTGGAAAATAATCCTAAAATTGTTGAATTAATTGTCCAGCTTTCTCAAAACCACAGATGATTAAGTCTAATCTTTCAGAAGAGTCACAATTACCCATTCGGCAAAAAGTGATTTTATTGAAGAGGGTTCCAGGTTTGCATTATCAATTTAACATACCAATTGTGAAAATTTGACTTTAATTATTCTCTGTAGTCTTTACTAATTGTAAAGTCTTAAGCTAGTCTGTACATGTAGAAGGCACAAATAATAAAGTGATTCCATTATATTTAAATTTGATTAGAATTTTGGCACCTTGATGTGCTCTGAACATATCAATGTTGATACTGGATGCTAAATGTATTAAGCATGAGGTAGCTGGTTCTGTATATAGTTCATGTGTGAAATGATGGCACTGTAGGTACTAACATGGGTCTATGTTGAAATTTACTGTTCTTAAGCCACTGTGATACTATCCTCTGAGAGTTTTAAGGTAGAGATCATACACATGTACTTTCCTAACTAATTAGCCTAGTTTTGCTCATAGAAGTGGTGGTACTGTTATAACCATTGAAGCAACCACCATTGGTTGTTGGCAAAATTTTGTTCTTTTAAATTGGACATTTTTAATAATTTGCTGAGGTTTATGCAAAATATTAAATAGCTATAAATATGCAAAACTGTGAATTTAAGTACCCATGCAAATGACTTTTTAAGAATAAAACCACACAAATTGAGACTCATAAAAATAAATGACTCTAATTCTTCTCAAATGTTAAAAATCTATTAAAAGTTCAAGGAATGCAACTTCAAACTGACTGTGAATAATGTAAGCTTGAAAAAGTTACATTACTTTTCTGGTAATAAGCAATCCCACTTGAAAAAGTTTTGATAAGCAGAACATGGAGCATAACAATCAGTCTGAGATTTTTCTGTACAACAAATATCACTCTGCCCAAGTAAATGCAAAGCAGTCAAGTGATTTAGGTACAGAGGGTATATGAAAGTTTAGCAGCACCTGGACTTCCAAGGTTCAAAGCAAAGTGCATCAACCAAGCAATATTAACGTGGAGATAACTCTGGCTGTTCCAATATAGTATTGCTTCTTACCTCGAGGTTTTCAATCTCAAGTCCCAGAGACACAGCTGTCCATCCCCATCCCCAAACACAAGGTAGTCATTCTTCCAGGACAACCAGGTGATAGTTCCCAAACCATTCTGCAGGAATAAAAGCAAAACAAAATGTGTATGATAAGATATATGCTAGTGTTAGCAATCAGGTGAAATAATTTCAAGGAATGATTGAACTCATCAACAAACTATTTTAATCAGTTGGAGACATGTTCTGTATATTTAATGGACAATGTCATTTTTGCAAACTTGGTGATTTTTCTGACCAATCCTCAAATATTTTGATTCACTGTTGTACCCTTTTGTATTACTACATCAAACATTTAACTATATATGACTGTACCAGATAATCCATAATCTGGCTGGGTCACCATTGTCATCATACACATAATGATTATTAGAGCTGTAATGTGTGCCAAACTGAGGACTTGAGAACTTGAAGTGGCAGCTATTTCCCGGACATAGCTATACACTTAAGTGATGTGATTATAATTTTTAATGTAGTTTTAACAATTTTTCAGTCATATCACTACGTTCCTGCAGTGTGGCAATTTATAGTGATGTCTAGCACTGGGGCATCATGTCGCAGACATGTAGCATGATGTCACACCCATTTACATTATCCCAATAACAAGCCTATCCAATCCTAACACAAACCTCTTAATGCTGAGCATCAAGCGAGGTAGCTGTTAGTACCATTTTTGTAAGTCTTTGGTATGACTCGACTAGGGATCGAACCCACGACCTCCTGCATCCAAGGCGGACGCTCTAACCACTAGGCCACAGGAGGAGTTTTGGGGCACTAAGAGAGACAATGTTAAAGCTATGGCATCACACCACTATCCCTTGCAAGCTTTCAGAGTGGAGGGCCTTATTGTTCTCAAAATTCTTTCCACAAAAGGTTTAATTTGTCTCACAAGCATGTCTGGATAAGAGCCAATTGTGATAAAAATGGTATGAGCTTGGATGGAACACCCATGACCGTGGTGGCTTAAGAAGATTTGGGTCGAGAAGAATCTTATTATTAGATCGATCAGATGGATAATCCAAGACTTGCCCAATCTCAAAGGGGCCATCAGAATTATCATGCATTTCTGTCCCCATAACTTCAAGATTATGTCTGTTATTAAGATGGTGGGGGAAGGGTTTGCAAATGCAAACAACCCCTCCCAAATGATTAACAGAGCATTGACAGCCCAAGCTTATAAGTTTGGAGAGACAAAGGTGGTCAAATTAGGATTCCACCTTGTTGCAAAGATTGATCATCAAATTCCCCCAAAGATCCAAGTAAAATGGAGAAACCATTCTGTGTCAAGGACTTGACCATTCCACCAAGATATTAAGTCTATCAGGAATGTGTCAGATTTGTATTTTGATAGGTTGATTGTCACACCAATGTATAAACTGCCAGATCAGAACACACAGGTCAGGTGATTTGGTAACCCCCTTACATTTAAGGTAAGAAACCACCACCAAGTTGTCAGACATAATGAGGACTGTTCTGCCTGAGAGTCGATCATTTTAGAAGTGAAAGGCATTGATGACAGCTTTTTTTTTTCAAAGGTTGATGTGTAAAGGCTGCTCTCCTGGTTCCCACATACCACCGATGGTAGTCAAATCCAGCAACAGGTAGGCATACAACCATATGTACTGGCATCAGTAAATACTGTTATTCTACTTGAGGCTTCTTTGAGGAGCTGCACAAACTCTCTTGCTGAAATTCATATCAGGAACTGACTCAACATGTTTAATGATCTAGATAATGCAAACACAAAGAAACCATAACAGATTCAGGTTGTTGATAAACTCTGTACCTAGATGGAAATAAACTAAAGTATATTCATGCAGAATCAACAATATGAGATATTATTGAAAATTTGACATCTCATTCCAAAACTGACTATAAAACAGGATACATGTCACTGCTCTGGTACTAAGATGTTCTTCTACCACCATCATGCACATCAGGGTTGACACTGTAGGAATAAGCTAACAACAGACCCATCTAATGGACTTATCCCTTACTGACCATAAAGATAGAACCATAATCTCCTCTTAACTGCTGAGTGGTGAAACCCTATTGTGATATTACCAGGAAAAATGAGAGTTTCAAATTAGCTGCTATGATGGGCATAATGGCTTTGAGACTGACACCATTTTAGGACCAACAAAACATTATAAATTTTACAGTGATAACTCTATGTCAATATGAGTATCTGTTAAGGAGGATTAGTGATAATAGTTTCAAGATGACTATTGTGTTGGGTATATTGAAGATCAGAATGGCACCATTTTCATTTAGGACTAACTAGATGGTACAAAAGTCATTTTTGTGATAGTCCCAAGTTGATGTAAACATACATTTCTGAGTGGCAATATTTTCATGATGGCCATTGTAGTTGCCAGATCAGGATGATTTCATTTAGGACAAATGAAATGTCACAAGAAGGTTTGAGTAATAACCCTGTTGAGATGAACATTCATTGGGGAGAAACAGTAAAACAACTTTCAAGAAGGCCACCATATATATACTAGATTCAGATTGGCACCATTTTCATTTAAGGCCAACTAGACATTATAAGAGGTCTTTAAGAGAGAACTCCATGTCAACATTAACAATTAGTTTGGGACAAGTAGTGATAACACGATCTTCAAGATTACCCCAATGGCAGCCATTCTGTATGTCCGATCAGCACTAATTTCATTTTGGGAAAACTAGATATCCTAACAATTCTTTCAGTGAAATCTCATGTAAATATCCATTAAGGAGCTACAATAAGATTCTGAAGTTGTCTACCATGGTGGGTGTATTTGATGTCAAATCATCTCCATTTTCATTTAGATGTAATAAGATGTCCAAACAATTTTGTTTGTTGAAAACTCCATGTTAATATGAGCACCATTCAGGCAGAGTAAGGAAAAAATGTCAAGATACCTGTCTAGGTTATTTTCATTTAGGACTAACTTGTCCTTGGGATCAATGTGTGTGTAAAGTTTAACTGCAGCCCTCCAAGTGTAGCTTAAATTGATTAGTAAAAGCAAACTTATGCTAATGTATTAGATGACTGACAAATGACAAAAGTTTTTCTGGTCTATGATCAGTAGAGTTGAAAAATGAGAAAGGAAATGCATTTTCTAAAATAGCTCAAATAAACTGCAGCATCAAAAAAGTAAGATAAGCACTGACTCAGCCAGGTGCTCCAATTAGGCCACCTTTAGAAATGGCCTGTACAGCAAGCTATTCACAACAGCACAACATAGGCAGCCGCATTTTTTACAGATGAAGACTTAAACAAAGTTTTATGTTTTTTAGGTGCTGAAAATACACCTGAAAGAACTTTTACAAAGGTGAAAGAAAAGTTTACACTATTGATTAGAACTGGCAGGGTGCAAATTTAGCTTTAAACAAAAAATATGGCATGGAAGGTCATAACAAAAATACTGGTGAAGTGACCTTATAAAGTATTCATATTTAGTATATTATTTGATCCCCATCTGAAGACCCATCAATCAAAGTATATATATATATATATATATATATATATATATATATATATATATATATATATATATATATATATATAGAGAGAGAGAGAGAGAGAGAGAGAGAGAGAGAGAGAGAGAGAGAGAGAGAGAGAGAGAGAGAAAGTAAAAACTTATGAGTGACCTCTGCTATGAGCAACCACCTGTCATTTCCAACCATAATCGTAACACACAGATCAACTTTATTATATAAATGCTCTATCATGAGCAACTACCTGCTGAATGCAACCAGCAACCATGTGTCTTGGCAAAGGATGCATTTCAACACTGTTATGAATTACTGCATTGCAAAAAATGTGGATAAACTCCAGTGATCTTTTATTTAATCCAATAGTTTAATTCCATTAAGGAGATTACATGTCAGAAATTTATTCGTTATTTATTGATAAAAATTTTTGACAACATGAAATCACCTTAATAGAATTATAATTTTGTTAAGGTGATTACATGTCAGAAATTTTGTTGTGCTTTATTGATAAAACTGCAGACTCCTCTGGTTTAACTTGTATCTTTTTTCCCGATCTTCCCCAAACACTTCTCTTGACATAAGCTTATGTCAACAATTTTTTCTCGGACCCAAGCACATCAATATAAGCAGGTAGCACTGTACTCTGAACAAGCAATATGCATCATAGGATAATGCGAGAAAATAATTTGGTAATGCCTTGGAACAATTTGGGTAACTGGTTTCTTAGAGGCATGCAGCATTAACTAGGGCAGTTTTAAATAAATGTTGGGGTGGGGTGAGAGGCCCATATATGTAGGTCACCCGCAGTGAGATACTCACAGCATGATGTGCATGCATATATTACCCTTGGCCATGTACATTTTTTTACCTGTATTTATAGCAGATATTGTCTTAAGCAACAGTGATCGATTGGACCTTGTCAAGGAGTATCAATACACTTACGACTTAATACAGCTATAAAGGTAAGTGGTAAATAATATACAAGTCAATTTTCTGTGTGTGTGTGTGTGTGTGTGTGTATGTATATATATATATATATATATATATATATATATATATATATATATATAAAATCTCCCTTTAACGTAGTGTTTATTTGTAATTCTTTGGATTTAAAACACCAGAAAATTGTTGGTATGCTACAACTGATCACTAAGGGCTTTATTTTGACATAAAAATATGTGGTAGCATGTATTTATGGATTCCCTCTTATGATCAGCTTGGTATATTTACAGATGGATGGATGGGCCTGAAGAACCAGAATGGTGATGGCATAACCTGCAGTGTGGCAGCAAAGCCAATGAATTAAATTCAATTGATAGTGTATTTGTTACATGACTGGATAAGTAGGATAGGATTTCCAGATTCTAGAGAAGGCCAAGGCATAATCATGTGAATTCTGAACTCTGAATAGGCACTATACACTTGTGTTTAGTTTAGAATAATGTATGTAGCATGAACCATACTTATTTTTCTTTGTATTATATGGTTGTGTGAATCATACTTAATTTTCTTTGTATCATATTGTTGTGTGAGCCATACTTTTTTTTCTCTGTATCATATGGTTGTGTGAGCCATACTTATTTTTCTTTGTATCATATGGTTGTGTGAGCCATACTTTCTTTATTTCATAAACTTCCATTCATGCACATTGTGTTGTATTATCACTAAGTCCAAAAATCCATTGAGTGAAAAGCTATATGAATACATAGTACAAGCTATATAAATTCACTATACAATCAACAAATACGAATAACATTCAAACTAAACTTATATACCTCTGGTGGTATTTTTGAAGCACTAGTAAAACCACTGCCCTCCACTATGAAATGATACAATGCGCCCTCGGAGTCAGTGAAAACAAAGTGTTCCTTCGACTTCTCCTGAGATTTGGCATCACTGTAACACAAAACATGGCATAAGTTCCAACAAAAAAGCAAATATTTTAGAAAGTTATGTTTCTCCAAGAATACTTACCAAATCACATTATGTTAGGAATATCTGCCTACTACCTCGCATATGCAGCCCTACAAATGATGAAAATTGTCTTATCATGAGTATTTCAAGATCAAAAAAGGGTAGGAACACTTGCCCATTACCTCATCTTGATACCACCAGGTGTCACCAGATTTTAGCTGAGTGAGACATTAATGCAGATGTCTGCATAGCGGGGTAGTTGTGAGAGTGTAAAAGTAATGTGACTGGGTAAGTATTCTCTGAAACATATACTAAAATATTTGCTTTTTCCTTCGAACACATTCTCCAATCACATTAGATTAGGAGAATAAGTAGTAAGGAGGGGATGCTGAGCATCAAGCCTCTACCTTAAGTATCCTTCTGGAGATGAGTGGTTGGATTCACCATATGAAAGATAACCTGTTCTCTTAATGACAAAAGCAACAAATCCTGAGATCCCTTGATCTGGGACTTGTATATATGGCTGAGAAGATGAAGTTGAGATCTTACCTTCCAAAGTTTTCATTGGAATATCCAGTGAATCTAATGGGCTGTGTTAATTGATCTAGCTGGGTCTGGTGGCCATTTGTGCTGCTGCCACTAGTACTACCATATCCAATGTTTGTCTCTGCAGTGCTAAATCTCTGAGGTAAAAGCTCAAGAAGGTTGACTCTGCGTGCCAGCCAACAGATTCTATACTATCTCAGACCAAAACATTGCATTCTAAAGCAAGAAATGGCTCTAAGCTCATGATCATTATGAGGTGACTGTGATCTAAATAAAAGTACATCAAGCGTATAACCCACTTCAGCCATGAAACAATGAACTGAGGGGTGATGTCTTGTTTTCTGGCCTTGATTGGGAGAAAGAGGCATTTCCACAAGCCATGACTTGCTTCTGTGCATTTCAAGTAGCTGCTGCTCTCGACTTATCAATGGAAGAGAGATGATGAAAGACGATTCATCGATTACTTACTGATGGCAACAGATTCTTGGCAATGAAGCCTGGTCGTGTAAGGAGGACTACTGAACCATCCAATCTGAACTGAAGATAATTCGGGTCAACTAAAAGGGTGTGTAGCTCAATGACCCTGCATGTGGAGGTTAAAAGTATCAGGAAACATGTCTTGTATGATAAGAACTTTAGCAAAGAATGATCGAGAAGTTCAAACTTGTTTGAGTTGAGCTAAGATAGAACCCAGGACAAATTCCAATTTGGAAACAATGTTGTTGATTTTGGTCACTGGAGATCAAATTTAGCTGACAGATCTGAGAGATCTTTATTATGTCCATTTCATATCTTTCATGATGATGGAATGTGTCCAAGATTATGGATCAGGTAGCTCCAGAGTTGCCTACCTCTGAGTATATTCAGTTCATTCTCCAAATATCAGAAGAGACCTAAAATGGGTCATCTGTAAGGCAAGTGAATGGTGCAGTTTAAGTCAAGTTGACCGCAGACATGCATCATGTTGAATATGGGTCAGGACTGAAGCAGTCAAAGCATTGGCAATAGTATGGTGAGCTGCTTGATTAAGGACACAAGTAATCCTAGAATCAGTCAAATTCTGGTTGAATTTGTTAACATAATATATACAATCAGTTGGATATAAATAAATCCACTGAATAAATCCAAACACTTGATTATGGGCCTTCAGGTAGGTAGAGAAAGGCTGGAGTGTAGGTGGCTAAACCACTGCATATTCACTGCATGATAGTGAAGCTAAAAATAGGGTGACAACTGGTGGTATCAAGGAGAGGTAATGCACATGAGTTAGTGCCCTTTGTCTGTCTAAAAATAGCCAAGTTGGTTAAAAAGTCCAAGCCCAAACATGGAATAGAACAACATATGGGGTGGTAGCAATGTGGAAGTATACATGTGTCAGATCGAGACAAACTGCATACTCACTCCCTCTAATAGAGAGGCGTAATGACAGGGCCTTCCTTGTATTGAATAGAGCAATGAGACTCCAGGTGCTGTTTGCAAGTCTTGATTAAGTCATAGGGGATTGTGTTCTTACCACAAGCTCCTGAGCCTTTTATCAGCAACCATATCCTCTGTTATCGAAAGGCATCCATCTCCCACACTGACGATGTATATTGTGGAAAGACAAGGGGATTGTTGATGAATGGAACCTGAAGCCATTCTGACTGACTAGGGAGGTCCAGTGAGCACAAATCGGTTTCAAACAGCCACTGTACTATTACATTATAGGGGTTGATGTGGGTGTACATGTGATTACTAATGACTCATTACCCTTACTGATCACCAGGTTTTCATCTGGCTCTGCTTCAAGCTCAGTGTAAGTCATGCCGGGTGGCCTCTACTACTCCGCCTTGTCATATCTGTGCAAAATACAAAATCTCCTTGAAGATAAGCTGTGAGTACTCAAGTATCAGGCATTGTCAGCATTTACAACACTGCTGTCTTTACCATCCTTTTCTGCACTTTTGGCACTGCCACACTATCTGCACTGTCAGCCTTTCCATTACCGGGACTGCATATATGTTGGTCCAGCATTCACCTGTGCTGGCCACTCCAAAGCCTTGGCTGAACAGGCACATTTCTCATTGAAATCGCCAGTGACATATTGATATGTTGGTAACTGCCCAGCTAGATGGATGGATCTATTACTAAAATCCCTGCAAACATTCAGACCAAGAGGTCTTTATGCTTTGACAGTGTGACTGCTGATAATGTCAATGTGACTGCTGGTGTCAGCTGGATGGCTAGTGTTGGTGTGGTATTATTATTATTATTATTATTATTATTATTATTTGGATCCATCTGATCAATCGTAAATCCCATGCTTCCTGACTTACTGGCTTGATGGCTATGCTCTGTGCTTTGACATATGTAGAGGCTTACCCCATTTGGGTTGCCTGAAAATAGGGAATATTTCCCTAATTATTTGCTTAGATTGATGAGAGTGCAGCTTCGACTGCTGTACCAACTGACGTATCTTATCCAGTGACAGATCGTCCTCTACTTTATCCTCTCCATCCCTTGACACGATGGTATGTGTTGGTTCTGGGCAACGAACTTTAGCTGGGGTTAGGTGGGTGGATTCCAGCCACCCTGACAAGGCTTGCCAATGAGGCTATTTTGGGGTGGAGACAAAGGATGTCAGAGGTATCCTGCCATGACCTCTACCACCTCTCTTTCAGCTTTGCCTTTTTATGAAATACAGCTGTGCATGTGTTTTTCGACCAAACACTGCATATTTAGCTCCTTTCCTTCAGTGCTGAACAAGGCAATCTTTCTGCACATGCATGTCATATGTGCAGTAAACATTCCTCCTGAAACAACACAAGAGAGAAAACAAAGTATAGATTAGCGAATTAGTATATGACTAAGTAGCTAATAGTATAGATCATCTAACTTGGCAGCCCAGACTACAAATTATAGATGCTGTATATCAGAAACAATGTATACATAACATAACAAAGCAGAAACAACACAAAAGACACAAACTAAAGCAGAATCTAGTATTGGGTTGAAATTACTAGGTCGCTAAAACTCTGCCATAACTAAGAGATCCATAAATGTGTTGTATCATACATGTAGGCCCTATATTAAGCTTAAGCACAACACATGGTTAATAGAGAAGGGACAATGTGTACATAATATAAACTGAACAAGAGCTATGGTATGCTACTGTGCTCTGATACGATGATACGAGCAACACACCTAAATAGAATCTGTAATACACTGAAATTACTAAGTCGCTGAAATAAAACAGTTGTTACCACATGTTATATATGCTGCTTAACAGAAATCATATATATATAACATAAAGTAAGCAGGAGTCATCATGAACTTAAATGCTCTGAAATGGCCTGTAGAATGTTTAATTGATATATTGCTAAAATGACACAAGACACATAAACTGAAGCAGGAACTAGTAATGTGTTGAAAATACTAGGCTGCTAAAAATACTCTTGTAACTAACAGATTGGTGAAGTGTCATATCAGAAACTTATAGCCCTATTTAAAACTAAGGTTGCATGCTTGGCTAATAATAATTCTATCAAAACAGCATGAAATATGACTAAATTAAGCATGATTATCAAGCAGCATTTCAGAATTTCGCTATAAGCGCTTTGTAGCAGACAGAGTAAGAGAATAAAGTCAAATGTACGCAAACCTGTAGTGACCTTGTGTAAGGTCAACAATAAGTGGGATGGTGGTCCTACAAGACAAAGTTTTGACAAGTGACAAATCTCTCAAAATATTGGCAGAAATTGTAAAAAAAAAAAAAAAGCTGACAACTTGCAGTAGATTGATAAATCTGCATAATAAATGCAAAGCATCAAAGGGGTCCATAGGAATACAAAAAATGCAGGATTGTCAGAGGCTATTGTGCTGTGTGTATCTCAGCACACAGCGAAGTTAAAAAAAACTGGTGACACCAGGTGGTATCTAGGGGAGGTAATGGACAAGAGTTTCTGCCCTTTGTCTATCTAAAAATAGGATAAGATGATTTTCATCATCAGTAGGCTAGATTCATGAGGTAGCAGGCTAATATACCTAATATAATGTGATTGGGAAATATATATTGTGTTTTGAAAATTTATTACATTACAGAGCACAATGGTTTTGTTCATGAAGAAATTTTCAATAAAATGAATGGAAGAGAATGAACAGGTAGGTGAAGGTGAAATAGATTGATTTGTGTACGGTAAATATGGTTAAGGTGACAAGACAAGAAATCAAAAACTCAGACAAGCTACCCAGATGTTATTAGGTAATAGGTTAAAGTGAGCCTAGCCTGTAAGTGTTCAGTGGTCCAATGGAATATTGAATAAACAATGCTTTGACTGACAGCTGGTAGTTAGAAGGTCATGACACCAGAAACCACTGTCATCTACTTAATGCAATGCAAACTACATATGACCTCATTGACAAGTAACTTTTGTTTGAGTCACAAAAACACTACAAATTGAATCTAATACAAATATTCAAAATTTGCCATGTTACATTTTCACTACTGTAAGTAGTCAAAACCTCCAATAGATTTTCTTTCCATCAAAATCAAATTTTAAAGTCACATGTTTACATTTCTGAAATCCAGGTTGACGAAGAAAAAAAGGCAGGTTCGTACAATGGACCTCTTGGGGCTTTGACGTTTGCCAAAAAAGGAAAAAAGTAAAATAAAGAGAGAGAGATAGTGAGAAAGAAAATAAAAAGTAAAGCCCCCTCCCAAAGATCCTAATACAAACACACCTGCCTCAAAATATGAAAATATCTAGGTTACCTATTAGTACTTTCTGATTGTGATGATGAAGACAGGGTCATTCCTTCCTGTAGAGATGCCACAGAATCACCATGCTCTCCTGTAGATTTTTGTCCTGTCTGCTGCTGTTGTTCTAAGTCTTTCTTCAAAATCTTCACACTGCGGATAGGAGCCCATTCCTGACAGAGATAAGGGTCCAATTAATTTTAACTCTTGTAGGTAGTTTCTTTTTAAAATTTAGTTTTAAGGTAAAAAATAGAAGATCCGATAGACTTATCAGGGACTGAAAAAGATGTCAATGTCAATCAGAAGAGGCCTCAGACCAAAAATAAAATTTGTCAGAATCATGTAGAATTCCCAAATTTTTGACTTATTCATAAAAATTGTGTTCCCATTTGAAAGTTATTTTCAAGCACTATAAAAAAATCTAAAGTTTTTTTCAATTAAGTATGATCATCATGAGAGGCTTTTTTAATTGTACTGGAAATTCAATAAAAAGAAATAAATCTGTATTTGGAAAACACATAAGCCCCTACTGCAGATCAAAACATCCAAATCAAATAAAGGTAGACAATTTTACAAAAATTCTACAATGGCAATGATAATCTATCCAATGCATTTAATTATGCATATAAATATACTAATTTTCATGTGTTTACCTGAAATTGTTTTACTTGATCATAGTAAAAACTTTCTGTCTGAATACATGTTCAACAAGTTCAAAAATGGTTAAATAAAGATTGAAAAATTGCTACAATGCCATGAAAATCTAAGGGCTGTTCCATTAAAACTTACCCATCAGGGGGAAGGCATTTTCAAAATCAACTAATCCACAACAGAAGCAATTTAAAAAAATTATGATCCACCGCCAGATATGTTTTAATAAAAAAACACTGCCCCCTTCAGAAGTATATTTATTTTTACATAATTTCTGGCTATGGGTTAGTGGGTGGTAGAAGCAATTTTAATATTGGGTTGGGGACAGAAGAGAATTAAATGACAGCTGGCTGGAGTAATTTACTGAATTTTTACAGATCATATAATCTTCTGCATATTTTTATTTGTATTCATTTATTATAATCAATCATTTGTCCTTTTGTTTGTTTGTCTGTCAACCATGTATGTCTCTGATACTGTGAAATCACAAATTTTCTTGGTGGCTTATTATTTGCAAATGTCATTGATCAGTCCCTTAACTACTAATGTAATGTCCATGAATATAGATTTTACATTAGGGATTTCTATTCTAATACATATAATATGTAAATCATGAATTTGTATCCTTACTAAACTGTGTATTTACTAAAGTGATCACTATGTTTTGCTATTTTACTGTTCTCAGGCATGCTGCTTTTGATGAGAATAATAGTTAAATTTTGTATTGCATTAAATGGGTGGTCAGATGCTATGATTCCCTTATTTTTTTTTCAATAAATGTTTTGGTAAACTTATAAAAAATGATTTGTCAGAAAAAATCATTAATGTCTGTGAAAGTGATGTTGCAGTATTTCTGCCTACTCTTTTACTATATCATTTCTTGTAAGGGATCATCCATAAAGGAGGTCCGCAAAGATGGGGGGAGAGGGTGTTCAAATGTGGACAAGGGGGAAGGAGTTTAAATGACATTGCGGACATCTGTATGCTAGTAATTTTTGTTTTGATAGTCTGTGTTGAACAGCTGCTTTATGCCTACTGCATGTATTCCAGCATATTTTGCAGATGTCCTTTATGGGCTATACCTAAGTATAAATTATTTGTTAATCTCAATTTGTACCATTTGTGCCACAGAATATATATGAATGGGTTGGCATTAATATATAAGTCTAGCCCCCAGTGCCAGAGTCTGATTACATGGCCCACATATCAGCCCTGCTAGATGGGGATGTCCACAGCCGAGGGGTGGGGGTAAGTCACATGTGAACAAAAGTGGACAAGGGGAGAGGGATGTAGGAAAACAGGTATTATCTGCAGGCGTCCTTTATGGACAATCACTAATAACATATTTCAGTTACCGATGTCTTATTTTTATGCCTTGTTGCAAGACAAATATAAAGTTTTTTTTTTAAAAAGAGAAATATAGCAAGTCAAACTTTTTTATATCATAAATTATATTTTTAGAAATGGATTAAAGTCAAGGAACCATTTTTTTTTAAAGAATATTCATAAAATCAGAGTCATTGCAGTTAACTGTATTGTCAACAGCATCATCATTAGGGCATAACCGATTAGGATTTTTCTACAGATTTCCGATTCCAGATTTTGGGCATGAAATATATTTTAAACCGTGTTACACACGTTTTGCACATGACACCGATGTCACAAGGGGAAGGATATGGCAGGACTATAGCAAAATGCAACGAAGTTCAAAGCCACAAAGAATCCATTAAATTTTTTTATTTTTGTAAAATACACTGAAACATTATAAACTATAATTATTCTCCTGGTATGAACAAAATATGTTAGATATCATTTATTCATTGGTTTAACCATAATGATCTGTAGTATAGGTAAGATTCTGAACTATCCGGAACTGGAAATGTTTTGTGGGCATGTGCATTGGAACTAAGGGAGGTAATTTTAAGCGCTACGATCAGTAACTCCGTTGCAACCATGAAGTGACCTATATAAATTCAACTTTATTATCCGAATAGGTCGTTACTGCCTTATCTGACTCCGATTAATTGGAAGTTCATACTATCTGGTGGAATCCGATTTCCGGATCAAAATTCGGTTATGCCCTAATCATCATCACTGATGGTCTAGCAGAACATTCTGCACTTTTAATGCAGTTGTCACAGGTTCTATCTAGTCTTTCATAAGAGACTTATACATATGGTCTGAGGGGGCTTTCATGGCAGAGTATAAGCTGCTCGTCTTGTGATGCAGATCTGAGGGGCTTCCAAGCCAAGGCATATTGGTACAAGATGCTTGTCATGTGATTACTTGCCTCCAATCATCCAATGTGTAAATGAGAATGTTGTTAGTTACTTGTGGAAGGTCAGTGGTTCTTACATAAGTGGATTTTGGTGTCTCAAACATATTTGGATTTTCTTCAGCAGTTTGGCTGCCATATATAGATTCTCTTCATCTGAAAATGGTGTAAAGGCCATAATGATCTATCAAAACCTGAGATCTCGTGTCTAAATGACTTCAGCTGTTGAAATAAACATCAAATTAACAGAGGCATAAGTGTACCAAGAAATGACATTTTTCACATCTCTAGGGTAGAAGTACAATGTATAATCATAATCTGCCAAAAGATTTTTCAATCTTTAAATTTGCCAGATTTTTTTCCAATCATACTGATTCAGTGGACATAATCACCAGAATGAACAGAATAAGACTGAAAGATATAACCAGAAGGTTAAAATCAATTTGAGTACCTAAATTCATGTGGTTTAGTTAACTGTATACCCTTTATTGTCTCCCCTTTGATGTAATTTCTTACTGCAGCTGAGAAAGTAATGTTGCATACATAAAAAAGATGCACATTTCTACTCATTACTGTTGTTATTATACTTTCTCAATTCCAGCTTGTTCTTATAACCTTGTCCCCCCACATACTTTTTGTCTTCTTTATGTGAGAAAGCCTGCCAGTAACTTCTCATGGGTCGGTGGTTCTTCCTGGGGTTTTCCAGGGTTCTTCCTCCACCATTAATACTGGCCGCCATGTATAGCCTATTTTGTGCTGAAAAATGGCGTTAAACCCTATAACAACTTCTTTATGATATGTATCTAAATTTGTCACTTATTTTTCCTACTACTATACTGTTTGTGAATATGCATATCAATGTAAAATGCAATGGGGAGACTAAATCCAAGATAGAAAACATCTACAGTTTGAATGTATTCTTTTCTTGGATTCCATGTTTCTGCACAAAACTCAAAGGTAAAGACTCTCTGTACTAATTCAGTTCCCATTGTAAACCTGCAGAAGCACCATGATATTAAAATTCAATAACTTAAAATTTTGAGTGTTAATGATCACATTTGTGTCAGTATAGACACATCTATGAAGACAGCTTTTGTGAAAAGAAAACCTTAACAGCTGCACCATTTTCTGGATTGACACAAATTTGAAATGTGTGCTTTCAATACTACACAGAAAAGTCAGCTGCTGATTTCAGTAACAAGTCTTCCAAACTCAGGTCTGTAAAATGACATAAAATATGTCAATAAAACAATGTCTCTGACTTTTATCAGTTACATGTAGGATAAGCTCTCAAAAGATTCTTTTCACTAAAATCTTACTTTCATTATCAACTAGTCAGTGACAGTCAAACCATGTATACTCTATTTTATTTTTACTGATTTATAGTATGGTTCTTGTTCTTTCATATCTGTAGTAATGCTAGTCCTTCAACAACTCTCAATGGTTGTATGCCTTTTTTAACCATTCTGAATTGACACACTGTAAGATAATGTTCAAGTGACAGAAATACCATGGGATAACCAGAGACCAATAAAATAAAAAAATAAAAATGGTCAAGTTATCTACCCTGCAGGGATGTGGCTAGGATTTCAGAATTTAATCAAAGTTTTGTGTGTGTGATCTCCAGTGAGGAAGTCATGGCAGAAAGAATAGCCATTGTTAAATAGCCATAGGCTTACTCCATATTTGACTGCTAATTATGATGTTGTCAAAAGAATTCAAATTTTTCTAACAATTCAGTTGGGTCGGATTATATCCTTGATTCATAGTCAATGAATAGGCTCTAAATTGATTTATTTATTTTGGAGCCATGTTCCTCCATCACATTCAAGATCTGAAAAGACCAAAGGTGAAATTTATTTAATTTACTGTGAGACTTTAATGCCAGAAGTCATAGAATCAGTGATTTTGGGGTTAAAAAATAAATTTTTCCCAAACAACTCAGTTTGGTGCAGATTATATTGTTTTTTAATGAAATTGAGAATTATTGACATGTAAAAACTGCAAAAAAAAAAACAAACAGCATCAGATCAGGAAATGTATGCCACTTGAGAAAAACTGATAGGACTATGTAGAAATAATGATAGTATTATTGAAGTGGAATATGTGGTTACAATATGAGTGCTGGTTCTACAACTAAGCAAAATACATCTTGTACAACTATTTTGTTGTTTCTAACAACACTGTAATATAGCAACAATTGTTGCACACATGAAGTTGACCCACTTTATACTTTAGTCTCTTGCTAATTAATTAGTTTTAGATTTTAATAAAACTATGCACATTTTACTTTCATCACACCTTTAATACATGATCACAAATATTTGGACTGTAAGAAAATAGAAGCTACAATTTTATTAAAAGTATTGGTACCAGTAAAACTAAAAGAGATGGTAAAAAAATATCAGGATGAAACAGATTATTAGTGTAATAAAGAATCCATATATCAGAATGACATCAAGTATTTTTTTTATCAATTTCATCAGTTTTTTAGGCTTAATGTCATTTATTTTTTGCACATAGAGAGCATGTACTTCATTTAATAATACATCTACATGATGTGAAAGTTAGCCTCGTTATTCTTTTGTTGCCACAGTCACATGATAGTGGTTCTGCTAACTATAGATTTACACACACTTAATTATGATGAATGGGGGTACTCTGATGTACACTATGAGCATTAATATGTTGATTGTTTCTGAATATGATCCTCCTTCTCTGTGAATGAATATTATTCAGTGCCGAGAACTCAATTTCAGAGTCTGCTGTCTGAAGTGCATATGCATAACTAGCCTGAACAAGTTACTGTTCTTTATGGTTGTGCAATTTTCAACATCTCACATGATTGCCCCTATGGCCATTAGTACTAATATTAGTACCCTTAGTTCTACCTTGTGCACCCACAACAAAACAAATTGAGGTTACGACATCGTAGCTACATGGCCATGGGTATTCTCTTCGATATCTCTGTTCCAAAAAGAATAGTTTTCACTAACTTGAACTCTGCCAAAGATTCAATTTCATTGCTGCCTCTTATTCTAGCATTTTTTTTCTCTTCCATAATGCTGTATTAGGGTTTTAAGTCCAACATTCCCATAGTCTGCTTGTTCAGACATGAGTATCTTTAATAAATATAACTGGCATTCTGTGCATCCAACATTTACATTGGACTCGCGCTCAACATCAATTTTGTGCTCAAAATCATGCACTGGTATTTCCAGTGACATTTTTCCTATGTCCAACAGACTGATATACATGGAATTCATTGTAATCACAGCTATCACCAGCCAGTATTTGCTGACTGAAAACATCGTCTAATGACAAACCCTGTTGTGAATCAGCCATTTTGGTTTCCAGTGTGGTTCTTATTTGAAACACGCATTTGTAAAACTAATGAAATGAAAGTAAGGTTAAAACTCCCATAAATGCATGTTCCAGGGCCAATGAACCAATCAAAGTTAGTTTAACAGCCATTCATGTCGAACCAAAGTATCCAGCTACTGTATTTTAATGTTTGTCTTCTTGAATATTGTCGCATCAAGCGCTGCTACACTGCAGCGCAAAGAATGTCGCTAAATGCACTTTTAAAGCTAAAAGTTGAATAAAAATTGCATAATGTGCAAAGCACATTTTATATTTGTAACGTTGCTGTAATTTGCGAAATGTGCATTACTGCTTTAAAAGTACGCAAATTCAACAAATTAGGTGCACTCGGGTGTACTGGCATCATTTTCCAAACCACCGTTTTATTCATGTTAGACCGTTAGGAGGGGGTTAGATGCGATTTACAATATATATTCGTTTTTTTTTCTGACAACCCCACCAGTGATTTCTCATTTTGTTAACACAACCCACAAATGAAGTGATTTTTTTAATCAACCTTCCACTATCAGAATCAAAATAGTTTGAAACACAACCCCTACAGAAGTTTTTATGAAATGCCGTGGGGGGAGGTTATATGTTTTACTGGAACAGCCCTAATTAGGTTGTTTACAAATAAACATAAATAGGCCTACTCTCATTTGTTGACCTCAAGTGGTTTCTTCCTAATGAAACTCACAAGGTTTTGTCAAAAAAAGTCCAACTTAGTTTTAAAAAAGTAGAAAGAAAAGGAAAACTGCTGTAATGGCCTGAAAATCGAATCAGATAATCTACAAATGAATACAAGTATGGTAGCCAAATTTATCTCCTATTTTGCTAACAAGATAACAATTGTATAAATGTGGACCTTTTACAACTGTTTTATTGGGCAAAAATCATGTTAGCAATGATTTTGCAAAATTTTATGCTCATTTTGATGATCTGAGTAAATTTTTATGCAATTATAACAATAATTTTAAGTTTTCTAACAGATTACCATATGTTACATTTATTTTTCAAAAAATGACAGATTGGAGTTTTCTTTTTCATTCTTATCAATGTGACAATGGAAGATTGGTCAGCACTTTCAAAAATGATGCTAACTTTACATCTCAAATAGAGCATGATAATAGATGGGGTAACTTATTTGTAGATACGGAACATTCTACTAACCAGTGCCGATGGCTGTGGAATGCCTTTGGACATTTCCCTCAATAGGATCAAACTTCTCAAGTCCCATAACTCTAGAGGCTTATCTCTGAATGAGATGATAAAGAATTGTCTGAAAACACAAAAAAGCAATGAAGATAATAAAGTCCAATCTGTTCCAGTGTTCTGCTGGAAAACAAAATTAGAAACCAATTAAGTTGCAAGAAAAAAAAAAGAAGATTGCCACTGCTTGTACGTCAAACCCACCCCAAGCTTTTGGAAAACTGGTGCTGTGATACATCAAAATCTATATACATACTGTATATACTTGTTTATAAGTTGAAATATTTTCTTAATGAAATTCATTCATGGAGTAAACAGGATGACTTACATGGACAATGTTGGAAACTAGATATCTGCAGTACACAAAAATACTGTCAATTCCAATATGTTTACATTTTCATTCCACAATACCCATTCAGAAATGAAAAATATGGTATGCATTGTGTTCATCTGTTTTATGATGGAATTCATTACACATTACTTTGATTTTAATCATCTGAAAATATTTGTAAATTAAATATTAGCCACTGCAAAGTGATGTGTCCATCAATGCTGCCTGCTGTTGGTGCTCAGTAAACAGCATATTGCTTCCATTTTTGTGCAAGTGCTAAAAACCTGTATTGGTTTTAATATTTGTGATTTGCTGTAAAAATAATGTTTAATACAGTAAGTGTTTTGATTTATTTCTATCTTCTCAACTGATACCAGGAAATTCTTTAAAACAGGAAAGTCTCCCATAACTACCTCTGGAAGGTGATCAGGGGGAACTGACAGCATTTTTATTAGGCATATGCATGCCTAATTTAAGACAACAAAAACATAAAGTGGCTACATACACAGTTATGTTTGCTGAGCTGGTAAATATTCTTCTGTGTTTCTTATCAATTCTTCAAAGCCTCTGACAATGGGAAACGGTTTATATGACCCCTCTCCCCTTGTATTGGAACAGTCCTCAGTTATTCACTGTTTCAGGTAAAACATAAATCCTGTTTTGTGAGCTAAATTCACTTTCACTATCTGCTCTTTGTAAGTGAAGAACCATTGCAATTTTGGATAATTTAAACAAATAAATGAACTGGTTGTCATGATATTCAAACACAACTTTCCACAAGTCGATAATGTTGCCCAAGGGATATTTCTGTTGTTTGGTGTATTCAGCCAATGTTTCAAGCTTTAAAGAATACAGGTTACCTTCTGAACTATTTTCATTAGTAAATGGAATATCTTTCTTGTATACTGAACAAGACATAAAATCTCTCCTATTTGGTACTTTAATTAACCAATTTTAGGTTTTCAATCACATATCTTGTAATTTCAGTTCCTCTTCTTCTCCTATGGACTTTTTCTCAGACTCCATATCTATGTGTTGTGGTTGATGTGCTATTTCCGTGTCATTAGTTTGTGCGATGGCATCAGTTAAAGATGGAACATGAGAGCTGTAATATCAACTGTAGCAGACAATCTTACCTTACAGAAATTGGTTATTTTCCATTTCAACATTCATAGAGTTCTACAACATGCTGTGCATGTTTGACCTTAATCAATTTTCTAGCAAAAGCAGCACATCTGTTTTCCCACATGACAACCCTTTGATGGAACTGAGAGTATGATACTTGATCTATGTCAGGTAACAGAGGATGGTTATTTGAACTCACAGCAATGTTCAGTTGCAGCCTTTAACAGTATTATTAAAGTGTTACTTACAGAGTCCAAGCTCAGTCTCTATATAAACACCTGCATATGACATTGAAGTTGAGGAAATGGAGTCTGACAGATAATTTACACTTACTAGATGATGATTTACAATGACTAGGCAACAATGGAGGATTTCACAACTTTATCAGAGGAGGATGAATTCTTGGACTTTTTTACAAAATAACATTATACAGTGACATTTATGGGATACTGTGAATCGTGACCAAAAAATGTGGACCTAACTCTCACTGTTTATGTGTAAAACATGTAGAATGACCATGTTATGGAATATTGTGAATCAGATATTTCTAAACTACCAATTTTATACCAGTATGTGACCTAAAAATTAATTTATGGATTTATCATATAAATAGGTTTAAAATGCCAAGCATTATGGATTTCAATGGATATAGTAAAGATAAATTTAAAGTTTTCAATTCATTTATGACACATTCCACTCAAAAATATAATTTGTTTTCATAGGGTTTTGTCTTTATTTTCCTATTCATCTATCCATTAATCAGTTTGGCTTGTTTATGAGCCAAAGTGACTCAATGACAACTTGCCACCCATTCTGATGGATCAAACTTGCAAAATAAACCCAGACTTAAATGACCTTCAAAGAGAAATTTGCTTTTTGTAGTCCTAAGGGGTGGGTGGGTCAAATTTCAGTCAAGTCGACCTATAAGCAAGTATAGATATAAGTATAGATGGTACCAGATAACATGACTGTGGCCAAATGTACTTTAGAAACTGACCATGTAAAAAAGAATAACAATGACGTTAATCTAGGTTACAGATAGTTTGACAGCTGGTCACCAAAGAGATTGCTGTGTCAAGCTTCCACCCAGATGTACTTGAAAGTTCAGATATTGATTTTTCACAGCTGAAAATTTATTTATTTAAAGATGGTCTGCTTATGGCTAATTTATTTTAATGAAGTGGTCTTGGAGGTGGAGAATACCTGTGCTGTGAAGCTGCTGAAAACCACTACTGTGGATGAATGACAATTTAAACCTGCATATCAGAAAACCAGGAGACTGAACTACAATCTGTAAATGTGCAAAGCCAGCATACTACCCATGCAACATCAAAGCCCCAAGTTTTTCCTGCTGGTCAGTTTCCTAAAACATTCACATACACCATTATAATGAGTCAGGCAGTATAAAAATTATGTGTATCAAAAGGCTGCTTATTTATTTGTCACATACACTTTAAAAAGCAATACAAAATGTCAAAGCATTTGTTTCATCTTTCACTAATTTTTTTTTACCAGTTTTTGCTTTAACATACAAAGGTTGATTTTATCAATTTGATTAGATGTATATTATTACAAAATGCATAAAAAATAATGTAAAATCCCTTAATAATACTTACTTTATATGAGAGATGCGAATTTGTTCTATTGGAGATTCTTGATCCCTATTGATTCGGATTGGAGTCGTTTTACCTGAATTGATAGGTAAAATATAATATTGAAAATATTGTTTAAAATGTAAATGACAAGTAAATGTAAAGTGCAAGATTTTCTTAAAGTATAAGTACATGCCAGGGTTTATCAAACATTTTTAAAATAGGACTTAGGCTCCACTGAATTTGGAAGTTTTGGAATAAAATGGTCAAATTGTGAAATGTCAATTTTTTTCAGACTCTTAATTCCTTCTCATCTTTATCCTTTCTGAGCTTTCTTAATCGTAATATCATAACATTAACATTAGGATCTGCTTATGAGAACTAAATGGCCACATCAGTATGCCGTTTGCTTGTTCTGGTGCTGAGGAAGTTTTCTATTTGAGTGAACCCCTAAATTAATCCCAGCTAAAACAAAATATATATCTGTCTTGATACACTTTACATAACTTTTCACAAAATATACACATATAGCCACCCTTAACAGAATTTCAATATAACCATGAAAATCTTGATTCATATTTAATCCAATTAAATAAGCTAGCATCAGATCCGGTAATACAATTATCCATTCAAACTAAGCAGTTTTTGTTTTTTCTCATATGGTGGATGAGATGAATTATCAAACTAATCATTTCCATCTTCATCATTATGAGCAACTCCATCTTCATCATTATCATCATTATAATCATGATGCTTCAACACCACAATGTCTTTCTTGATAATGACTAGTCTAGAATCAAAGTCTTTCTACCATCAAATTCTAGCCATTTCTGAATAACTTGTCATTACCACCTAAATATCATCCTCCAAAGTGCCCACAGCATTTTTCGACTGTACAAAAATAATATTCGGAGAGATCAGGAATGCTATTTATATTTTTTTCTTGAGATTCTTCATTCAACCACAGAAACCACAATTCAACAATGTCAATAGTGACATTCAATCATAGGGGCCATATTTCACTGATGCCCAAAGTAACATTCAATTACAGGGGCCACATTTCAATGATGCCCAAAGTAACATTCAACCACAGGAGTCACATTTTAATAATGCCCATAGTGACATTCAACTAATGAGGCCACATTTCACTGATGCTGATAGAGACATTTAACCTCTGGAACCATACGGTAATGATATCCATTGTGACATTCAACCATAGGGGCCATATTTCAATGATGTCCATTATGACATTCAACCATAGGGACCACATTTCAATGATGCCCATAGTGACATTCAACCATAGGGACCATATTTCAATGTCAATAGTGACATGCAACCAAAGGAGCCACATTTCAATTATGTCCAAAGTGACAGCGAATCTTAAGGGCCATATTTTACTGATACCTATAGTGACACTCAACCACTAGAACCATAATACAATGATATCCATAGTGACATTCAACCACAGGGACCAAATTTCAAAGATGCCCATAGTAACACTCAATCACTGGAACCATACTGCAATGATGTCCATTATGACATTCAATCAAGAGGCCATATTCCAATCATACCAATTTGAGATTCTTTCAGGATGGTCATATTACAATATGATTATATTGAGATATAACCCAAAGGGCCAATTACAATGATAAGCACAGTAACATTCCACCAAGTGGGACATTTTACATTCATGTCCATAGCGATATTCAACCAAGAGGGTCATACCACAATCATATCCGTAGTGGCATTAAAACAAGACAGCCACATTACAAAGATGTCCATAAGGATATTTAACCATGAAGGCCACATCACATTACACTGATGCCTATAGTGACTTTCTATCATTAGATCCATATTACAATTATACTAATAGCAACATTCAATCAAGAGATCTATATTACAATAATGTCCATTGTGACATTTAACGAAGAAGGTCATATATGGTCATATTATATACATAACCAATGACATTTGACCAAAATGTCCATAGTACAATCATACCCATAGTGACACTGAAACAAGACAGTCAAATTATAAAGATGCCCATAGTAAGATTTAACCATGAGGGCCGTATTACACTGATGACCTTTCATCATTAAGACTGCATTGCAACGATAATTATAATGACAATTAAGAGAAGTATATTACAATAATGCCCACTATGATATTTAAGAGGGTGATATTATCCTAATGCCCGTAGTGACTTACAACCAAGGGGGTCATATTTAAGAGGGTGATATTATCCTAATGCCCGTAGTGACTTACAACCAAGGGGGTCATATTACCAAGGTACCTAATGATACTCAACAAAGATGGCCATATCACAATTGACTCATAGGAAGATTCAACAATGTTGGCCATATTAAAATGATGACCATAGTGATAGTGAATCACGAGCCATATTACAAAGATGCTCACTGTGATATTCAATCATGTGGACCATGTTACAATGATGTCATCAGTGACATTCAGTCAAAAGGGCCATATTATAATGACATCAGTGATATTCAGTCAATAGGGCCATATTACAATGACATCAGTGATATTCAGTCAAGAGGGCCATATTACCATGTCATCAGAGATATTCAGTCAAGAGGGCCATATCAGCATGTCATCAGTGACATTCAGTCAAGAGGGCCATATTATAATGACATCAGTGATATTCAGTCAAGAGGGCCATATTACAATGTCATCAGTGACATTCAGTCAAGAGGGCCATATCACCATGTCATCAGTGACATTCAGTCAAGATAACCATATTACAATGACATCAGTGATATTCAGTCAAGAGGGCCATATTACCATGTCATCAGAGATATTCAGTCAAGAGGGCCATATCAGCATGTCATCAGTGACATTCAGTCAAGAGGGCCATATTATAATGACATCAGTGATATTCAGTCAAGAGGGCCATATTACAATGACATCAGTGATATTCAGTCAAAAGGGCCATATTATAATGACATCAGTGATATTCAGTCAAGAGGGCCATATCACCATGTCATCAGTGATATTCAGTCAAGAGGGCCATATCACCATGTCATCAGTGACATTCAGTCAAGATAACCATATTACAATGACATCAGTGATATTCAGTCAAGAGGGCCATATTACAATGACATCAGTGATATTCAGTCAAAAGGGCCATATTATAATGACATCAGTGATATTCAGTCAGAGGGCCATATCACCATGTCATCAGTGACATTCAGTCAAGAGGGCCATATTACCATGTCATCAGTGACATTCAGTCAAGAGGGCCATATTACCATGTCATCAGTGACATTCAGTCAAGAGGACCATATTACAATGACATCAGTGATATTCAGTCAAGAGGGCCATATCACCATGTCATCAATGACATTCTGTCAAGATGGCCATATTACAATGTCATCAGTAACATTCAGTCAATAGAGCCATATTACAATGTCATCAGTGATATTCAGTCAAGAGGGCCATATCACCATGTCATCAGTGATATTCAGTCAAGAGGGCCATATCACCATGTCATCAGTGACATTCAGTCAAGATGGCCATATTACAATGTCATCAGTGATATTCAGTCAAGAGGGCCATATTACAATGTCATCAGTGATATTCAGTCAAGAGGGCCATATTACAATGTCATCAGTGATATTCAGTCAAGAGGGCCATATCACCATGTCATCAGTGATATTCAGTCAAGAGGGCCATATTACCATGTCATCAGTGACATTCAGTCAAGAGGGCCATATTACAATGTCATCAGTGATATTCAGTCAAGAGGGCCATATTACAATGTCATCAGTGACATTTAGTCAAGAGGGCCATATCACCATGTCATCAGTGATATTCAGTCAAGAAGGCCATATCACCATGTCATCAGTGACATTCAGTCAAGATAACCATATTACAATGACATCAGTGATATTCAGTCAAGAGGGCCATATTATAATGACATCAGTGATATTCAGTCAAGAGGGCCATATCACCATGTCATCAGTAACATTCAGTCAAGAGGGCCATATTACAATGTCATCAGTGACATTCAGTCAAGAGGGCCATATTACCATGTCATCAGTGACATTCAGTCAAGAGGGCCATATTACAATGACATCAGTGATATTCAGTCAAGAGGGCCATATCACCATGTCATCAATGACAATCTGTCAAGATGGCCATATTACAATGTCATCAGTGACATTCAGTCAAGAGAGCCATATTACAATGTCATCAGTGATATTCAGTCAAGAGGGCCATATAACCAGGTCATCAGTGACATTCAGTCAAGGTGGCCATATTACAATGTCATCAGTGATATTCTGTCAAGAGGGACATATTACAATGTCATCAGTGATATTCAGTCAAGAGGGCCATATTTCAATGTCATCAGTGATATTCAATCAAGAGGGCCATATCACCATGTCATCAGTGACATTCAGTCAAGATGGCCATATTACAATGTCGTCAGTGATATTCAGTCAAGAGGGCCATATTACAATGTCATCAGTGATATTCAGTCAAGAGGGCCATATTACAATGAGATCAGTGATATTCAGTCAAGAGGGCCATATCACCATGTCATCAGTGACATTCAGTCAAGATGGCCATATCACCATGACATCAGTGATATTCAGTCAAGAGGGCCATATCACCATGTCATCAGTGACATTCAGTAAAGATGGCCATATTACAATGTCATCAGTGACATTCAGTCAAGAGAGCCATATCACTATGTCATCAGTGATATTCAGTCTAGAGGGCCATATTTCAATGTCATCAGTGATATTCAATCAAGAGGGCCATATCTCCATGTCATCAGTGACATTCAGTCATGATGGCCATATTAAAATGTCATCAGTGATATTCAGTCAAGAGGGCCATATTATAATAACACCAGTGATATTCTGTCAAGAGGGCCATATTACAAGGAGATCATTGATATTCAGTCAAGAGGGCCATATCACCATGTCATCAGTGACATTCAGTCCAGATGGCCATATTACAATGTCATCAGTGACATTCAGTCAAGAGAGCCATATTACAATGTTATCAGTGATATTCAGTCAAGACGGCCATATCACCATGTCATCAGTGATATTCATTCAAGAGGGCCATATCACCATGTCATCAGTGACATTCAGTCAAGAGGGCCATATTACAATGTCATCAGTGATATTCAGTCAAGAGGGCCATATTACAATGTTGTCAGTGATATTCAGTCAAGAGGGCCATATTTCAATGTCATCAGTGATATTCAGTCAAGAGTGCCATATTATAATGACATCAGTGATATTCAGTCAAGAGGGCCATATCACCATGTCATCAGTGACATTCAGTCAAGAGGGCCATATTATAATGACATCAGTGATATTCAGTCAAGAGGGCCATATCATCATGTCATCAGTGACATTCAGTCAAGAGGGCCATATTACAATGACGTCAGTGATATTCAGTCAAGAGGGCCATATCACCCTGTCATCAGTGACATTCAGTCAAGATGGCTATTTACAACGACATCAGTGACATTTAGTCAAGAGAGCCATATTACAATGTCATCAGTGATATTCAATCAAGAGGGCCATATCACCATGTCATCAGTGATATTCAGTCAAGAGGGCAATATCACCATGTCATCAGTGACATTCAGTCAAGATGGCCATATTATAATGTCATCAGTGATATTCAGTCAAGAGGGCCATATTACAATGTCATCAGTGATATTCAGTCAAGAGGGCCATATTACAATGTCATCAGTGATATTCAGTCAAGAGGGCCATATCACCATGTCATCAGTGACATTCAGTCAAGATGGCCATATTACAATGTCGTCAGTGATATTCAGTCAAGAGGGCCATATTACAATGACATCAGTGATATTCAGTCAAGATGGCCATATTACAATATCATCAGTGATATTCAGTCAAGAGGGCCATATTACAATGTCATCAGTGATATTCAGTCAAGAGGGCCATATCACCATGTCATCAGTGACATTCAGTCAAGAGGGCCATATTACAATGTCGTCAGTGATATTCAGTCAAGAGGGCCATATTATAATGTCATCAGTGATATTCAGTCAAGAGGGTCATATTACAATGTCATCAGTGATATTCAGTCAAGAGGGCCATATTACAATGTCATCAGTAACATTCAGTGAAGAGGCCATATTACCATGTCATCAGTGATATTCAGTCAAGAGGGCCATATCACCATGTCATCAGTGACATTCAGTCAATAGGGCCATATCACAATGTCATCAGTGACATGCAGTCAAGATGGCCATATTACCATGTCGTTAGTGACATTCAGTCAAGAGGGCCATATTACAATGATGTCCATGGTGATGTTCAATCAAGCGTTACATATTACAATGATTCCAATAGTGATATTCAATCAAGAGGAACATATTACAATGATTCCTACATTGAATTCAATCAAGAGGGCTATATTACAATGATGTGCTTAGTGACATTCAACAATGGGGGCTATATTACGATGATTCCCACTGTGATATTTAGTTAAGAGGGCCTTATTACAATAATACCCATAGTAATAAAACTGGTTCGTCGACTCCCACTATTTCATGCTGACATGCTTGATCTAACATCTATTTTAATATGAACAGAACTTGGATATAAACAATATTAATGTTGTTTATCAGTGAATTTAATCAGGTAGGTGGCTGCCATACTTTCATTCTTAAGACAATCTGCATTACAAATGACTAACAAATATGTGATACTTCACAGAACATTATGATTAATTTCTACTGTAACAATAATATATCAAGTCTCTGAGCTGCAAATATATTGTCTGGTAATTGCTAATCTTTGCTACATTCTGAATCAGGTATCATTAACAGATCTGACAATAGAAAAAATCCTGGTAAATGCGCATGTATTTATTTAAGGGAGGGAACTGAAGGACATAAAGTGGCATGAGATATTCTCTGGCTATGTACTCCTGGAACTGAAAAAAGACACCAGCTGTGTCTGAATTCATTTAAATATTCTGTAGCTTACTCAGATGTTCAGGATTTATTAAACTTTTAATTTTATTCTATCCTTTCAAACTTCAATAAATGAAAGAAAAAACACAAAGAGCTAAACTGTATCATATATGTTTGTGAAGTTTTGAGCTGGAATTTGAACTTTTTTGCTCAAAGTTCTTAAGAATACTGAATCAAAGAAACAGGATATGAAAGTTGACATGTGTCCATATGACACGGATGTGCCCACCAATAACATGCATAATGCAAATTCAAGCTGGGGCTATATCTCTGTAAAATCATGCTGGAATGATATAATCAATCCAAACCCAAGTCTTCCCAATGTAAAACTTCATGCTATATTAAATTTAAATCCATGAAGTCCATCAAAAGTTATTTAGAAGAGATTGAGGATAAACATTCGAAGTGAAACAGGGGTCACATTTCTGTGAACTTTTGCAGTGAAAATCAAGCTTAACAAGGTCTACTTCATTGTAGTATCATACCAAATTTAGTTAAAATCCATGAATATCTTTAATAACTATTAAAAAGAAATGGAAGTGCAAAGTACCAAACTCAAGAAGTTGACATAACACCATACAGTTTTGCCAGATGAAAGAAAAGATGAACATGACTTAGTGGCAATCCTTCATGTAAAGTTTCAAGTGGATTTTCACAGTTTTATTGTCAACAAGGAATGATAACTTCATAAGATTTAAATAGAACTGCAAAGGTCTAAGTCGACAGGGGTCATAACTCCATATAATTTTGCCAGAAGCCAATGAAAATCAAACCTGCTCTTGGTATTCTCAGTGCAAAGCTTCATGCCAAATTTTGATTTTAATAAATGAAACCCTTTAAGAGTTATTAAGCTAACATAACTGGTACCATAACTTAAAATGGTAAACATTTCTCTTAACCCAGGTATTCTTAAAAGTATTATACTAAGTTTGATTCAGTCCATGATGACTTTCAAAAGTGAATGGGCTGAACTGAAATTTGTAACAAACATGACCAATTAACAGACTCGGGTACCACTAAATACCCCATCCAAAGATATGGTGGAGATATAAATTAAAGAAAACAAACCAAAATGCAAGAAATAAGCTGTGCTGAACAATACTTAGTCTACCTGATGTAACATCAACCAGCAATATCTCATTTTTCACCAGCCCTGAGACTCCTGGTGCAGGATAAGAAAATGAAATTAGACTCGTCAGACTGGCCCAGTCAATGCCCCTGTAATAGAAAATTCCATTGTTTGAATCATGGTAAGTTTATGTTTGAGATAATGAGGATCAGATATATATATATATATATATATATATATATATATATATATATATATATATACACACAAAAACATTGACAAAGGGAAGTAACTCTTACAGATTACTTCTTGTACTTGCATGGTGCCCACTTGTTTGAGATATTAATTGGTTACAGTTCAAGCAAAACCTGGAACAGGATGCTCATATTTTTTGGGAAGGGTGGAATTGATAAATATTAAATGTGATGTAATCAACTTCCTTTCTTAGTTGATACATGATCTGATCAAATTATCATTAAGAGAAAAAAAAATATGAGAAAAAATTGCATAAGCACTAAACTTCTATGCCAATCTATTAAAGCCACTTTTGTCATGAGGCCATTGTTTGTGGTGTTATACTGTCTTCAAAGTGTTGAACAATTACTAGCAATCAACTTGATACTTTCCACAACTGTCACCTATAACTACTTTGTGAAAAAGCATCCCTCCATGTGTGAATGAGTTTCTTTGGAAAACACCTGGTGGATGTTTATTACTATGATCTTTTGGGTATGTCTATCACAAATTTCAACAGACTGCTGAGATAGCATTTGTCCTATCAGATAGGAACAATTAAAACTAATGTACAAGTCTTGCCCATCATCTTCTGGATTATTTTCAGTATTAAGACTGCTGGTAAGGCATAGGCCCACATCTCCTCTTAGATGACTGACAGGTTTCCAGGTTTAGGATTGGAAATACAATGGCAGATATTTTATTCTTTCATCCTCTCACAAATATGTCCAGGACTGGCTGGTCTCACTTGATGAAATAAAGATGTATGGAGATCACTCAGTATGAAGCAGTTAGTTTTTCCTAGATAATGAATCAGCCTGGACAATAAGCCTAGCTGTGATATGTTGGACTTTTATGCATATATGGCACAGGGTACACCAACATAGTAACCTACATACCCTAATGCAAAACACCAGCAATTTCAACCAACCACCCCACCCACCCAATTGCTTTAAGCGGTAGTTCACTATGATATTATCAAAACTATCTTTCCTTGCATGTGCTCCCTCCAAGAATACAATGTATGTAGAATGGTCTTCATTTCAACAAGACTTTCCATGTATCATCTACTTTTCAATAACTGTTTCAAAGCATGACACCAAGTGTGTCCTGCAAGCCAACTAAAAGTACTGTCTGTGAGTTCTAGATGGGAGTGGACCTTGCAAAGGTATTCATTCTCTGAGACACTTCCTGATTCGCAAGTAAAGCAGGAAGAGGTGAAATTTGATTGAAATCAAAATCAGGTAATCTAAGCATTAAAGTTCAGGCACCATCATGCAAGAAGGGCCATCTCTCGAGGACACGTGTAAAATAGACTGAGATAGAGCAGGTCTGCCACCACACTAAGCAGGCCAAAGAAGTGAAGAAACTCCCCCACCACAATGTATTTTCTGGCAGAAATCATCTCTGACACATGAACTATGCAACCCATGCATTTAGATGGAAGTCTGGCTAAAATGACTTAGAAACTATACACCTAGATGAATGAAATGCTGTAATTGGACAACGACCAATTTTTCTGCATTAACTCTTCATCCTAAACTTTAAGGAGAGAGAAAAGGTTGTTGATATCCTGAACTAAAACTGAATTTATCAGAATATCATCTATGTACAACTCAATGGTACGGTGCAGTGAAGGTCTAAATGATGAGGTTGAGGGCCAATGAATGGGTGCAGAATTGATACACTGCCCATTGGTAACCAAAACAAGGAAACTTCTAAGAGAGTATGTTTATGTAAAATTGTATTTGTTGTTATGATTTAATGCCATTTTGCAGCAAATAATAGGCTTTACATGACCACCCTATAACCTCGCTTTCTCTCCCAACTCCAGGAATGTCTACGAAAGTTTGGGGCATATTGATGCCTAAATTGAAACAGGCCATGAAAAGTTTGCTACTGTCAAGACATGTATCTAAGGTCTTTTTGCTGATGACTCTCTCATCTCTGCCCAACCTGTGATAAAGTCAAAATGAAGTTGGGGCTTGCAGAGTGGGCAAAAATAGCAATTCTTGTGCCACCTGCTTTCTAACCCTCATAATAAAACCATACCAAAATGGGCAAACCAAAAGGTGTTGCTGCATGGTGAGATCTGAGCAAAATCTAGATTGCATGCTAGCCCTTGCCTCATCAGATAGGCAAAAGAAAGCAATGCTAAGGAAGCTGACATGAGAATCTTAACCATCTTCAATCTGATATGAAAGACCTCATTGTCCAAATTAAAATACAATGGGTAGAAATTGGAAAGACATATTTATTACTTATTAAATTTACTGGAAACTTTACTTTGTATGTGGTATTAACTGCTGGTCAAGGTTTTCACTCAGAAAGTGGCAAAATCCCATATATTTCTTCAACTGAAACCGTAAAGCTGAATATCATCCATTCCATAGTCAAACTAAAGTGTTCAGGAATGTCTTTGCCATCCACCTCATCTATAGGTTTCTCTCCTTTTCCTTTATGTACATGGCACTGATGACACTGTTGTCACCATATTTGGTGTGGCACCTCAGCTATGCTACCAAAGCCAGTGCTAACATATCAAGCATAGGACATGATTTGGTTGCAGGAAGTGGGTCTGACAAGGCTGTTTGAACTGGGCAGGATGGGTGGTAGAAATTGCATGGTTGGTCTCTTGACTATATAGTGATCTAAAAAAATATATTATTAATCTAAATACATGTAACCAAGCCCAATAATTTTCCAAATTTTCAATTTTTTAAATAATATTAAAGGTGGAATTTATACCTGAAGCTCATGCAATTGCAAGCATAAAATGTGTCAGCTGTTACATGTAAATTTCATTAGATTTTTGAAATTGTAAACTATGATCAATCTGTAATTCTTGCTACTTCACACTCAATGCATGAGGTGTTTTTGAATGTGATTAACCATGTATCAGACTACCTGTTAAGGAATTTACTGTTTCAAGCCAATTTAACAGTAAAAATGGATATAACTCCAGAAAAATGCATGTGTGAGATGACAGAATGACCTGTACATATCTGCATCATGTCAGTATGTCTGTCAAGTTCAAGACTGTTCATCAAAAGCTGTTGAACTAGTTACATACAATTAACATACACAACTAAACCTGTCTTAAAGATCACCTGTATTAAGAAATTACCTGTCTCAAACAGGTAACGTTTCAAGTTCCCTTACTTAGAATTATTGAATGAATAAATCTTTATTAAACAACCACCTATTTTTAAAAGCTTTCTGCATACTTCCCAGATGAGACTCTTTAAGAAATGTCTGACTGCATAGCATGCACAAATTATTACATCTGACATCAAAAAATGAGCATGACTGAAAATGGACATTTGGAATTTCTTGTTCTAAAAGAACTGTGAATGAATATAATGAATTTTCAAAATGATACCATAAATACATTACCTGACAGGAAAGCTGTGGAGATTGTATTCTCTAACTATTTGCCCACTAGCCACATTTACCACCTGTACTGTTCCAGATTGGCTTCCTGTACACAGTTAAAATAAAAATCAACTTACACGTTCAAATAAACTTTGTGAATGGAGGAAAATGCAACTTGTACAGTTAAAGCTTCTATGACTTTTAACTGTTTTCATCTCTTAAAAATGGAAATCTCTATAAATAAACTTCTGGCACAATTAGTCCTATTGGTGCTTAATTAATGCACAGCTATTTGTTTATAGATATAAAGGTAATTTTCTTAAATGGTCAAGTCCCTAAAATTAGTGTTATATACAGCATTGTCTTTGTTTCCCTTGACTGCTGGACCATGAAACACTACTAACACCCAAATTATAGAAAACAAGTTCTCTTTATCAGGTACAGGAAGCAATACAACCAAATGTAAATGAACATTGGTATTGCTATCTGGACATTGTCAGAACTGTTGGCCTATTGTGAAGAGCAAGCTGGTTAATAAAATACTGACTAAGAGCCATACATTAATTTTTATTGATATTACATTTATCTTTACAATCATATTTTTGCTGCATAAATTCTATATTTCACTTGAAAATTTAAAAAGATACAAAACTTTGTGTATATATGCAGATTTTTCATCATCTTTATTCATGTAGGCTTAAATTGAAAAATAAATAGCAAGGTCAATTCCAATATGTAACAATGTTTAAAAGTAGTTTTATTAAGCCATATACAAGCTGCTAAAGAGAATAATACATTATTCTAATAATTGACATATTTCCAACTTTCCAACTTACCCACTGCTAGTAATGGCTGATATTTTTTCCAGTTTTTAGTAGTTAGAGCTGGACACATCCGAATTACAGTGATTGGAGATACAAGACCACTTAACAGTCCTGACATCTGGAATTTAAGGGCTACACCAAGGCCTTTAAGAGCTGTTTCCCCATCTGGGCTCAGAATCTGGGATTGTCCAATCAGATCACACAAAGCCAGTTTTGGAGAACGTACAGAACTGACTACAGGCAATCTATTTCCATCATTCTGATTGGCTGTTAACTGTGAATTTCCTGGTGTGAAAAGTGGGGAAATGTGTGCTGTATCATCCTGCTCATTTGAAGGCTGAAACAGGGAACATCAGTGTAGCAGTGCAGGTTATCAAATAAATATTTAGTTTAAATTAAGGGTTTCATGAACTGTGACTAAAATATGTCTCTATAACAATAGTCATCCTGATCATAACATGGAAGAAGACCCTCCTCTGCTTCATAAATCCTGGACTCCAAATTGATAGAAGATAAAGTCCTCTGTTTGCTCAAATGACGCTAAGAGACAAGTAAAAATGGGACATAACTCACATCTTTGATGGTATAAAGATTAACCATATATCAAAACAAAGCCAATAACCAATAACAAAATGACACAAAAGAAAAAGGCTGAAGCCTAATTTTGTAACTCCTACTCAAATTTTACTCTTAAAAGCATCAATAAATTAGAAAATGTGTTTATAGATCACTGGTTGTATGCAGTGCCTAGAAACTGACTGCATTTAGCCCTTCTGCCACTAACCTGAAAATCCACAACATTTAGGTCCCAAAAGATGACTCTACTGTCACTAAGCACAAGAGCCAGTGTTTTCTCTGAGACTGGAGAACAAGCAAAAGCCATCACCTGACAATGGCAAGTCATGCGTATTGGATCTGACTGGCATCGCAGGTCATACATCACATCCAGGGATTGACTGGGAGGACCATCATCTGAAATCATCATATTTAACTTGTAAGATAGTGTATTTATCCAGTGCACAATGAAGGTAGTTTGGAAAGGAGGATTTTAAGAAGAATATGCACAACGACACAAAATACATACATCTCATGACCTTTTTCATGCTAATTATCTTGACCTCTGATCTATGAACTAGAGATGTCAAAATTTTAGGAAACTCTTCTACCAGGTACCCACCAATCCTAATAGTTCATTACCTGGGTACCTGATCAATGGGAAATTGTACTGGATGAAAACCTAAACTGCTTTGTTGAGGGTTCATACATGCCAAACGTGAAGAGAGGTACAAGCAAACTATTACTAAAATAAGTGCCAACAAAGGGTAATCTGAGCATAACTGTTTATTACATGTCATAATTACAGAAAACTGTATGAAAGAATTTAATTTATTTTTGCTGTTGGATCTTTAGTTAAAATTCTTATCACAAATTGGCTAAATCCAAGTGGATTAGAAGTTAGTATGAGAGTAACAGCATCACAATAAATAAGATAGTCAAGCTGTTGTTGAATATCACTGATATATATACAAGGCAAAACCACTAAATGTTCATCATGATTATACCTTAGTTCATAATTCTGAGACTGAAGTGGAAGCAATGTTACCAACAGAGTACAGTATGACTAATGACTTGACGATATTCAAGTCTCTTGTTGATTTTCACTGACAAATACATCACAGTATGACTTGTGACTTGAAAATAAATACATGATTAATATAACTTCCTCTTAATTTATTCTTAGTGCAGCCCTTCAAATTTGATAAATTATAAGTTTTATATCTGTAATTTGAACATATTTTATGGTTGAAAAAAAAACCAGTAGTAACTGTTTCATGTGTTTCAGCTCTTGGTACTTTTATAAAGTATCTATGTTATTCTTATACACATGCATGAAAAGAAGAAACTTATTTATATTTTCCTTCTTGTGTCCATGAACCTGAGGCCAGGGGTCATGACTAAGGTATGCAACACATAAACCATACATGACATATAAATGGCAAGTTTCATTAAAACATCATTGATGCTACAAAAATCATACTCTAGACAAGGCTACAAGTCATGAAATTCTATTTTTCCTGAGATAAAAGCTGGAGAAAACTGACTCCGATCTCCATCCCATGGCATGTATGACAGCCTGGGAACAGTTTGACTCTCACTGCAATACTTTTGCAACTGTCCAAGCTTCATCTGCTGAATTGTATAATATGTCCATTGAAGTGGGGTTAATTCTCCACGAGCGGAGGGGATAAACCATCTCATCTTGGATGATAAAGCATGCACTGAGATGATATCCTCTCCCTCTTCCAGGATAGAAAAATAAATAGGCTCTCCTTCTTCACACTGGCTTGAAACTTATTCTAGCATTTGAACCTATCACTGGGTCCTGTTAATGACTTCAAGTTGAAAGGTCTAGGCTGGAAGGTTTCACAACAAAAGACTAATTGTCCATGACCAGGAGCCTGTTCTTAACAATGAATCAGGGGCCATATTGAGTGACACTGACATATCAAATTGGAACTGTAAGTAGTTCTGGTGAACTGACAAACATATATTATACTGATTTTGCCTACTGTTGCTAATATAATTAGGAAGCAGTGGGTACATATGCAAATGAAAACCAAGAGATTAAGTGCTTTTATATTGATTTTTCTTGGGCAGTAAGTCTGCTAACACACCAAGTCTGCCCAGAATATGAAGCACTATATGTGGATTTGTCATGGATGACACCACTTTAGAAAATTTCAAACATGAATGCAGTGGTCTAGGTTATGGTTCTCTCTATATTCTGGTATAATTTACAGTTGAGATGTCCAAAAGAATGAGAATGCCCTTACCATGTTGCTTCTACTGCCATCAATAAAATGCTTTCAGTATTGCTTTCCTCTCTAGGATACTGATTAGCAACAGTTGATCCTAAGCAGTCCACTCCCTAATGGCCTTATGAAATGATGATTGAATTTGTGCACACCAGCCTGCTGTGCCAGCATCCATAAGAAATGGTATCGTCTGAGGCTGTAGCTGCATGGGAACATGTGATGTAAGCCAATTGAATTTTTCCCATTTTCTGATATGGGGCATAATATGAATGGAGACTATTATGTTTATTTCAATGAACAAACTGTCAGCTTCTACTGGGACAAAAATATTCTTTATAATGGCCTCAAATGAGGTCCACTGCAGCATGGTAGACACCTGGTAAAGGAAGGAATTCTCAGGCTGTGAGATGGTTCTCTGTATGAATTGACGCTCCCTTTAAATGATTTTAATGCATATTCCTATAGAAGACATACTCTATTCAGGACGAATTCTTGGGTTGAAATAAAATTCTTACAAGTATTTAAGCCATATTTGAAAGAAATGGTACTTTGGTAATGTGGCACTAGACTGACCATAGACTGACATGGATCCAATACTGGGTGGAGTTCATGTGATTGTGATTGAAATGCCTGCTCTATTTCCATCAACCAAACCCAATTTATCCACTGGCTTCAGAGATGCAGCTAAAATAAATTCCTTTGTATGAGGGCCTCAAGGTAGATTAGTTCTTTAGCTAATTGTGTTACCCACTTGAAATGAAGTCATTATTAGTATCATTATTATTATTATTCCTATTATGTGGAAGCCTGTTATAGTACCTCATGAACAAACTGACCAGGACTTTGACATTCACTTGCCTACTTTGTCTCTGTCTACAACTTGTTTCACAGATGCACTGCAAGACAAAAACTCAATCAGACTGCAGGACATTTGAACGCCAGCTGTTACTCTTAGAATTTCAACAGATGCTGGATCTCTGGACCATGCTGCTGTGAAGGTGAAGAAAACTCTGGTAGTTACAAACTTCCTTGATCAGTAATGTGGAATCTTCTCTTGTCATGATCAGGTATAACAGTGAGTGTACTTCAATGTCTACATTTCTTAAACAAGAGAAAGTATGCTATTCTGCACTAGTGGAAGTATTAACTGATGTACATGTGGGATTTGGTGACAATTCCTATTTCAAGAGAGTGTGGGTTCAATTCCCACGATGAAATCAACATGGATCAGCAACTGTGATATGTCCTTTAAATACACTTTTCACATTATTTGCCTTGCCAAGATACAGCCTTGACGTGTTCTTGTACCATAACACACAAAAAAAATGACACATCCCTAACCTGCGAAAACTTGAATAAAGAATAAAAATAAAACCAGTGTTGCTACTGCCATAAAAGTGGTTTTGGTACCTCACACATCATTAATGGAGATGTGGCAATAAATGAAGTAGACTTACCAAATGCACCAATCCCTTCAGGAGCCAGTGGGTTAACTGCATTTGTCTTTCTCCTCACTCTTGCTGTAATACCACCATTTTCATGCAGACAAAATAGCACATCTCTCTGGCACACTGACACAATCTGTCCAGATAAAAATTTACTCATATTTTATGATCTAAATGCAAGTGTGTGTGTGTGTGTATGTATATATATATATATATATATATATATATATATATATATATATATATATATATACATACATACAGTAGTCCCCCTCTTGAACGGCCCCTTTCATCAGCGGTCACCCGCTTACTATGGCCAGAATCCAATGGCACCAATGAATTTGTGTTAAAAATTACCCGTCATGAAAGGCCACCCGGCTAACACGACCAGCATATTTGTGAAAAATTATAAAATTTACTCCTCACAAGCAGCCGCATTTTTTTTGTAATATGTATCCAGAACCAATTTTATTCATAGCGTGTGTTAAGTAATCCGATTTGTTTCCCAATGTCAGGTTTTTGTTCTTGAAAGAAGTGTTGACTAAAGTACATGTGCCACTAAGGTTAATATATCATTTACACCTCATGAGAAGCAACATTTATTCCATAAAGCCGAGAAAGACTCAAATTTTAATCCATACAAAAAATTAAATACACATAATCCGATTATCCTTACTGCAGCTTATCATAAGATGTCTGATTTAGCCACTGATAAGATTACATTGTTAAGATTACACTTATTAACAGTAGTAACATCTGAGAAGTGGCAGTATTGATGTACAATACAGAAGTCAGGGGAAAAATGGTTTGATAGCCTTTATGGATTTCCTTTGTAAGATGTTGAGCTTGTTCACTTCCATGATAAGTGACTATTACTATTGACAATAATTGTAAAGTTTACAAATCATAATGGCCGCGAGCTGCTATTGTTCAGGTCAAATCCGCATACGTAACTTTTTTCACTTAATGTCAATAAATGTAAAAGCAAAAGGGTAACAGACAGCGATTAATGAATCACATGACAATCGCTGCTTTTAATAACACATGGCATCTTGTTTAAATGCAGAAAAAATTGTTTTATCAGTCTTGTAATTGCAACATTGATGATTATAACCAGACATAATTGTCAAGATCACAGGGTCAGTATTGGCTAAATTAGAACAAAGCAGGGTACCAGACAAAGACCGAAAAATCATGTGACAAAACACTTGTAGCTTCCTTTACGAAGGCATTTCATCTGCTCAACAAATGTTTCGTCTGCATAATTAAATCGCATATAGTTAGCAACATCAGAATAAATCATTACCAAGCATTAACATATCACGTAAACGGTGACAATTATTTCAGAAAAAGTCCGTTATTATAGTCTATGACATCGGGGGAGGGAAGGACTTGTCGAACAATTTTAGGTAGAAAAGACTGGAATAAAACAATTTTATGTTGAAACGTCTTGAATAAACAATATTGTAACCAATAAGGAATTTATTCAGCAGCAGTGGAAAAATGGAGCAAATGGAAAGAAAATTGTGTATGTACCAAGATTTTAATGACATTTTTGAATGGCTTTGCAATGTGCTTGACAGCAACACCCGCTCGCATATCACGCTTACGCCAAGAATAAGAACTATTATTGCATATTCAGTTGAAATAAGTCAACTATTATATCAACCGGAACCATTCAAAAATTTGTTAATAATAATAATAATAATAATAATAATAATGTTATTTTTAAACGATTGTATAAAATGCTTTAAAAAAAAGCTTTCTTACTACATACATTACATATACTTTTCACAGAAAAGATGAGTTTCCCTCTGGAAAGGCCACCCGCCTTAAAAGGCCACTTTGCCGGTGCAGAAGGGGTGGCCATATAAAAGGGGGACTACTGTATGTATGTATGTGTGTGTGTACATATATATATATATGAGTGTGTGTGTATATACACACACACACACACACACACACACACACAGTTGTTCCAGATTCCTATGAAAGAAATCAAGGTATATAGGATTTTTTATTACAAAGAATTATAAATATATACCAAACAGAACAGAAAGTGTTATCCCTGGATTCTATA
Source organism: Potamilus streckersoni (assembly GCA_016746295.1). Classification (NCBI taxonomy): domain Eukaryota; kingdom Metazoa; phylum Mollusca; class Bivalvia; order Unionida; family Unionidae; genus Potamilus; species Potamilus streckersoni. The sequence continues at coordinate 998,284 of JAEAOA010000270.1, read as the reverse complement.
GAAGAGTAGGCAAAATTAATTTAATAAAAATAATACTATCATATAAGTTAGAGACTTTTAATTTGTACTCTACAGAGTTTCAAACCCATGCCGTTTATTGGGTTTGAAACTCCATAGAGTATGAATTAATATTCTCTAACCTGTATGATAGTATTTTTGTATTACATATTACATTATTAATTCTGCTCACTATTATCAAGCATTCTTCTATAGAATCCAGGGATAACACTTTCTTTTCTGTTTGGTATATATTTATAATTCATTATATATATATATATATATATATATATATATATATATATATATATATATATATATATATATATATATATAAAAGAATGTGCGTGCATGAACATACTTGCATAAAACTTTAAAAACTACAATATATATATATACATTATAGTTGCAAGCATTCTTATAAACATTTCACATAAATCCCCATGATGCTGCTTTTGAGTTTAATGCCAGTTCTCAGTGCAAGATAGGTTATGGTGGAGGAAAAATCTTGGAAAAACCAATTAGAACCAATGACCAATGGGATGCTACTGGAAGCTTTGTCACTTAACAGAGTCTAATATGAAAATCTGGATCTGGAATTGACCAGGACAGGTCACTATCTGCAATCAACCACAACAGTTTGAATTTTGTGTATATTTTTGCTAATATTTCCTTAAGTCTGTAATTTAGTTCTTGCCTTATGGTAAAACTGTATGGGTCAGCAGTGGAAATAGTTTTCAGTTACTGTGGTAATGTTGCTGCTGTTAGTTTTGATGCTTATGACATAGTACCATTGCCACAGCACATGCCTGCTGACGCTGTGCTAATAATGGAGGTAAAGAATCTCAAGTTTTAGCCTTGTTCATTAAACGTCAACCATCACTTGCTTTAGTTTAAATATAACATAATGGGCTTATTCACAAATACTATTTCAATATTTAAAAAAAACTGTCAGTTTTAAAAATTGAAAATCTGCCATTAATAGTTTTCTCAGAAGAGCAATTTCCTATCTGTGTGAAAATTCTGGAGAAAACAAAAGATTATCCAGTATGGAATATTAAAAACTTGCTGCAATATATATTTCATACAAATCCTGAAAGTGTGGGTTTCACTCACTTGTAAAAATGGTGAGCCTGTCCGCTCCATGGATATAATGCCAACAGTCTGATTAATTTCCAAGTCCAGGATAAGCACTTCCCTTGCGTAAAGGAGGATCATGTGATGACGGCAAGACTGGTGGTAGAGCAGCTGTATGCACTCATTTAGTGTCACTGTCTCCTCTTCTTGACTAGAAAACACAGCATTTCTATATTCATTATTTTTTCAACAACAATGACAACAAAAATTACAAACTATCACCACCATCATTTTCTGCTGACTGATGTACCATGAAATTATTATACAATAGACACTGAAGAGATGACACGGAAATATTATAATTAATGGGCTGATGATCTTTATGCAGAAGATGAAACTAATAATAAAATTCAAAAATGGGTCCAAAATGTTCATTCGGAGTAGATATGCATACTATTGTTGTCTCTGTTAAGGCAGGTTTCACTGCACTTCACGGTACAGGTGCCACCAAAATACTCTGAAATCAATTTATGAAGTAAATTACATTTATTTTATAATATCCAATCAAAACAATCATTTTATAAGTACATCCACCATCTCACAAATTCATTTCCCAAATTTTCAGTATAATGTATCAAAAAGAGGCCTATATGATGTCCTTTCTGAGCAGGTATCTGTAATATTGAGGTGTCTGCTAAGCAGGTTTGACTGCATTGTATTCTATTGGCTGCTCTCCTCACAAATACTTTGAAGTAAACATGTTTCTTTTATAATTCTTACCTCATTATAACAAACTGGGAGTGTTAAAACTGTCTCCTTGGTTAGGAAAAAGTCTGACTCCCATTCACCAGAATGGTCTCCCCTTGAATATAAAGACTGGTACACACAAATCACATCAATTGTCAGTTACTTCTTGAGTACATGTGAATGCTCTTTGAAGCTTGTAACTGCAGGAAGGACTTCATAGTTTGTGACAAGTATTTTTGAAGAAACAGTATACTTCAAAAAAATGGTTTCTTCTTCAAATATGTTACCTAATTATAACAAGGCAAAGAACAGGTAAAAGGCCAAATGAGTTAACAGGTAAGAGGCCAAAGGAGTTAACACATCCTGATCCTGGAGTGCCAGTACATATATGATGCAGCATCAAGTTTTGCAGAGAACATCAAGTAAGGGATGGTTAATTGGAGGCTTGGGAAGGAGAAAATTTGTTTTCTCTTCTCCCTTCCATCCTGTATGCATAAGTTAGGGACAGATACAAAGAAACACATTTTTATCCAATGAGCTAGATTCAGAGGTAGCAGAGAGTAATTTCCTAAGGTTAATGTGATTAGGAATGCATTTGAAGGAGACAGTGGGAACCAGTATGTAAAAGTAAATGCATGGGAGCATGTCCAATTAGCTGGCACTGCATCTTATAATCAAGATGTCATGATTTGGGGTCAAGGTCAAGACATTAGCAATTGCTCCAACATGTCATAGTGATCATAACATTTGTCCCCAAAATCATTAACCCAGGTTAAATCCATCCAAACGGATTGGCAATCACAAATAGTGGAGAACTGGAGTTCTTGTCTGGAAACCATTTTTCTTCTTTCAGTCACAGTAAGTTTAGTAAATGTAGATGATGCACAGCTCAAGTTAACCAAAACTTTTAAGACAACATCCAAACATAATATGCTCTGCCTTATCATGAGTATGTAAAATTTCATAAATGTTTTATCATTTTAAGATTTTATATTTCCACAAATAAATTCAAGAAGTCTGGGGCCAAAACAAAAAGAGTTCTACAGCAAATTAAAGGACTTTTCATGAATAAACTTTTATCAAGGCAAACCCCTTACCCCATTCACAGGCTATACAATCTATGCCTCAGTCAGTTTATGGAAAACTTGATAGGCTTTGGCATTATGGAATCACATGTAGCTATAGGAAGACAGACCATTCAAGGTCAAAACATACCTTTGCCTTCCTTCTCCAACTAGAATGTTAGTCATTCTTTTAGCAAGATTTCTTGAACTGGAGTCTTTGGACTTTCTTTCCAAACTTCCTGTTGAGTTATCCATTTTGGATGCTAAAAACCAAAAGAAAAAAATGATTTGTAATTCCAACTCGTATTAAAAGTCTTTAAGTACCAATTCTAAAAGTGAAATATAAATTCTGTCTGACAAATAACTTTTGTTTAATTATTTGACAGGAACGTCATTTAAATTCATGTTTCAAGAGTGAAATTGATTTTTAATGGCAAAAAGTTTACTTCAATATGCACATGGTAAACTTGGATATATTTTTGCAGTGTTTTTTATGCAATTAATATTCTCATTAAAAGATGACTTTATTACACAATAAATCATTAAGATTCAGCAACTCTGACCCGATATCTCAAATGGTATAGGGAGAAATGATACATCTCTGCCACATATTGATGATTCATAATACACAGCCAATGATACATCATCGGTATGCATATCATCTTGATATGGTCTGTCTGTGGTAAAGTGCTGCCATTTCATATATGTTGACATATTAATTGTATTTCCAGTATGCAGAATCCAACAGACATAGACAACTACCTATTTATATGCCATTAACAATATTAGAAAATACTTCCAAACAGACTAGCTACTTGTCAGTATTTTAGTTCAAGGCCATTTCAGGCTGCTCCATGAACAGATGCAGAGCATATTTTGGTCACTACGCCCTTTGTTTTGTATTGCATGAATGCTTTAAAAACATCTTATTACAAATATCACGTCATCACTTAAATATGGAAGACATTATGGTCAAAAGAAGATAAAACAGGAGTCATGCTACCAGGCGATGTGGGCAAAAAAGTCGCCCGAGAAGCATAAACGTTGCCTTCATCTGTTATGAAAGCGAAAACGACTTCGCTTTCATCTGTTATGAAAGCGAAAACGACTTCGCCCTGATTTTTCTTACGTAATATGATTGTAGATTACGCCTTGAGATGCCCCATCGCTGTAGCCAGTAAGTTATGGCACTGTTGTAATCCAACGCCAAATGTATTTACATGTTGTTGATACCAATCAGCTTATGGCAACAAAGAAATTCTTGCACATTCACATGCAAGTTATAAAAGCTAACTGACCATTAATCCTTTCTGGGAGCAAGATATCACTGCTTAATTGCATGAAGTTGGGCCTACTGTGCTATGATGAAATTATACCAAATTCTGTTTCAAAATTTAAACATCAACATACAAATAGTAATTTGCTTTTAAAAATATGATCGGTGAAGAGCGTTTTCTAATTTATATCCTATTTTTAATAAATGGAGATTTTAACGGCCACATTCGCATTTTTTCTGTATAAAATCAGTTTGAAACTGTAAATGAAATTTTAATGGCGGACATCACTGCGCATTTGATATACCACTTCATTAAACTTTGAAAATACAAAAAATATATATAGCAATGAAGCAAATAATATTTAACCAATCCATGTCATTATTACCAGAAGGTTGACAAACCATAAATATGCAGAACTTTTAATGATTTTTTTTTTTTGTAACGAAGAAAGAAAGTGTGTAGGCCTAGTTCGAGAAAAGTCCCCTGTCTAAAAATAGATGCACTTGGTCTGTGCAAGACCAATTCTTGGATTTTCGGTTGGGGGTAAAAAAAAAAAGGATCCAGTTTAGTTATACATCGACTTTAGTGCTTCTGTGTGTTGTCTATGAATAGTTACAGTAATGTTTTATCTGGAACAATGAAATCAGGATGAACAGTATGGTTTGAAGACACTTGTGCATTTATTCCTATGTACATGTATTAGGGGCTGTTTCAAAGAATTCTAGAAATCTTTTTGACTGCAATTTTACACAAAGCTTGCAGCAAATAAAATAATGAAGTGGTAGTTTATTAGGCATTTTTACCAACTTGCAATTACAAGGCTCTAATCTTGTTACTGCTATCAGTGAAAATTAATTACAATGTATAGCTTCAGATATGATTTTTAAGTCATACAGCCTAAATACACTGCATTTACTTGAATTAAAAAACACATATACTAAGTATGAATAGAATGGGTATGAATAAAATTTTTTTATAAGCATACAAAATATATTGATACTCACAAATAACACATTTTTCAAATTGAAAATAAGGCATGCTTAAAACTGTTAAAAGCATACCAAGAAATAGAGCACATCATTAAAATAAGATAATGCATCTCTGTGTGTGTGTGTGTATATATATATATATATATATATATATATATATATATATATATATATATATATATATATATATATATATATATATATATTATATGTATTTATTGTTTCAGTCTCACTTCTCCCTGATTAACTCCCACTTCTCCCTGTTTAGCTCCCACTTCTCCCTGTTCTGACCAAAAGGAAAAGTCACTTCTCCCTAAAATTTAAGTCTAGCTTGACCCCTGATAAAATATGCAGTTTCCTTGTGCAAGCTAAATCTTATTTTAGAACAAGTCCTAGTGGAGAAGTGAGATGACTAACAACCTTGACACTGCTCTTCCTGCAGATATAAAACAACTGCCATAGATTCATTTCTGTCTATGAAAAAGGAAATCATGGACAAGACAAACTCTCCTTTTACATATTAACAGCGGGACCATAATTTGTGCAGTTTGGATCCTCATCCTTGCCAATTCTGTGCTAATTGTTTTTCTTGTGTCATGTGCTGAACAGGCTACAATTAGTCTGATTGGTGGTTATCATTTCACCCTGGATATGACAAACAATAACCACCAATCAGAATTGAAGTTAATATATTTCAATGCATGACATACACAGAGTGTAGACTTCAAATTTCATCCAAGTGGATGAAACATGAACAGAGAAACTTTGTGTAAAAGTAGTCAAAAAAGTATAAGTATTTAAATAGTGCATTAAGAAAAAAATCTTGAATCTTTTCCTTACATTGATATACAAGTGACTGAACATGCTGATTGAATAAAAAATAATTAGCATGGAACTGGTGAGAGGGGGTAAAGATTTAAAACCAAGTTAGTCACTTGTGGTTATTTGCACATGCCTGGTTTAGTCAATAGTTTTTCTTTTGAACTGTCTGAATGGTGCATGTGCCTGCTATAGCAGATGAATGTTCAAGTTAATAAATAAAAATGCAAACAACAAATAATTTGTGACTGTTAAAGATTAAAGAAACTTGTACTGGGTAAGTACTGTTTGTAGGGATTCTTTATTTTGTATATCATTATGGAAAAAGTATAGATAAAGTAAAATAGCAATTATTTGTTTCATCCCTACAAATTGTTAACAGTAATTGTGCTGTAGTAGAGATTAGGTTCCTAATATTTACATGTAAATCAAGATGTGATTAAGTTCATGTTTTTGATAGTCTCTTTTTACATTTATAATGAATAATCAGTCCCTCTTTATATTTCCAATTTAATTTGTTTTCTTCTTTGTCATTACAAGTTATTGTCCATGATCTATTCATGATTACTGGAAGGTCACCCAAAATTCTGAAGTCTAATTCTCCCCAATTTCAGGTAAATCACACCCACAGACAAACACTGGTTACTGGAAGACTAGGGTGCTAGAGCTATTCAACAGCACACTGTCTGGGAACAAAGGACCATATTGAATAAAGGCCATTTTCTGCCCCTGTTATGGGGAAAAAAAATTCTTGTTAATATCACAACTCTCCATCTCATCATATTATTCAATGTATAAATCATTATATTCTGCATTAAATATCCATATAAATCTCTTTTTCATACCTAAAGAAGACATTTCAACATGGGCTGATATGGGAAATTTAAGTGAAAATGCTGCATTTGAGCAACTACAAACCAGAAATAAGATCTAAGCACAGGCTTGCTTGAACAAGATATTTACAATGATTAATACTTTAATACTTATAATGCCTTTTGTAAATTAGAGAAAATTACCTTGACTAGATGGACTAGAGATGTAGAATTTTTTGCCATTGCTGGAAGGTACTCTTGTTATTGAGAAGTCATCTATGAAAACGATACAGTCTTGTCCTAAAACTAAAAAATAACATAGATCAATAGCAAATTAAATGCATATATGCAACATAAAATGAAAAAAAACAGCTTCTCCAGAAATGATTTGAAGGTACCTTTTAAATAAAGGTTCAATCAAATGTAATTTATTAACAATTCAGAGTAGATTGACCACCACCATCCATAACCATATTTTTTTTTTTTTCAAGTAAAATAGGTTTCTTTGAGTATACTTACCCAATCAAAATACTTTATTAGAACTACAACTACCTCACAAATCAAGCCCTCCCAGGGTAAAAACTTTTAGCCAAAAAGATAAAATTATATGCTCACTTAGGTGGTGGCTGGGCAGTGATTTCACCTTGATATAGGTTTTAGCGCCAAATTACAGTAATCTCTCAGTTACTGCTGGAGTGGAAGGCAGGCTCTCTATATGGATGTAACTGCTGGGAATCAGGGAGGGGGTGTATTATGATTGGGTAAATATTCTTGAAGAAACATGTTTTGCTTTTTCTACTTTAAAAGTTACCCATTCATAATACCTTAAAAGAATAGGTAAGAGGTGGAGGGAGATATATTTCCATTTCTCAGATATACCATGTCTGGTCTCCTAAGTTATATGAGACAGTTTCTACATAACCTGACTAGAAAATGACTCCATCTGTCAGGGAGCAGCTTTGAAATGGGAAAGTTTCCCTCCTGCAAATCCAGCTGAAGTCATGAAGCTGCATTGTATGAATCTGTCAAACAACCTGGAAAGGTGACCCTTACCATAAGAGACCTTGTAAAAGCTTCTAAATTTTTACCTGGAAAGGCTGTCCTTGAGCCTTCTTACAGGTAGTATTGTAAATTATAAGGATGCTTCATTTCTTTATTAGATCATCTGCCATCACTAATTTTCAGCTAAAACATCACATGGTACAGCTCTGCACCCACCCGGTGTTCAAAAAGACAGGTACACTGAATTTACCCATACCCATTGTGCTTTCCTACAGGTAGTATTGTGAATTAATGATATACTGACACTTATTTCCCTCATTAGTTCATCTGCTACCACTGACTTGTAGTCGTATACATGATATTGTCACACCTACTTTGTAAGGATCTAAAAAATGATGTTTGAGTTCCTTTTTTATGTGCAGGTATTAAGTGGATTATAGAAAATTGTTTATATTACTGTAAAACTTCTGCTCTGGTTGGGCATGTACAGATATTTTTTCTATACATGGTTTACTCAGTATTCTTGCTCATACATGTTACTATAAGTGATGCTTGAGTGATGTTTATCTGGGTTCAACTCTATTTCTATAGCTGTACAGAAAGGGAAAGAACTAAGCAAACAGTATCAAACATTCTGTAATCTGTCCCAAAAATATGAATTGGAGTATATCCTACCCTTGCAGATGACCTACTGCCATTTCCAAGTAGACTATGCAATAAACACTCAGTCCATGACTACAACATATACTCAATAAGTCACAATCTCAATTTAAAAAGTGTACCATGAGTTTAGTCAACAGATAAGTTGAGGCATATTCAAAGGATGATCCACTTCATAATAGAGAAACAAAATCCTATAACTGTAATAACAGGTATGAACTTACTATGGGTGGGAAAAGATGCAATGCTCTCTATGTCTACCTTACAGACAAATCACGCTCCAAAATAAGCTTGCATCATTCATCATTTATTTTCCTCTTTAATGATCTGGTTGATATAATTCACAGCATACAACCATCCCCCTCTGCAACAGAAGAGGGATTTGCAAGGCATCCAATAAGGTCACAAGGATGTCCCTAGAGTGCATCCCACTAGGAAACAATAATACAACTAAGTGGAGAGTCAGAGTGAGGTCTCTTGTTTTCACCAGCATTACATGTGACAATCCCTATATCAATGACACACATACAACCCCTCCCCCCAATCTTACCCTTATCACAGATCCTGGTAAAGAAAAACCAATCTGCTCTAGCTGAATGGGGAAAATTTTCCATGACTATATTTGACCTACCAGTTCCTGGGAACTTAATATCATAGTTAGAGTACCTAATAAGCCTGTAGCCAGAATTCTGTTGGTCCTCAACCTAAGCACATTCAGTCAACTCTATTATGCTCTTTGGTTTGAGATCAAATGCAATAATGTGTCCTAAAAATGCCTGTTGTGAAGACTGCGCAATCAGACAAGTTTTAGCTTCTTAGCTAAATGCTTTTAACCTCGGAGGGCTGCATTTGCGAGGTAGTCAGGTATTATTGGGTGACATATTTAAAGAAGAACCCCCAATGTGATATGCATCAAACTGTCTAATGATAACTTTCATCTCTTATTTTTAACAGGATCATTTTGTGCTTTTACAGCTATAAGGATGGAAAGGTTATTTTAATTAAATATGAACCAATGACATTAAGTATACTTCATGTAATCACAATATGCAAAAACCAAAAATTTAAAATCATTCTAAGAAATTCACAAGACTACATCTATACACTTGTATTTAATTTATAATTATTAATCTTAATACAATTTCCTCACATGCCATATTTCTCTGGTTAAATGGATCAAATGAGAAGGAAATCAGAACTTCTGTGTAGGATTTTTTCCACAGCTTGGTTCCAGTGTCAGCATTCCAAAGAACCAGAGAGTATGGAGGATGGAGAGCAGCCAACAGATCATGGGACGCATCTTGAGTGCCAAGCCACTCCAAATCTACAATATACAAATGTAAAAATGTAACAAGCTTTGGCAAAGAAAAACATGTAGTTTTTAAAGGAAAAGGACGCTTTATCTTTAGCACATTTTAAATAGCATTTATACATGACTGAACTAACATCTCTGATGATAATGTATCTTGTTATATGCATATTTTTCCGAAGGTATAAACTGAGAAACAGGAAAATAATCATTATCATCATCAACATAAAAATCATCAAGATCACCCAGCTAACATTACACACAACAATACTATAAAGTTTTCATCTCATCTCCTAAATATTTGTTTTTATCCCTGTTATTATTTTCCTTTTACTTTATGGAACATGTGATGTGATGGAAGTATTAGTTATAAGGATAAGGAGAACAACATAAAGACATTAAAATTGGAAAAAAACCTGTACCTTGTATGGTTTTGTTGCCATCAGAAAACTCTGCACGGGGTTCCCCTTTATCAACATCCCAGATAATAATGTTGCCATTACTATCTCCTGATGCAAGACGCAGCTGATAGGGACTGCTAAGGTCATGGTGATAGTTTTCTCTGGCCCATTTTACCTAGATATAATCAAAACATTGTAAATTCAATATCCAACCTAGACTTCTGCAAATGTGGTCATTTTGATTTCTAAAAATGGTTTGGCTCATGAAACCAAAGAAATTTTTTTTTATTGTTACATGTCTGTCTTTTGTTCTGAATTAGATAGGACTAGTAAATTACATGAATTTTCTGTGTACATATTAATAAAACAAAAATGACTTCAGATGTAGGTCACCAAGAAAATTTCAAACTATGCTCAGCCATTTTCACTTTCAGGTCTAGTAAACAAAATCCAAACAAAACACTTTTAAAGTTTTTGATACTGTGTATCAAAATGTATTAAATACACTTTCAGATGTTGCTACTGGCCTAATTGGGAACATATCTTTTTCTGTTGTACAGATAGGTGAAGGCTCTTTCAATTTTCATACTCTCTGCCTGCAATGATTTTGGTAAGCTATCTACAAATGAGAACAGGTAAATTAAAAAGTAAATTAAATTGAAGCTTCTTGCACAGTATATGCAGGTACATACATGTTAAAACAGTAACAAATTCTATTCTTATCAAATAACCAGCAAGCAAAATCAAAGCAGAATCTTAACAATCTGTTATCCAAGAATTTTCACAATCATGGATTTAATATCCACCATTAATGTTACTAATTCTTATCATTTGACTATTTATTAGACTAATGAACAATGAAACAGGGCCTTGGGTGGCCAGGTGGTCTAAAGTACAAGCCTTTACAAATCACTCACATCTCACATCTTTATACATTGGTTAGGTAAATGTATGTAAGAAAGTATGCCAGCAACTTTCCATGATTATGTTGCTCTTCTTGGGGTTTTCCCCAAGTTCTTCATCCACCAAATATACTGGCCAATATGAAAAACAAACAAATTAAACCCACACATGACTTAATTTCAATGTTTATATATGCAGTCTTTCCAGCAGCCATTAGTGAAAAATGTAGGGATAAAGGGAGGCTACTTTCCAGCAGCCATTAGTGAAAAGGTAGGGATAAAGGGAGGCTACTTTCCAGCAGCCATTAGTGAAAATGTAGGGATAAAGGGAGGCTACTTTCCAGCAGCCATTAGTGAAAATGTAGGGATAAAGGGAGGCTACTTTCCAGCAGCCATTAGTGAAAATGTAGGGATAAAGGGAGGCTACTTTCCAGCAGCCCTTAGTGAAAAGGTAGGGATAAAGGGAGAATACTTTTCAGCAGCCCATTGTGAAAAAGTAGGGATTGAGGACTACTTTTTAAAAACTAATAGGGAAAAGTAAGAGACAAGTAATACTTTTATGTAAATTTCTAAAAAACTTAAAGCCTTTTCTAACTTAATGCCATAACCTTACACAAAACATTCTTATACTCAAATACCTGTTGTATGATGAATCCACAGAAAATTTTGAACATTTTATTCATTTCACAGAATTTAAATTTTCATTTTTTTAAAATATATTAAAGGAGAATTTCATGTTAACATATATTTGGAAAGGTGTATGTTACTGAAGATTTTGTGATTATTAACTTTCAATTTGTTTGAACTTCAATTCTGACTGGCACCATACAGCCATTATTGTGCAGCATTGTTGTTAAATGCTAATACAATCTCTTTAAATCCTTACTGCCACAATCTTTTTGAATACCAGTTCCACATCATGCAGATCATATCTGAATTCACTTCACTATGGCTACTCATGTACCCATCTAATCAACATTAATCCTAAAAAAGCAGGGACAACAGGGCAATTTTGGAAAAAGCTGGGAAAAATATGGAGCCTGAAGAAAAGAAAGTACGAACAAGTTGGAAAAGCAAAGGCCACTGGAAAGACTTTGGGATTTCATGATAACTTCTATTATTGTAATGAAACTAATATTACATAAGTAAAATTATAAGCTATATTAGGTAAAATGTGTGATATAAAGATTCAATTCTATGAAAAGCAATACACATAAAAAAAAACAAAAATCTTTTTTTTTTATGTTATCATATGATGTTGTTGTTGTTGGTTTAAATTCCATTTTTCAGCACACGATAGGCTATGATGATTGGAAAGGTATAGTTAATGAATTCCAAAGAGAGGAAGGCTCCTGCATCACGCAAAATCTAAACTTCTTTTCCTCATATTCACATTATTCATTATCCTGCTATGGAACTATGAGTTTATCATAGGATTAAAAGTAAACATCAAGGTTTAAAAATGTACAGTTAATAATTAGATTCATATTTTGAAATCAGGATGATTTGGACTGTTTTTTTTCCTTTGCAGCACTGTATTAAGTGAGCCGAGGTATTTTGTTCACACAGAAAAAAAAACTACACTTAGCAATGGAAGTATTGTAGCTGTCTTTACTGTATAGTGATCCCCCACTTAAACAGCTCCACCTCCCACCCACCCCACCCCAAAAAGTGGCTACTTGCTTGATAAGGCCATAATCCCAACAGGTTTACATTCAGCCTCCCCTCTAATGTGGCCATTGACTGGCATAATAGTGCAAAAACTGTCAGTTAGTAGCCACATAATGGTTTTACTGATAAAAAAGAAATAATATTTGTTGATTTCTCAAGTCAACACACTGACATATTTATTTCAAAACACTGCTGCTCGGTCAGAGCATACCTCTCCGCTGCTCTGTACCCTACACTGGCTATCCATACGATCCAGAATTAAACACAAAATTTGTTCTCTGTGCTGCATTTCACTGACTGGCTCCAGTCCTACATACCTATCTGACATGACCCATGTGTATACACCTGCAAGATGCTTACGCTCCTCTTCTGACACTCGCATTCTCAATATTCCCACTATGAAGTTGAAAACATATGGAATTGCCCACTGCACTTAGATACAAAGACACAGTGATCTCTTTCAAGAGTACCCGTAAAACCCATCTTTATCAACTGCAAGAACAGTCATAATGACCTAATAACGTATCCTTACCTTAAAAATTTACAGCATGTTTTTTCTGTTTCTTATTTTTGTGGGGTTTGTTTTATTTTCGTAATCATTTCATTATATATGCTTTTCATTTTTTTTTAAGCGTCAAATGTTTTAAAGCGCTTAGAGCTTCTAAAGATTAGGCACTATATAAAGTCTTCATTATTATTATTATTATCAGTATTATTATTTCAACATGCTGATAAAGTAACATATTACAAAGAGGTAAGTAATCCAATTATCCTTAAATGTTAGGTTTGTCACTTTGATAATTAATAGCTATGAACACAACCGATAATTATCAAAATGACAAAAGCTGAAGACAGAAGCACATTATTTTCTAGTTCAAGCATGGCATAGGGTCACCAGACTGGTATGTTAGGACTTATGGCTTCACTTTCATAGATTATGAAATGTACCTAACTATGTACAGACCAAAAAAAGTGACAAGCTCATAACCTTTCTAAACAATGTTCATCTTGTGAGATAACTACAAATGGCCAACAAAAGAATAAGCTGTTGCAAAAAGTGCAAAATATTTTTAGACATCCTCAGTTTAGAACGAAAAGTTAATGTACTTGGACTAAACAAAAAGAGGGAAAATCCTTTTTCACCACTGACAAAATTGATGCAAGAACGATTAAAAAAAACCATCTTCAATATACATTTACCTACAATGAGTGGGAAAATGAATTGAGAGATGTACAGGATAGTTACAGCCTGATGCTTGAGCCTATAGATCAATCTCAAGGCCAACCCTCTTACAGAAGGAGTGGCCTTATAACAGGGGAACCATTGTAGAACAGATATAAAGAAACAAGTTTTATTTTACTTTAAGTATGTATGATTGATTAAATATTATGAATTTATTAATTGTTATTATATATAATCTTATAATCAGAACTTTCAGACACAAGTATACCTGAGAGTATCAAATGGTGAGATCAGTTTCCATTATTATATATTAAATTGCAGAAATTATGTTGAATTATTTCCCTTTGTACAATTATTGTATAAAAATTTTAATTCTATGCTTGATTTTATAACGATAAATAATATTTTTAAAAAATCAATTTTTAATTTGATAAATACATAGTTTAAACATAAGAAGGATCATAAAACATGTCAAAAAATGTCAGTTACACTGTTATGGGTTAAGCAATTTTCATTATATATAAAATAGTGGAGAAACTGAAAAAACCCAACTGCTTTGTGTATAATCAAGGTTGCTGTTGGGAAATATAAATGAATAAAAGCCTTGTAAGCAAAATACTTTTAAGTGTGTGTGTGTGTGTATGATTTTGATTTTTAATGTAGCTTTAAAAAAATTTCAGTCATATCACTAAGATGTCTACAGTGTGACAGTTTATAGTGGTGTCTAGCACTGGGATATCATGAAGCAGACATACGGCATGATGTCCAACCAAGTCACATTATCCTGACACCAGACCGACCAGTCCTAATACTAACCTCTTAATGCTGAGCACCAAGTAAGGCAGCTGTTAGTACCATTTTTATAAGTCTTTGGTATGACTTGACTGAGGTTTGAACCAGTGACTTCCCGCATCTGAGGCAGATGCTCTAACCACTAACCCACATGAGCAGTCAAATATATATATATATATATATATATATATATATATATATATATATATATATATATATATATATATATATATATATATATATATGCTGGAATGAAGGTGCGGTGCCTCCAGACATGAGAGACGTCAACAGCATAACTTTGTATAAGAACAAGGGCAACAGAAGTGACTGCAACAACTACAAGAGCATATCACTTCTCAGCATCGTGGGTAAAGTCTTCGCTAGAGTCATCCTGAACAGACTGCAGATGCTTGCCGACAGAGTGTATCCAGAGTCTCAGTGTGGGTTCCACGCAGAGAGGTCCACAATCGACATGATCTTCTCCACCAGGCAACTGCTGAGGGAGTGCAGGGAACAACACGGACCCCTCTTCCTGGCTTTTATAGACCTCACCAAAGCATTCGATCTGGTCAGCAGAGACGGACTCTTCAAAATCCTGACGAAGACTGGATGCCCTCCAAAGCTGTTAAGCATGGTCCAGTCCTTCCATGAAGACATGAAAGGCACAGTGCAGTATGATGGCTCATCGTCCGAACCATTCAACATCCACATCAGAGTGAAACAAGGCTGTGTCCTTGCCCTCACACTCTTTGGCATCTTCTTCGCTGTCCTGCTTAAGTACGCCCTTGGGACGTCCACAGAAGGGATCTACCTGCACACGCGTTCAAACGGCTGACTGTTCAACCTGGCACGACTGAAGGCAATGAGCAAAGTAAGGAAAGCAACCATTAGGGACATGCTCTTTGCAGATAATGCTGCTATAGTCACTCACACAGAAGCTGAACTACAACGCCTGATGGACCGCTTTGCTAAAGCATGTGATGAATTCAGGTTGACCATCAGCCTAAAGAAAACCAACGTGATGGCTCAGGACGCAGACCCTCCCAGCATAATCATCAACTACAAACTAGAAGTAGTCAGTGAGTTCACTTACCTTGGCTCTACCATCACCAACAACCTCTCACTTGATGCCGAGCTCAACAAGTGGATTGGAAAGGCGTCAACAACTCTCTCTAGATTGTCGCTGAGAGTGTGGAACAACAGCAAACTGACATTGAACACTAAGACCTCTGTGTACCGTGCCTGCGTGCTTAGCACTCTTCTGTACACCAGCGAAACTTGGACCCTGTACGCCTCTCAGGAGAAACGATTGAGTGCCTTTCACATGTGTTGTCTCTGTCGCATACTCGGGATCACCTGGAGCGATCGTGTGACAAACAACGAGGTGCTTCAACAGGCCTACATTCCCAGCATGGTCACACTCTTCTGCCAACGTCGCATCAGATGGCTGGGCCATGTGCGTCAAATGGATGATGGACAGAATACCAAAGACCTTCTCTACTCTAAGCTTGCCTCAGGCAGAAGATCAATCGGACGGCCACATCTTCGTTTCAAGGATGTCTTCAAGCACGATATGAAAGCTCTTTGGATCAAGGTCAACAAATGGGAAGAGCTTGCCCTCGACAAGTCCAGCTGGCGACATGCTCTGTTCACAGGTCTGAAAGCCAGCGAGGAAAACTTATGACAGCTTGCCGATGAGAAAAGATCTCAGAAGAAGAGGATGCAGTTCCAACCAAGACCTGACTCAAACTTCAAGTGCAGCAACTGCAGCAAGGATTGCCACTTCCGTGTGGGGCTTTATAGCTGCACAACTACAAACTGGGACACCTTTCATGGGCGCATTTCCATCGTCTCTCGAGATTAACGGAAGCCAACACACACAATATATATATATATATATATATATATATATATATATATATATATATATATATATATATATATATATATATATATCTACACACACATACACATGCAAAACCTTTTAGGGAAACTACTTTAAAGATCTGTTGGTGCATTATAGTATGTCAGATCTGGGTATGTGCAGTTTGCAACTGGATTTAACTTATGGGTATATATGGTACCATTTCCAAAACCTATGTTTGTCAGAAATGTATGTAAAATAATGCAAATCCCAATTTAAGGAAATGTTTTGACAAATTCAGGGAAATTGGAGCCACTACCAATCATATTTTATCTTGCAGAAATAAAATGATATCCAAACCATAAATAAGAGAAATCTTACCAGAAAAAGACTCCTTACCTTGACAACATTCCCTTTATGTTTATCTAAAACTTGGAGTACCTGAAAAATATACAGCAGATGAAGATAACATAACAGCAAGTTTAAAAGAATGTACAGACACAATATGGATCAGTTTACTAATATGTCAATCAACAAACATAAAAATGTAGTTCAAAGAATTAGTAGTATTAACCTATATAATCAATTAAAAGTCAGGTCCAACTGCCAACTGCACAGACCATGTCTGCATTTTACACAATGGCCTGGAGGAATTGGGTCTATATAGTTAAGAGTGAAGAGTAGAACAAAGAACACAGACCTTCATCTGCAAATCTACTGTTGCATATTGTGCCAACAGATCAGGCTCTATGCTGTTTGTTCTACTGATTACTCCAACAAACTGTATTGATCCAGATCTGCCAGTGTTTTATTCAACAACAAATCTGGATCTTTGAAGTCTGCATTTTGAACCTGGCTTACACATAAATGGTAATTTAGGAATTATACACTACTGAATTTCCCCCATTCTTGAAGAGTTTGCTCATAAACAAAATATAAAATTATGAGGAAATAAATTCTGCAATTATGTCAAATTGTTAAACAAATATGGCCATGCACCCATTTTAAATTATTTCAGCCTGTGAAAGACATAAAATAATATAGTGAGAGTATCAGTTGAAGGATGGCTCTCACGGCTATATTCATTCTTAGCAGATCTTAGTCATGTTGCAGTAATCAAATTTATGGGCCTCACACTACACTCAATGATGAATGTTCCATCGATTGTTATTTGAAGATATTGTTCACATTTACACATTGCAATACATACTGTAAGTCATGTATACACAAAATGCTCATCAAATATGTAATTGAAGATTACTATTAGCATGTATGAACAGAAAGAAAATCCTTATAAAAAAAGCATGATCTGTTCATAAATTATTTGGCATTTCATTTGTAAAAGTCATTATTTAGTCTCAAGAAAATGGGAAATCATTGTCACATAGCTATTTGTCACAAGTACATCACACTGCCTGCCAAATGGTTTGGTGAACAATGATTTGGTGATGTACAATGGTTGAAAAGGAAATAGCTTCCAATTTGGTGCTACAAAAAGGAAAGTTTCATAAATAAGTCTGATAACAAGTCAACTTGTAATCTCTGCATCAACAAAATTTAATGTTCAAGAAGAAAGAAGCATATGAAAGTTCTTTCTGCAGGTTACAAAAAAAATATTCCTCAAAGAAACCAACTTGTTGATGGATGGATGTACAACTGGATGGACATGATTATTAGACAGCTACACTGCACCAAACAAACTTTGAATCTAATGCAAAAAAGTTTGAACAGTTTTAAATAAAAGAAATTCTTTAGATATGATGCAAGTGCATTTCAGAAAGATTGTATTTCAGATATCCATAGTAAAATATTTTATGTCAAAGAAAAAACGTTTTCATAATATAATTTTGTACAAGGTAATTACTTAGTGACTTGTAATATGGTACCTGCAAGATACTAACAAAGGATGAAGCGGAGAATGATAATAACACAATGACCAACAAAATATTCGGCAAAGCAAATGTTTTGACTTATTTGTCATAATGAATCAAATCTAGCTATTTTTTCTGATTACTGAAGGCTTTGTGTCTGCGTGTGTGTATGTGTGCATATGCGCATGTGCGCTTTTGTTTGAGAGAGGGAAATATTGCTGATCTACAAATAAGAGAATATAAAGAAATGAGCTTATTAGCTGAAAGAAATGGCCAGGCCAATTTTTTTTCATTTATCTATATCAAAATAGCTACCTAATCAATTTACTGCTTTCATTGACTTTTAATGATCCAAATATATGTACACGCTCAGTTCCTCAGGTTGACATTTCCAATGACAAATGAGCTGAATCCACTATTATAATCGGGAAGGTAAATATACGATTTATGCATCATCTTCATCATTATAAACTTACTTCATATTCATCAATATACTAGAGTAAAATTTTAATTGGGTTTCAATTTCACCTTGGCTTCAATTTTATCCATAGTAGGACCATAAATTAAAACTGATGATTTGTTCACAAGTTTTAATGCCAATTCCTGGCATTATCAGTTTGTCAAATGTTGGACTAAAGTTATAGTAATACATGATGTAAATCCATTTCTTTAGATCAGGGATCATCTCAAAATGAATTTAGTTCCTTTTTCTTTCACTCAGCCACATACAAATTGCGTAGATTCTCTCCTTACTATGATCAAGTTTAAAAACATTCCATACCTGATTTATATTTTTAATTATATAATATAAAACTATCTACATAATTTTACTTTCTTAATAGAACAGTAATAAAACAAAAAAAAATGGAGAAACTATTATGTTCATGTCTCCAATTATTCTGATCCATTAAAATGAACCAGCTGTTTTATCTTCCTGTCCACTATGCTCTATAAATTCTGAAAAGTTTGATAAATGAAATAAACTTTTCAGGTCATTTTTTAACATTATAGAACTTAATATTTATTTCTTGTTTACACATTTTCAATTTTTTTGAACATTACATTTTTTAAAGCACTGTTGGCAAGCAGACACCACTTGATGAAGACAAATGAAATGTAATGGTCATATTTATATTTGATGACCTGATTAAAATTTGGAAATTCCATCAATGTAATTTTTTTTGTTTAATATTTTTTAATGCATTTCAATTTTTTATTTTCATATGAGTCTATATTTTTCTATCTGTTTTATACATACAAATCTAATAAGGGTTTCAACAAAAAAGTAAACAAAAATATACACAAGATCATAAAAAAAATGATTTAAAGAAAGTAAACATTGTCTTAATGTGGTCAAAAATCTACCCTCCCCCCAATTAATGTGACACTTATTTTCACATTTGTTTTAATAAAAAACAGAGTACCGTAGATCTAGTATTAGCAATATTAACTTATTTTTATTGTTCACCTGGCAGCAAAATTACAATGTTCTCTGAGTGTTTGCCCTGTTGTTTGATAACTGAGTATTAACAGATATCTCTATACTCAAGTGAATAAGGCAAGGAATCTGCATAAATGTGGACAATGCTATTTAAAGTATTTCAATCAAATTCTGGCACCATGAACCCTACAAAGTTTAAAAATGTATACTGAGACAGCTTATTATTTGCAATAATAGTAGCTTGTTCACACTGAAATATATGCAGCAATGGTGATATACAGCTCCTAATTACAGCATTTGTAGCTTGAGAAATTATTGTACAAATATGTGATTTCAATGGAAAGGTTAGGTACTTTTTGGCACAGCAATACAAATAGGTTATTTAGTGCCAAAGTAATTGAAATAAAGTGCCTCGCCCAAGAACACAATGGGAGTTGATCCAAACTGGTCAGATTGTAGATCAATCTTTGCAGTTAGGAATGTGGCATGCTAATTTCTAAAGCTCCACAATCATCCATCAAATAATTTTGATTCATTGAAAAACTGAAATGTATGTCAAGATTGCCCTATCCAACGCCCGTCTTTGATTTACCCTTTGTTGTTTGGGTGTCTTAATCCTTAAGTATGTGAAGTGGTCAATGCAACATGTATCATAATCAACCTTCTAAGGAAAATCAATTAAAAGTGATTGATTGCAAATGATCAGATCTAAGGGTGAGTATGATCCTGTGGGTGAAATGTAAAAAGATATAGGATTTATTAAAAAAACAGAGATTGTTTTAAAATGAAGTCTTTAATTTTTTCACCCACTCTTGTTAATATCTCTGCAGCCCCAAAATATGTTCTATAACTGCAATATTGGTACATCTGACACTCTACCAGGAAATAAAGCAGCAAATTTAAAGCAATAGAAGATACCATTCTCATAATTATTATAGGGGCAGAATACTTTAAAAAAGTTTGTGAATTTCCACCCAATTGTTTAGGAGATGCATCAAGGAAAAAAGGACAGATGGATGGACATACCCATTACTGGATGGAGGCTATCATTTCACCCCAATGCTTCCTAAAACAGTATGTGGATAATAACAGGCATATTTAGCAATTAACCAAATATCACTCTCTTAGCTGCTTTGTTAACTCACCTGTACAGACTGTGGGTCAACGATGGTTACAAAATTATGACACCCATGTGCAACAAGTCCTTGCCAGCCCCTGAAAAAAAATATATACTCCCTTTTATTTTGTTAATATTCAAGAAACTGTTGTGATTAATTCAGTAACCTCAACATTTAAATGTTAAACAATTATCTTTATCTGCCAAATCTTAAAATAGGAATAAGCCAGTTAAGTATACAAAGAACACTTAGAATTAACTGAATCACTGCAGAGACAGCAGTCTTTTAAGTAAGTGTAATGTTTTTAACTTCAATGAAAAAGGATGTTTTGATTTTTGGAAGACACATGTATATCACAAAGATTTTTTCAAAGAGTCATTGGAAATAGCATAACTTGAACACTTATGGCAAAATCATTTTTTTAAACAGGACTTTTCAAGGAAGACTAAGTATTAAACGAGTAATGGTAGAGGTTACAGCATATTTTTTTCAGAAGCCCCAAAAGTCTCAATGGCTTCTTAGTAGAAACTTCCAATGGATGATTTTGGTCATTTTAATGTCAGTCTTAACATTAGTGCTGTCAGACACATATGGCATATTTGTCAAATTCCTAAGGCCTAATATTATTTCCTATTAACCACCAATCCTTTAATATATAAATTTACCAATCAAAAACTGCTTCTTTAATTTAAAACTGTGGATGACCTAGGGGGAAAAATCAAAGTCATTAAATACATTTATAGGAATGCATTGATCATCCACATACAAAAAAAATAATAAAAGAGATACAAATACTATACTATATATTCTGATTCAAGAAACTGATCTAAATTATGCAAACCAGTATGCAGAAGAATGCACGGATTATGCTACAGGCTAAAATGCCTTATTCCTCTGATTTCTCAGATGCACACTGACATTATTTTACAGCTTTTAAAATGCACCCTTGACCCATCTGATCAGTTATAGTGTTCTGCAGAAAGTATGGATGCAGCCTTAGCAAATGTTGATATTGACTGCACCAAGTAAACAAACTCTTGCATGTTTACAAGGTGTTTTAAACTTAAAACACCAATATATAAATAATAATTTGTGTTTAAGAACAGAATCAGTGAAAGCACTTTCTAACATTTTATGGAAGATTTTAATTGCATTGCTTGTGTTATTTTCTTTATAAAATCAGTCGGAAACCTTAAGTGAATATTGCAATAGATAATAATGGCATACAATATTTTGCCTTGGAGTACCTCTGTGACTCTTCACTCATTCTGCTGCAAGATATCACAATTAAGAACCTGATTTCTGCAAGTTATCAGCTGATGGTGAAAACTTGTTTCAAAACTAAAACATCTTTATGTTAATAACAAACTTGTTTTAAGAATAGAATCAGCAGAGTTTCTAATTACATATTTTGAAGATTTCAACTGCTGTGTTTGCATTATTTTCTTCATAAAATCTGAAATTGTAAGTAAACCTGCTATGGATTAATAATGTTGGATATTGTAAAATCATACAAGTACCTCTTTATCAGGCTGTCTGTTTTCATACCTGATCATGCATTGAAATTGATGAAAATATACAATTCATAGAAAGTAAAGTCTAAATATCATGTGATAAATGATTTAACCTAGAAGTAAAAAATTTCTAGGTCAAGAACATATGGGACATTGCTACTTTGAGAAATCTGAGAAATGTTGGAAGGTCATGGTTATTTTCATAAATCAATCATTTCTATGAAAATATGATCACCGATTTCAATAAATGAACACTACGGCATGATATCTGTACATGTGCTCTTATGTTCATATTATCTGGGTTATTTTGAACTGATTTATAAGTGTTTTTGACTGCCAGTTTCTAGTGAAGTTTTAGAAACTAACAACTTAAATATGTTTAGCAAGTGGCTAATTGTTAAGTATTTTATACATATTTCTTGCTTTGCTGACACACAACTTCTCCATAGCCTCTACAAATGGAGAAGCCACTTGTCTCTAAAATTCAATACTAACTTGACCCATGATTCCTTAATTTAAATAAACTTGACTTCCTGTTGGCATAAGGATATAAAATACAACTGATGTGCCAGCCTGCATTACAAATGAGGTAACTAATGGAGATAGGAGCAATGGTGGTTAAAACTCACAGCTAATGGGTAGTTGGTTCAAGTGCTACCGTCAGATCAACCTGTGTCGCTACATTGATGTCTCCTTCAGCAAGGCACTTTACTCTGTCTTGGCACTGAATGACCTTTATATGTTGCTATTCCATCAATCACCAAGTGAATTATATAAACATATTAGACATGAACAACAACAAACCTCTAGACAGGAAATCTAAGCTGCTTGCAAGATGCATTATTGGTTTAGAAGGCAATTCATCAAATATGGAATGGCATGTCCTTTTGTGATTTTTTTTCAAAAACTTGGACAAAAGCTCACATTGAGCTGATACAGTACTGCCAGTTTTTAAAAAGAGCTCTTCAAATATTAATAATAAACATTGATTGAAATAAGAAAATATATGTAATTAAATATTGTCAGTTCAACAGATTGAATACATATACATTTAAAGTGACTATTAAAACTCTTCATGTCAATCTCTATTTGTTCAAGCTCTTCTGTGCATAAAATATAAATTTTCCTGAATTGTCTGTGGTGAGCTACCTATCAGCTTTTACTACCTAGCAATAATTTCTGGAGAAAATAATGGATGATTTGTAGCTTATCATTACCCTTACATAATACAGCCCCATTTTTCTACAGCAATAACTTAGATAAACAAAATTATCATTACTATTATCATCACTACCACAAGCACAACCATTACCAACTAGGGAACAATAACTTAACAGAACAAACAGACCAGACAACTAACAATAGTACCATAAACAGCACCTTATATGCACATTCAATGTTTAACAGTCCTCTGTAAAGGGCATTGGCAGGTTACATATGTCTTTACAGATTACTGTCCTTCAGGTCAAAATGACTAAGACCTTTAGTCAAAGTATGCTTTCTTAAAACTAAATTTACTGTGCAGAAACTATTGTTTTCATATTATACATATTATACATACCATCTTTGAGAACTAATACATTTATATATCAGAATGTAAAGGTTTTTTTTATTACCCTATCCCATCTACAGATTTTGGTCAGGAAACAAACCCTAGAACAAACTTTTATTTGCAAAAGTTTCTTTGAGCCATGACCTTTTAATTCTAAACTCTATAATCTTCCTCCACAAACTATTGCAATGGTATATTCTATGGAACTAACTAAATCATCCATGAAATCTGGTTAAGTACATGGCCAAGAACTGAAATTTTATTATGAAATTGTTTTGTTCTTTTAGTCATGGTGATTAGATCTTTGACCTCAAATCAATATGCTTTTACCCTCTCGAACTGCAAACTATCCACAAAATTTGGTCAAGGCATGTGATGCAAAACCAACATTGTGTGCAAGCCATTTTTCTTCTGTCAATCACAATATTTCCATTTTTACCATAAAATCAATAGGTTTTTTTTAGTAGCAAATTCATATTATTATATGGACCATACATTTTCCTTTAATGAGTGAGTCCCTCATAAATTAGTATAATCACACTATGGTAAAATCTGCAACATGTGCCATATGGGTTGATCATTTTATATGGCATGCAAGGTAATTCTGTACAATCTAAAAGTTGATTTAAAATCTGGCATGGAATCTGTATCAAAGGCAAGTTAATTAAACGCTGTGATATTACCTATAGGGCATCAATATGCATAAGGGTCTATGCTTATACATAATCCTGCAGCACTTGGGGAAAAAGGAGTACTGGTTATCCCTTGATAAGCAGCATCCCCAATGAACTAAGTACTGACCTGCATTTCTAGTAGACTGCAGCAGACCATGCCAACTTTTCATTAGCCAAACTAATGCACATATTAATTATAAACTCAGCATTGTTCAGAAAGTAAATTTTCATGCAAATAACTGTTTTAGATTAAAATAAAAATACTTTGGAATTAGATGTGCAAGTAGCTATGTTTTACACTGAAGCAACAATAATATGAACTTAAAACACCAATTGTTCTTATTACTTATGAAGTGTGTCTCAAGATTACACAATGGTCAATCCATAGTGTATATAGGCTCCAAGCAATCAAGTATTTTCTTGATTGTCACAAGGAAACTATCTAGTTCCAAATTTTAAAAAGAATAATCCTTTTGATAAATGTGATTACAGACCTGTCACCATTTTATGCATCATATACAAACCATTTCAGAAATCAATTGAGACCCAGTTAGCATCAGTTTTTGAGAACATTATAAGCATATAATAAGCATTTGGGTGCTTTTCTTAAAGGTTATTGAAGTAAAAGCACTGTTACATCTGCTTGAAGACTGGAAGAAGGCTCTTGATGAAAACAAATATGTAGCTGCAGTCTTAATGGACTTATCCAAAGCTTTTGACCTGTTCCCCCATGATATTTATGTTTGCAAGTTAAGGATTTATGGTATGTCAGATGAATCAGTATAGCTCTTACAGAGCTATCTGTTCAATCATAAGCAGCCAATTAAGTTGCAGGGTATCTTGAATAGTTGGTCTGATATTTAAAAAGGGGTTCCCTGGGGTTAATCTTTGAACCATTACTTTTTGATGCTTTTATCAATATCTTCTGTTTATTACATATAGCTCTTTATATAACTATGCACATGATAATACTTGTCCTTTTCCTCACTAGATATGACTATCTAACTGCTAACATAATACAAGCCAACACTGAAAAGTTTCAAGCAATAGCTGTGGGTAAGCAGACATTCACTATAAAGCCTGCACTAAACATAAGCAAATTGTCAAGAAACTGTTCAACTTATTGAAATTGACAATCAACTGCAATCTGATTCACATGTAAAAAAATCTCTGTAGGAAAGTTTAAAGGCATTTGTCTTGAAATTTACTGGTCATTAGCTAACAAAACTAAAAAAACTGACTCATCTCTAATTTCTTCCCCTTAGCCTGGCATTTCTGCAGTAACAAGAAAAATTACTAAACTTGAAAATATACAAGAGAATGCTCCAAAATTTTTGTATTTCATAAGCAGCTATCATAAAGTTTCACTTAAAAATACCAAATTTAAAAGTGCACTAGAGACTTTCAATATACAAAGCACATTTCCAAATGTTTTGATGATTTAATGTTTTAAATATAATAAATAAAACTTAGATATTCAAATACTTTAGTCACCCCAAGAGTTAAAACAACAATATTTAGCAAAAAAATTGTTTAGATATACAGCTGGCATTGTATGAAATGAGCAACCAAATCAACTTTGAGAGCAAACTTTAATTTATTTAAATCTTTAGTTCTATCCTGGAATGGTCAAGACTGTAAATGTAGTTATCTATAAATAATACCCTCCCAACCCAAAATTGATGACAGCTAATGTTTGTCTTACTGTTTGTTAATTATCTGTCTTAAGTAGTAATGAAGCACTCTACTGTTAGGTCCTTTCTTTTTAAGTATGGTGTAAGCTGCATCAAAGTACACATTTTTGTCCTACTTCTGCGTTTAAATTTCAATTTTTACCAATGTTATTTTTTTAAATATTAAATTGTCAGTTCTACTTTATTCTGATAATAAATTCGCCTTTACTTGCTGTCTTTTAAAATGCTTTGCTAGTTCACGTCACAAGTTAAGCTTTGTGTATTTTGTCCGATTTGTATTTGTATATTTATGATACGTTTGTATGTCTTGCTCATCATGCTTATTGTTATGCCTCTTTTGTTTTATGTTTACATAAAGCTCATTTAAGCTTATATTGAACTATTGCTTTAAATGTTGCCGACGTTAAATAAATCTTATCTTATCATCCTTTGCAAGCTTGGTTCAAATTGGAATTGACACCACCAGACCCACCACTAGTCCGAGTTTCCTCTGACCCTTGACACCCCGTTTTTGCTATTTGGTATTTTATGTTGGGGTGTATCGTTTTTTCTATTTGGTATTTTATGTTGGGGTGTACACCCCAACATAAAATACCAAATAGCAAAAACGGGGTGTCAAGGGTCAGAGGAAACTCGGCCTAACCCACCACATGACCGCCATCGTCATAATAATGTGATGGATCAAGTACATACTATTAATTAAGCAGACTAACGATCTGATATCTGTCTCTTTTTCACTTATCTGAGATTACTGATGGAGCCAATAGTAATGTCGTATATGTCAATCAAGAAACGAGGAACCAGTTCTAAATTCACGCATAAAACAAACAACTCGTTGTGGGACTTGACAGCTTCCACCCATCGCCTTACCAGTCACAAGCACCTTTGTTTTGGTTGTGCAAAACTCCAGAAAATATTTTTGGTGATAATTTCATTACAAAAACTTATTCACGATATATTCTCTGTGATTTAGCTTAAACTAATATCAGCGTCAAGTCCTTCTTCCTCCCAACTGCCATGAAAGACACATGTACACAAACGAATAAGTCAAAAGTAAGGGCAAGTTTATATTAATTTTAATTTTAAATAAGTCAAAAGCAAAAGCCATGTGTTATTAATATATAATTTATAACATTTAAACTATTATAGTTTAGATATTAAATTTTAATACAGCAAAAAATGTATATGATTACTGCAATTTGCTAACGTAATGAAGAATATGCGTTACTTTTGGCAGAGTTGTACTCGGCAGACGGCATCCATCAAGGGAAATCACCCATGTGTAGCGTGGCAATTGTGGTAATTTCTCTAGTTTTATTGTGTAATTCTTTGAATACCCTATCAGTGGTAAAATCACTTAGATAAATTACGAAACTAATTTAAACATCTTTTTCCTAACTAATTTTATCCACGCAACCAAGGATTGCTTCAAACAAAGGTCTTGGTATAACTGCCCCCCCCCCCAATTTCCCGGAGGGGTGGGTATATCGGGTGTGCCAGTACAGGGTATGCTGATTTATTTTTGGTACTAAAAACAAACCAAAAAGTTTTATTTTCAGACAAATATAATCCAACCCCCATTATATAGCCACCCCGTAATGAACCATTTTGGTATGTTACGATTACTGAAAATACCAAAATACACAACTATTTTCAGGTTTTCTGTGTATATTACATATCGATATACAGACCGAAAGTGTGATTTGCATTTGTTTGAATAATAATAGTCATCAAAATAAACGTTGATTTAAGTGACTCTGATATAAATGATTACCTTTTATCTATTTTTAGTACAGTTCATGTAATGATGGAACTGTCGTAAGTTATTGGGCAGGTAGAGTAAACGGGATTGCTGGATGATTGGGACTGTGGCTAATTCGGAGCAAATGCCAGGCCGATTTCAGACCATGGGAAATATTAAAAGAAAAATAATGCAACGCGCATATCCCATATAGTAGTTATTACTGTTTTGCCAAAGAAAATGTAAAATTTTATCTTATGGTTTTAAATTTTCATCTTATAGTTATTAGCAAAATTCTCGCTGAAATCAGAATAAAATAGAAACATGCTATTGCATTTGGATTTGAACCAGAATTACTTTCCAGTTTCTTTTATTTTTTATTTTTTTTTTATTTCAAGGGAGTGCTTCACAAAGTATAACTCCATCAACCAAGACTTTTTAAATTTATATTTGTTTACTGATAGTTAATTGTTTCCAAAATTAGCTTCAGTTTGATTAAAATAAGATTTTATTTCATTTAGTCACAGCGGTGATGTGATTTAGATTGGGACATGTCAGGTATGTCAACATTTTACATCAGCATGATCACAGTTTCCTCAGGCATATTAAATTTGTTTAGGCAAGCCCATTGGCACCTCACTTAGAATACAGGACAGTTTTGATATAAAATTAGAGGGGTCCCTTTGCATTGGGCTATTGTTTTGTTTTAGCACTATATGAAAGTACTAAAAGCATTCACTAACTTTACATATTTACTTTACCATTTAATGATATAGATGAGTTGGGAAAGTATTTTTTTAAAAAAAAACCCATGTATTATGCATTTTTTGCAGTATTTAATATTTACACAAAATTAGATAAATAGGTTCTTAGATTATTTTGTTCCAACATATAATTAATTGACAGATGAACTAATATATGATTCAAGAATCCATTCCTCTTCACATATAGTGTGAGTTCTATAAATTAAAGGATAAATGTAGTTTGAAAGGATTCATACACATACATATGACAGAACTAGGATATTAAACCAGTAGATTTACAATTTTTGATCAGCAGATTGGCTTCTAAACCAGTATTTTCTTTTATCTGCATAAATGTTACATTCTTTAATGGACGGAAATTGCATTTTTTTGACATATGTATTCTCTTAATGGTATAATAAAAATTATGTATTCTCTTCATGGTATAATAAATCAGTAAGCTTTGACCACAAGTTGGATTTAGATTCTGATATTTCAAGAACTAATATGAGGCAATATATTGTCCATTAAAGTGCCAATGCCACTTTTTTATCATAAATTTCACCATTCTTCCAATCTAACTAAATTTTGAAAGGAAGGAAATGATTTGCTTAAAGAGCTATCCAACATAAATTCTTCTTTGAAATATTCAAGATCTTATATTTAAATGACATCCAAATATACAGTTTAGAATTAAGATTTGCCACCCCTTAATTTAGTCATCCAGTCTTTTTCTGGAGTGCTCCAAAAGTAGTGATGTGGTACATTTGACAAATTTCATTGGTGACTAATCAATTAACAACAACATTCACACATCTTGCGCAAATTGAATTGAGAGCAAATAAAGAAAGGTATGTCTTTAGATCTGAGAAGAAAAAGCATACATTGGATAAAATAACACTTGGGTGAAATTTGTTGATCACCTGGGGCGATAGAATATGCACAGAAGTGCAAACTTGGGCTGAAGACAATCAGACAGCATGGTGTTAGCTTCCTATGTTTACAAAATTATGTTGCAGCTTTCTACTAAAATCGGATCACCCACAGATATTGCCATTCAACATCAGATTAATTCGTACACATAATAAATGGCAGGGTTTCTCAGTTCAAGAGAGAAATTATATGGCTCATAATGTGATGAAATGTAGATATTGTCTGGTTTTAATAGAACTCAATGATGTTTAAAACCAGTATTTTTCAAGATTCATTGTTATTCAGATGATTTGGCACATGCAATGTTTTGCACTTAATGGTGGCAATGGGAGTTTGATGAAAAAGGAAAATTTGTTTATCTTATAGGTAACTAAAAAGATTTTTGAATAGCATCCAATAGCAACTTTAGTTTCCTTCACAGTACATATTACTGTCTGGTGCTCATTGATGACATTCACTGTGGTTATTAAGTTTCAGGCTTAACAGGGTGTCAATAGTTACCTGGCCCAATTTCTCAATGAATCACTTTGTATTTTGCAAAGAATGGATAATGTCCTTTAATTAGCAGTAGAATGTTGTAATGACAAGACAACAATGATCAGCTTGCAATGAACTTCTAGCTTCAGTTTTGTTGCTGGGTTTGTAAGGTTGATGACTTCTTTCCAGTAGTCCTCCAAGTTATGTTCACCTTACTTGGACTTAAACTGTACATGTATTTCTGAGTCAAATACTCTATGACTTCTTTTTATTCATGGCTCAGATCCAGAAATCTGCAGGCAGGTTATATCACTGTAAATTTAAAAAAAGAAAAGAAGATTAAGATTGATTTAGACCATAAATGAACAATGATGTATTTATGCTTTTATGAAAAATATATCCCAACTTTAAAATTAATTTTCTTGTAATATACTATTAAATTATATATTTTTACATAAGGACTAAACTGAATTTATTTAAATGAAATACATAATTTTGAAACACAAAATGAAAATACAGGACATTTGCTACTCACCTTCACATGCTTAAAACTCTATATCTGTGATGTCCATGCTCTGTTGAATTTATAATATTTCTGAGCTGGTGGTTTCTTAGCATTGGAAGGAAGCACATTTCTGCATTTTGCCATTAATTGAATAAAATATGAAAGAGCTGTCCTCCATTATTCCTCTAGAATCATTTTGAACAAACAATACATTTATAATTAAATATTACTAAAAAAATGAAAATACTTACTCTAGTGTGTCTGCCAAAAAAATTATTATGGTTGGACTCTCAATCTTATCTCCCTTCTGGCACTGATTTGTTTTCATCAGAGGCTCAGGAGACATCATGACCACCTTTTTTTCCTTAGGCCACCATAAATTTGAGTCTCTTGTTACCCGTGTGTTTTTCTTTCCTGACCCTAGCAATTTTTCCCCAAGGTAAAAAAAAAATTATAAAAATTAAAAAGAAATCCAAACATTGATTTGTGTATCTAATGAGCTGGTTTAGCTCAGTTACTTGAAGTGCTTAGTACATTGTATATAGTAACCATTATAATATATTTAATGTTTAAAACAACTATCTACCTACCTACCAAAATCAGTGCAATAAGAAACACACAATTTTCTGTTGCCTTAGAACATCTCAAAAGATTTCCTGCATTTGGCCTTAAAGTCCCTGTATTCCAGAAATAAGATAGTGAACAGCTTGTTGTGTACACGTCAGTTGTTCTTGAATAATGGATCCACCTTGCTTCATGGCACTGGTCATTGCATAGGTTGAACATTTCCAGTCCCAGTAGTCTATTTCTAATTGGTTTCTCTAATATCTTGATAAAATGAGTAAAAATTATGTGTTTCGGTTTTGAATTAAGTTGAAATAAACAATAATTCTTGTAATTTTCAAAAGTTGGTAGATTCTAACTATAAAACAGTGTTTGCAATAGATTGCCTTTACAATCATATTTCTGGCCAGTAGAATCACATGTTTGCATGCAATAATATTTTTAAATAACTACTTGTGTACATATACATATATTTTGTGAACCTCTCATTTGACACATAAGGGGATCAAACTCCTATTGATAGTTTTGATCTATTTACAAATCTGTCTTGAAAAGAGAATAGTTATGACTATTTTAGGAAATGAATGAGATTGGTGGGTGTAATGACATTCTTGTAGGAATTTAAGTTCTGTGAAATGGAAAGGCTGCTTGCATCATTTCTGCTAATATCGATACTGGTGTATTTGGAGCTTCCACAGGCCTGTTTGCTTCAGTCTTATTCAGTGATTTTTATATAAATAGAATATTTAAATTCAGTAACAAGATATTTTAAATGAAAAAAAAAATTATAAAAAGAACATGATTTCCACAGAACTGTTTAATTAATAGAAGTTTCTGTATAATAAATACAAATACAGATATAAAATTGTGCTCAGATCCCAGTTGTCTGACAGCAGTAAGCAAGATTTAGAGAAGGAAAATAATAACAAAGGATATATTACTCATTTTGCTGTCTATGTATCTATCTGTCGATAGAACATAGACTTGTCTCATCTTCATATAATCTGTTCAACCTTATACTTCATTATAGTGCATATAACTTAATTACATCATTAGTCATTAGGGATCATTCAAATATGGTTAGTACAGTTGAAAAAAAATTAAACACTTAATAATATGACACATAAACCAAACACAAGAAAATACCAGCACATATTCTAGATGGAAAAAAAATTTTGCTTATTGTCTCACTTTTGTAATTACATTTACTATATTTTATGTTCAGAACAATTTATCACCCTTTATCATACATGTCCTATCAAGTACAATCAAGAACAACCAAGTCTTATCATATGTATTATGCTAGAAAAGGTAGTAAATAATAATTCATTATCAAAATTGCTTATATCTGATTTTATTTTTCTTTGTATCATTATTAAAACAATTACAAAATACTTTTGGTGGATAAACCAATATATACATTGAAAACTTGTAAATACTTGTGCATTTCAGTGTATTTTAGTTTTTGAGTATATTTCTGTGTTTCTAGTAACATTATGTAATGCCAAGAACAAAAACAATATGTAACCCAATTTCTATTACAAAACTTAACATATATACTATGGAAGTGAACTAAGTGACTGATATTATTAATGCTATTTCAGTATTCCCAATATTGTTCTAAAAGAACAATTTACACAGTATTATTAATAGATTACAGAACTGATGTAATGACTCTTAAAATTGCACCATCATGTCTCCATATGCACTGGGACTCATAATGATTAGCCCTCAGATTTTACCAGTAATTTACAGAATTATCTTGGTGAACAAGGTAGATGATCATGCTTTTTAAGATTTATATGAATTAGGCCTATCATGGTTGTGAATTTCTTTGTCAGTAGGCACACCCTACATTTTGAGACAGCTAATGTTATGATGGGAGAAGTATGGTAGATTGTGTTTATTGTGTTTGACTGTAACAGGATGATGAAAGATAACATCAATAGAGAGAAGTTTACAGTTTACAATGCAATGACTTTATGGCATAGATAAATGTGAGGAATATTTGTTTTTAATCTACATTAGCTACATTTCAGAACATTTTACTACAATCTTCATTAGCAGGTAAATGAAACTGGTTCACTGAAAATGGTAATTTCATTTATTCATTCATATCAAGGAAATAAGCATTCACTTCATTTAATATTACTTTAACTTTATGAAAATGTGAATATTAAAACTTTATAGATGATACCAATTGTTTGGTAGCTGCAGATGGTAATTAGGTCTAATGTATTTTCTTTCCATTGTTTAACTGACTAGAAAGCACAAGGCACACATGAGCTTTCAGCTTTGTTTAGAGAAAGTAAATACCCTTGAGTGTTGAAAATGGTGGACTTGATATTTCATCTAATAGCAAAAGACTGACTTTAAGTAAGTCTGGGATAATTTGTTTGTTTGAATTATGGTTCTTTTATTAAAATAAATGATGTAAATGTTCCCTTGCATAAAGCAGACCTTGAAAGGACTTTAGAAGATGTATCATCCAGTGTATAAATCAGGGTGGAAACATTTTCTCCCCTAGTATAAAAAAAAACTTGAAGGGACTTAGTACCAATAAATATATCATCTTGTGTATAATATGAGCTCAAAACAGGTACTGTTTAAAGTTAATGAAACCTTATTGCTATTCTTTTTCATTTTCAGCCAGTCCTAGATATGTGATGAAGGAGTAGATGTAATCAACAACTCTTGCTGCATGATGGGACCAAATTTGCAATTCAGATCTGAGATTGTTATAAGAGTGATTTTAATGGCCTTTTTTTTGTAAGTTGATTCAGAAGTTGATTTTATCATGATTTCTCACCAACAGTATTTGGAAGGGATAACCTTTAATGTGTTTTCTTGTATTTTTTTTAAAATTCTTGTTTGTTTATTTGCGAATTTATTTGTTCCATTGTTTGTTCAGCATGTTAATCCTACAGCCAATAATTGTTATGTCAGGTTGCATAACTCTTTGCATATTATGCCAAAACTAATGAAGAAAACCAAGATTCATTTTGTTCAGGCATCTGACAAGAGAGTCTCTCTCTCTCTCTTATATATATATATATATATATATATATATATATATATATATGTTGTGTACTATTTGTCCTCAGTGTATCAAGACTTTATAGAGGATATCTCTGGTTTCTTGATTGAAAAAATTCCTTATATCTATACAAAACTAGATTTTTTTTCATGATATATTTTCAGGCAGACACCTTTCTTGCCTGAATTTGTTTTTCCATTCTTATTTTTAGCAGTCAACAGCTGTACTACTACATTGATAAAAAGAAGTTATACTATAATTTTAGGATGGTGACTTTTTACAGATTTAGACTACAAATATTGCTTCAGAATGTGTATTTATTTATTTATAATAATTATTGACTCTTTTCTTTGGAAGACAGTTTTTATTAACACAGTTCTTGCACAGATTTATACAGTGAATATTACATGGGCAGGAGTATTGTATTAACATGAAAACCATTAACAGACTTAAGAGCGTAACATCATTAATCAACATTTTATTGATGATGTTCGTTTACCTGTAAGGTTTATGGTTTGTAGCCTTGTTTATTTTTTTATTCAGATGTGAATTTTTGTGTGTTGGCAAGATTGAAGTCACTTCCAGTAATAGATGCTGCTCCTCTCAATCTTGCTTCTCATTTAATTTTGGTTTCCAATTACGCTATTGAATGCCTGATATCTCTGTAATTTTTAGACATTATTATGATTGTGATGACTATTAAAATTGGTACTTACAGAATTTTATTACTATATGTAATTAAGAATTTCTAGTAGAATGTAACAAATGTAATACACTGTATTGGTGACACAGAATATCAAATAGCAACAGATCATGTTAGTTCAGTCACTGAGAATTTACATGATTCATGTGAAAAATTAATATAAAAAAGCGAACATTTTTTTCTTTGTCTTTAATTTTTTAAGCATTCTTGATGTTATGGCACCTTCTCATTCATTTATTACATAAAATGGTCAGTAAGGGGTCAACAGTCTTGCAATAATTTTAACATAGGTTCATCCTGATTGGAAAAGAGACAGAGTAGAAGCAAGGAAGAGAGAGAAGGAAAAGAAGAAGAAAAAATATAGACCTAAATGAAAATACTAGGTTGAGTAACATACATAAGGACAGATATATTCCCAAAATGTAAACAGAAAATAGTTCCAAAAGTGATATTGCCACTATAGCAGTAAAAATGATTTCACCATTGTGGTAATATAATATTTCTCCAAATAATACATTTCACTATCACATTAAATATATATTAATTGATTTTGCATATAAGTGTCTCATTAACATATCCAAAATTGTTAAATATAACCTACGTTCAGTGATACAGCTATTATTATGATCCTACAGGTCCAGAACCCATTAACTTGTATTGTCCAGTAATATGCTTTTTTTTTCAGTTGGTCTGATGATGCTAAGCCATTTTTTCGTATAATTCAACCAGAAGAATATTGGCTTTACAACTTTCCCAGCACACCCAGCTACTATCCCAGCTGGCTTCTGTGGGTAATATTGTAATGAATATTTTATCCACTGCCTTGCACATGGTTAACATTTGATAGATCTTTTCATTGTTATACACATTCCTATCATAACCAAGAAAATGTTTGAGCTGAGCATATATTTATAAATCCACTAACCTGACTCCCAGGATAAGACCAAATTTGGTTGAGGCAAGCTCAATTTTCAACTTGCTTACGGGCAAGTTGACAACTTTGAGAGAGGGATTCATTATAAAGAAATTTTATTTAAAAGTTTTTGGTTTGGGTAAAATCTATAAAACACTAGCTCTGTGTAAATTATGATAGTGAGAAGGGGTCATGTTTAGTTCCTAATACTATATGTCTTGCAAGTCATATACCCTACAATCTCACCACAATGCATAGATCAGCACCATTATTTAGCATTTATATGTTATACATTCTTTTACATAAATAGCAGTTTCTTTCATCTAGTGTATATGCCAATTCCATCTTGTAGTCAATGTCTCACATTTTCTCATACAGATATGATAATATAAATATTTGCTATTTAAAGCAAGTTTTCACTAATAAGGAATAAATATTTATATTTTTAGCTGATCAGTTTCATTATAGTATTTCCACATGTCAGGATTTGCTGACTTGCTAATCCTTAGTTAGCCTTGGGCAGTTTGTCAGATTGACAATTCTAAACAATTTACTTAACAAAGATTGTTTTTTTTCTTGCCACCAATTTTATGGTGAATAGGTTTTAATTGTTAATAATACAGCTTGCAAAATTTCTTTTGAAAGATATGTTTGGAAATAAAAAACTCTAATGATTAACCACCAAGGGGATTTCTTTAATTGTAATTGATATTATGAAAATGTAGCATGCATAAGCATTGTTTATGATCTGTTGTTTATGTGATAATTACAGGAAACTTAATGCTTGGCAAACAATTAAGTGGACAAAAATAAGTGTTTACAAATCATTCTTAACTCATTAATCCCTCCATTTATGGGGCAAGACGTGGTAGCCTACTTCTGAGCTCTGTAGCGTTAAGTCCATGTGCGACACAATAAAGTGGGTGGTATTATAGAAAGGTAGACAGATGTAGCTTTATGATGATACCAAATAATATGGATGTTCTAGTTGCACTACAAAATACAGAGGGAAAAACGTCACTTTTTGGACCTGAGTTTTTTCTAGCCGAAATTCGCCTGAGGTTTTGATCCGGTTTTGTGTCCGGATTTTAGACTTTTGGCCTCAGATCGATGACATATCAGTCTGAATTGCACACAGACATGTAAACCTTTGCAAAAAGTAGGATAAGATGGGCATTTAGAATGAAGAGTGGTCTCGCCATGCAAATGGAGGGTCCGTTTAGCAAAAAAAAAAAAAGAACTATTTTTACCCTTCTGCTCATGCTCACGCAAAAGAGCCAATGATGATCAATGTTTCTAACACAAATAGGTATTAAGTTAACCGAATATGTCTTGGAAGTCAATGTATTAGCATGTATTCAGAAATATCTCCCAAAATTGATTTCCTACTCACATTTCAGGCAAAAACGACAAAATCCTCCAGGGGTTAATGGGTTAATACTGTACTAGATTGTCAAATATTTTGATGCATGTCACTGATTTTTAGGAGACAAGATGATACTTGCAAAGTCAATGGATAAAATTAGTGTTTACAAATTCTTAGTTGTGAGTAAAAATAAATCATAAGTCTAACTTGAATTATTTCTTATTTACTTGAAAATCAAGCTGTTTCCTAACCTTTTTATATTTATACATTTATCTGTATCTGTACCCACCCATGTCTGCTTTTGCTCTTCCAACTAATTGTGCTTTAACTTTCTAATCTACATATCTATTTACATGTGTTATTTAAATATATATTTTTGGATAACTTGAATTGTTGGTGAATGGTTTTAAGGAACCAAAAAAGATAAAAAGAAAACAAGTTTAAATTAAATTCCTTCAAATATATCATATTTTATTTGATCCTATGGTTTTACTCATGTTTACTATGTTTGGGGCAAGCTCAAATTTTCTAAGGACAAGTCCAATTTTTCAGTAACCTTGCCCTTGGCAAGCTGACTTTTATCAAATTTGTAAATTAATACTCAGGATTAGATTTGTGGGAGATAAAATTGAATGCCACCAAGTCATCAACAGTTGTGACCTTATCTTATGTTATCACAAAACAGTTATTATTAATGTGATGATAACCCAGTGTTGGAGATTTTTTTTATTAAAATGCAAGATTTTGTGAAGTTTTTCCATTCCTTGGATTCCTCAGAGTAAACAAAAGCTAAATTATTAAAAAGAAGAACCCCCCCATGAACCTTGTGACTTGATTTCCCCTAGGGTAGGTAAAGCATCTTTGGATTTAGAAGTCCAGAGGTGGGAGTTAAATGTCCCACCCAGGAGCCCAGTTTGTCATTTTTGAAAAAAAAGAACAGAAACAGAATATTTGCATTTCTGTCCTTCCATCACAATTTCTATTAACATCAGTAACTTTAAGCCTCACATTATACTACTGTCCTTCGTATAATGTGAATATGATATTTGAATGCAGTAGATTGATTAAATGGTTCTCTCATTGCTACTCAATCTGCTTTACTTTAGTTTTAGCATACAGGGAACCAATTCATGTACTGTTACGACTTTGCCTTTTGGGAACATATTGTAGTACTGGTACTTCTCTTCCTAGTTTTAACATACCATGATAACTCAAGAGCATGTGTGGATCTCATTTTTTTTTTCTTTATAGAAAAGGCATAAACTAGGCTCCTATTTTCTTAATATTTGAATATTGCTATAACAAATTTGTAAATGAAATTTCAGTATATTGCTTGTTTCATTATGTTGAAAATGGTACTTCATGCTAATTTGGTATCATAATGAAATTTGAAAATTTGTATAAGAAATCTTTTAAGATTGTCTTAGTGAAAGTATTTTCTCAGTAAAGGACATAATATATACAGTGAAATTTTGATCAGTGAAAATGTTTGGAAATGCCTACTGATGATGATGCTGTTAGAAATAAATATTAATGAAAAGTCTTGTCAAGTGAAATTCACATTTTAAGTTTATTTTTTAATTCAATTTCTGTGTGAATATTATAAATGTGACATTCTCTCTTCTGATCCAATGTTATAAAGAGTCATGCTTGTCATTGTGATGCCCATGAGTGCTTCCATATGTACCTAATTTAATTATTACATAGTAGCTAAACTGGATTTATTCTTATAACTGTTGAAAACTTAATGTTCTTTTCGCATGATAACAAAGGCTGATTACAATAAACTGGAATATTTTTCAAAATGTCTAGTGATATGTTTAAAAATAGCTTGCAAGTTCTTATGAAATGCACATATTTGTGTCATTTTTTTATCAGATTTGTTTCAAAACAGGTAATTGTTCTGGGACTGAGGAACTGCTGTGTTTTTCTTTTATCAGTACCAATGATAGAGGACTATACACAGTCATTGTTATATACTACCATCAAAGTGACACTTATAATTGCTTTCTTGAGAAATTAATAAGTACAAACATATTGGTGGAGTTGTCTGTAGTAGTTTATGAGTATAATTCTAGCTATTAAGGTTCATCCATTGGTATTTGCTTGCAATTGATGCATGTGTTCTGACCTTAAAAGTGAAGCAACCTCAGATTTATAATAGATCAAACTTTTGAGAACTGCATGTACACTATACCTGTATTGAATATCTTCATCAATATTGACTTTCATTGACTTTTTCAGATTTAATATCCATAAATTATAAAATCTGTTGCATAAATATTTTGTACAATAATTGGGATTATTATAATTATAACGTATCAACAAGAGTACTATTACATCCCCCCTTTTCACCCAGCTGTTAAGCAAATTTTAGTATCTCTTACTATTTCAAATCCTCACCTTTGCCATGATTAGATGATTATGAGTGTTGAAATGAGAGGTCTATAAAGCTGCCTCCTTATTAACATATTCCTTTCCACTCTATAACATTTGAGATAATGAGAATATATATATATATATATATATATATATATATATATATATATATATATATATATATATATATATATATATATATATATGCATTAAACTGATGATGAACAGTGCAAAACTAGTATCTAACTAGCCTGAGTGCTTTTGACACTTAATGAGTCTTTTTCAAAGGCATATACAAAACAATGACAAAATAAAGAAATAAAACGTAGAAAACATTATGTTTGTAAAACTCTACATGGCTGTTTTTACATGAAATATATACTTATACTTATACTTATACTCATATACTTATAGATGCATTTTTTCTCAACCAGCCTATATAGACTTGTTGCAGATACTGAGAATTATTTGTATTCAACTAAAATTATATAAGCCATCTATAGGTTTAATACATGTAGAAACAGCCATGTAGAGTTTTACAAACGCAACATTTTCTAGGTTTTATCTGCACTGTTCATTGTCAATTTATTGCATCTATCTCAGTCAATCCCAGACACACATTATCTCTTGCTGGATCCAGTGTGCTTCAAAGGGCTGTTATTCGCCATATGATTTGTATTATATATATATATATATATATATATATATATATATATATATATATATATATATATATATATATAATCTTTGCTAGAACATAGTACATTTGAAGCCTCATCTTTATTATCCAAGTCACAGGTATATATTTTTATTTTTCCACTGCACTCTTCTTTTGGATCTTTGCCAATAGAGCCTCATGTAGACCTCAGTACTGGTTATGGCATTATTCCCTTGATAACCAGTACCCATGCTTTGGCACAGTTTAGATCATAGAGCATTGGCACAATTTCAACCTACAATGTTTAACACTGGATCCAGGTACAGTGGTCTTTTTTTCCCTCTATACTCAGTTCCATACCCAAAATACAGACAGCATCTGACGCCCATTCACACTTTGTCCAGCTCCAATCTTGTCACAGACTTCCAGCATAATTAGCACACTTCCTGTATAATTAGCACCACTTTACTAACAAGTACTAGATCCATAAAGATTTCACAGAGCAGTACCAGGAAGGTATATCACTGGTACAAATGTCATAGCCATCCAGTACTGGATATTGTGATATTTCCCATTCCCAGACATCTTGGGCCTTTGGTGACATTTAAATTAAATGCCTGGAGATCACCATAGTCTAGCATTGATGGACTGCCAGTTTCATTCACTGTCCTCAACGCTTTTCATTAGTTTTATTGCTGCTACCTTCGCAGAAGGTTTACTTGCCACTCCATTCATAAAAATTCAAGGACAGAAGCTCGAAAACACCATATTCCTACTTTGATCCAATGCTATCCAGGGAAGACCCATCCTTCCAGCCTCTGCCTCCTACTCAGTGAATGACCTGTTTCAGAATTATCATAGCTGTCAATCATAGAGTCTAGTTGAGTTGGTGAGATTTTGCACTGCTTTGTAAAGTAATTGTCATACTCCATTGTTGACAGGCCAGTCTTTGTGTATGATGCCTTTTATCAAATTTATTCAGGCTTTCAACAAGACATGTAGGTCTTTTGCACTGAAGACCCATCTATTGGCAAAGACAATGTGTGCCTGCAGTGTTGAAACCTTCCAAAAACATACAACAACTTGTTGGTAGCTTGATAGCATTTTCTCTGCATGGTTTCAGTTTTATATTTCATCAATCTGAACTCAGCCTAGACACCATCATTAAGAACACAGCATACATTTCTGGGAGTCAGTCTCACATATTGTTCATATTCTCAGTAGGTCAGCTCAACACTCTAACATTACTTTGCTTATTAATTTCTGACTTGTGGATAGTGATGCAGTCATATCTATTAAGAGACCATTACAAGGTCATCCATGAGCCACTCTCTTTTGTTCCAGCATTTTATTTTATGGCTAGATAGAGGAAGTCCCAGGCATAGTTAAGTTCTAAATGGACTGTCTGAATAGAATCTAATTACCCACACCACATGGTCCTTTGACCCCTTGGTCTTTAGTGGAATTTCTACCCGTTGGGGTCACTATTTGTGGCCCTAATTGCAATGAGGTGGAACACCAAACTCATGACCATTATATTGGCAGTCACAGATCCCAAAATCCTGGTAGCTGATACCATTTTCATGCACTGGAATGGTCTCACTAAACACACCTTTTCCCCTGTTTGATTCTGAAAGTCTTGCATTAAGCAAGGGAATCTAAGTTCCAACTAAATCTTATGACTAATATCAAGCAGGAAGTATCATGGATCAGCTACCATGCAGTTTTTTTAAAATCTGAAACCAGAGATTTTGAACCATTTGGCCTGCAAAAATATCAAACAAGTCTGTAGGAAGAAGTATTTATATGAACAAGTTGTGGACAGAATTGTGTGAGCAAGTTGGCCCATCACTTTGGAAGTCAGTGAGGGAAAATAGTTTTCTCTCTGTGGTGCAAGTAGGTCACATCTCTCTTTTCCACAAATAACTAACTTCATCATATACTGTTTGAGAAGAACATGGTTCCTGTTGCAATCAATGGGTTATTGTTCCATGATCTCAAATACATTTTGCCCTCATGAAAGCAAAGATATACATGACAGAACATTTATATATATATATATATATATATATATATATATATATATATATATATATATATATATATAAACGTTTGGTGGCCTAGTGGTTAGAGCATCCGCCTTGGATGTAGGAGGTCGTGGGTTCAATCCCCAGCTGAGTCATTCAAAACTTACAAAAACGGTACTAACAGCTGCCTCGCTTGTCGCTCAGTATTAAGAGGTTAGTGCTAGGACTGGTCGGCCTGGTGTCAGGATAATGTGACTGGGTGGGACATCATACTACATATCTGTAGTGTGATGTCCCAGTGCTAGGCATCACTATAAACTGCCACACTGCAGACATCATAGTGAAGTAAAAAATCATAATCACATCACATCATACAGTGTATATATATATATATATATATATATATATATATATATATATATATATATATATATATATATATATATTATAAAATAAACAACAACACATAGAATGTGTGACCGTTTTGCTTTATTGCTTCATCAGATTGAAGTCAGTTACTTACGTCATTAAATATGCTCAGTTACTAAGTGATCATTAATATAAACAAGATGACATCTATTTACATTTTAACCTGTCATGCTTTAACGAATAGTTAATATTGAAATATACATTTATAGCATATATTAATATTTTAATACATAGATATACATATACATTGTTATAGCTGATTTTGAGATGGAACACCTATTAAAAGAAACCAATTGGAATCACCGTCTTAATATGGTATATTCAAAAGGCCTATATTCCAAAACACTATAACATTCATTAATCAAAATTTTTTAAAATTATGTCCCCTGTTTACAATTATGTCCCATTTACAGTTAGTTAATAATAATTTTAATTATTTTAATTTACTGAATAACTTAATTAGTGAAAGTATAAACTAATTTGATAAAAATAGGTTTAATAATTCTTTAAAAATGAAAGACCATTTTAAAATTCTGAATAAATTATTAATTATTTATAAATACTTATTTATTTTATGCTTAATATAAGTATTATGCACAACATATTGTATTAGTAAGTTTTCATTATATAATTTGAGTTCTGTTAAACTATTGACCATTCCTCATATTTTAAAAAAGAAAAATTTAAATGAGTTTTTATGTGATAAAAATATTAATAAAACTGTTTATCTCTTTTTATCCATAAAAGTTTATATATATATATATATATATATATATATATATATATATATATATATATATATATATATATATATATATATATATATATATATATATACATACATACAAAAATACAGTACTTATATGCCTTGTATATTGTTAATTGACTGAAATCTGCAGATTCTAGTCATTAGTCATTCCAAATTTTAATTTAGAAATCATACATGTACATAAATATTATAAAATACTGAATCAGTATTTTCTTTCTTTTTTCCAGATTACTGTTATTCTTGTGCCGACAGTAACAGTTGGAGGATTCTGGATCCTTAACAGAGATGTTACTGACCTAATTCAGGGAGTTTTAGGTTGGCTGAAATATACTTTACAGTTGCTCTTAATTATGGGAAAGTCCATTAAGAACATACTAAGATTTGGCAAATTGATAAATGTAGATGATAGAATACTGTATTTTACTTAATAAGTGCCTAGTGTCCTTAGAATATTAATTTCTTATTGCAGTAAAAATGTTGCTGTTGTTGGAATCTCCACCCTTTTTATTGTTCAGCATTATTGAGAACTTTATTCTCTATTCAAGTGAATTTCAGAGTACTAATTCTATACTCAGGTTTTTTTAAAATTAATTTTTTAAACTTCCTCACATTTAAATTTAGCGAGTGTGTCATAAGGCTATTGGCTAATAAGCATGGAGCACACTTAAGCTGTATGAAGTCTGTAACATAACATGAAAAAGAAACAACCTTTCATTAGCAAAAATTACATGTATAACTTGTTTTGGCATATATGATTATTACATATAAATGGTATAAATTTGTTTCAAAAGACAAGAAATTGATTTAATTGTGTTTTCTTATTTTTTTTTTGTTGCCTAATTCAGAGTTGTGTATAACTTGGTAAGACGATGACAAGAACTGAGCATTTATGAGTTTTTGTAACAGTACCTCTCTTATTTGACCCAATCATTGTTTATTCATTATTGCATTAGGCATTTTATGTCAGTGCACTAGTAATTATGTTTTTATTTTGCCTTGAAATTGTATATACCTTACTCATTAAAATATTATCCCAGTATGACACTCATTAACAACAATATGGTTTTTGATTCAATACTTGCAGTTAGGCTACTGAATGTGCTTACACAATGGTGCCACCAGATGTACCATATATTCTTACATATAAGCCAGATAATGTAAGGAAAAAAGGCCTGG
This sequence comes from Potamilus streckersoni, assembly GCA_016746295.1. Taxonomy (NCBI): domain Eukaryota; kingdom Metazoa; phylum Mollusca; class Bivalvia; order Unionida; family Unionidae; genus Potamilus; species Potamilus streckersoni. Next base: position 953,434 of record JAEAOA010000270.1, on the reverse strand, counting down.
AAAAAGGGGGAATTGTCTTTTCTAAGACATATTAATGTGAAAAAGTCATTTTTGGTGTCCTGACACTTATTAAATTGTTACAAAGAATTATGATTTGTATTGTTATTATTTTGCATGAGCATATTTTCTTATATCTCCAACATGAAATTAAGTCAAGGTAAATACAGACTTCATAATTTGCAGACTGGATGAGTTTATATGGGAGACCAGTCTAAACTATAATGTAAAGCACTTTCACAGTGCAAATCATGCATAGCATCACTTAAATCCTTATTTATGTCCAAATGAATTAGATGCAGATTGTGTTTTATTTATTGTTTCAACCTAATTGCATTCTTCCAGATAACATTTCAGCTAATCCTTAATAGCCGTTTTATTTATGTTGAATCACATGCTCACAAGTTACACATTTTCTATGAAATAAATGATCCTACAAACTGAGGTAATATTTATGAAAAGGTATGCACATTTAATTGAACAAGGCACATAACTAGATTAACTGTTACATGTTCATGAACAGTGGCAATAATAAATGCTAAAATTCTCATTATTTATCAACCAAGATCATCATCAATCTATGTTAGTTTTGTGTTTTGGCTAAGCAACATCATAATTTCTACACAGTGGAAAGCCTGATGTTTCAGAATTTCCTTTGTTGATAATTGGCAGATTTGTCTTCTGTTTTCCAACAGCAATATAGGCCAGTTAATTATTAAAACCCTGAAATTGGCTTGTGTTTTGACCAGCAACTATACCATTATATTGATGTGTAATTGACTTTCATTCCATGATATTAGCATGATTACTGTAGTTTTGTAAAATGGGGTGTAAGACATACCTGTCAACTTTTCAAAAGCCATGTAGGGAGACTGAATATAAAAATAAGGAGTTTGGGACTTAAAATCAGGAGTTTTTTTGTGGCATCCTTTAAGCCTTCTTTTCACTAAATATTGACCAATCTTACAGGTCAAGTATGCATGAAATTTGCAAAAGATGCGATGTTTCTCCCTGTGATGTGCCTTATTTTACTACAGGACATGCCCTAGTTTTATATTCTGGTCAGCTGTGGCCAAACTGCAAAATAGATAAAGCTTAGTCTTAAATAAACAAGCCAGAAAGCCAGCATGACTAATTAAAAGTTAAATCATTATCAATGCAAATATTTTGTGAAAACAACTGGCCCTCAATCATAATTCAGAGAAACCAAGTTTATACAACTGTGTGTTATGCATGCACCAGCAATTGATTGGCAACTTAAGGATGCCCAATTTTGTTGAACTAAAGGTACCTAAATAGGCAGCCTTACAATACCACATATGTGGCAACTATTTTCCCCTTTTATATATAATCTTATTTCTTTACTGCCAGCTTGTAAAGCATTTAGTATTGTTTACTGTAAAACATGTATTCTGAATTAGTTTCTTGAGGACACATATGCAGCATGGTGTGTATTTTTATTACTTTAATTGAATGATGGTAATTAACACTCATATATACAGTATAAAAATGACCTGTTCACTCTTGTAAATTTCTTTGGTGGGAATGGCACTATAGCATATGGAGTTACATGATTTATAGTGATGATTCTTGGGATTTAAATAATTGTTGATATTTTTATGTTGTGATTTATTTATTATTTTGTTATGGTTTATTTCCTGATTTTTATATTGTTAAAGAATTTTTTTAATAAATTTATGTGAATAATGTTTAAACATAATATTCTGTTTAGTGAAGAAGCAAATTCTTTCTCATAAAGTAATTATTTTGTTACAACAATATTCACAGGTGACACAACAGAACATGGCTTTCATTGGCTGCATATAACATGTTTATTTATGTAGGATTTTGTTTGTATAGAATAAATGAAAATTGAGGACATAATGTAATAATTGGTAGTTCTCTCAAAAAATCAGGAGGTAGTATGAAATCATGAGAAAACAAAAAAAAAATTACTTTTCAAACAAGTTTTTACCATTTCTTTTTAATAAGCATACATGCCAAACTTGAGAGAAATAAATGTGTAATTTTGTTAATATAAGTTTGCCTAAATAAATACATTTAGAACTTACCATGTGCATCTTGTAATGTCCCAGAGTTGTGGGTCTGCTTATACATGGGTCATGCACTTTTTAGTGTTGATAACTATTAAGTTTGGAGGTTGGCTTCGTGATTGGGCTTATATGCAAAATTAAACTTTATGGCAAAAAGAATAGGTACATCAGTGTATCAGTAATTTTCTTTGCCATAAATATGACTGCAGATGTTTGAAATCAACTAACTAAATCTTTAAAACTGCTTAGAGTTTATTTCTATTCACTTGGTACATGTATGTTTATTCAAGGCATTTATACAGTTTTAATTTTCTTTTTCAACAGGAGCAAATCTATCAGTATTCCTAGCTGGGTCCATTACAAATTGTCTTAAGCTTGGAGTTGGAAGGTACACACTATAAAATCACCATTTGTTTTCCTTTTGATTTTATATTTTGGACAAAAACATTAAATTTTCCCTTTCTTAGCAAAGTGTTTAATTTGGTTTGGATGCTAGAAAATACATTTTCCTTACAAGTATACATTATTGAGAAATGACTTGTCATCACTGTAAATACAATGAAACATATTGGTTTCTTGTTAAATAAGCAAAGCTTTGCTGCACTCTCTCTCTCCTTTTCATCTTAGTTAGATTTTTATTAACACATAATGAATAGTTATCAGTTCTTTGCAGACCCAGGCCAGATTTTTTAGCCCGCTGTTTCCCAGATGGTCATATCAAAGATGACATGAAATGCACAGGGAATATCGACATAGTGATAGAAGGGTACAAAAGTTTTCCTAGTGGACATTCCTCACGTAAGTAAAATAATGTAAACAATAATACTTTGACATCTTGTTTTTTCACCACAAGATAAGTGATATTTTCACCACAACACCACCTTCGAACTACAACATTTTATGCTGGTGGAATTTCCCAGGTGCTGTCATTGGGCATTTATTCTAATTATAACTAATTTATAGTATGGTTGCCATATATATATATATATATATATATATATATATATATATATATATATTGTTGTGTGCACTTCTTTTTTTTTCTTTCATTATAGAAATGAGAACATGGTGCAACAAATGCAAGAGATTCATAGTAATGGAGGACATTCATGAAACATGCATCCTCTGCACCAATTGTGCTTCATTACTTGTGTAAAGTAAATACATTGTGAGCAGAGAATACATGCTCTAATGTCCTGACAAAATAGCTCAAGGTTTACTGAAAAATTATCCCACATCAGAATCTGATGCTGAGATGCCCCCTCCACGTCCCCATGAAGATTCAGAAGACAACACCAGATCTTAATAAAGTTGTAATGAGAGAATATTTCCACCCAAGAGTTGGAATCTTGCATACTCGATATAGTAAATAAGGTTTTATCATTGAGATTGTCAATGACAGAACAGGTATTTTCAGAATCGCATTATGGATAAGCCTTTAGCTCCATCCACAAGGCATGACGATTCCAAGAAAATATCACCCTGCCTATGGGGATTGAGGGATCTGAATCATACTGATCTCCATCTATATTTTGTTAATATGCAATACCCCTTACTCTGTCCATGCACAGCAATGTTCTTGCTGGATGTGAGAATTTATTATTTGACTTGTATGGTTGTATGTGCAGCTGTCTGGCTGGACTGAATGACTTGTACAGACATATGGATAACTAGCCATGCCATACCATATGACCATCATGGCATTTGTAGTATGCTGTTAGGACTGTTGACAAATGAATGTGCAGTACAGAAGTCCCCCTCTTCTGCACCGGGAAATTGGCCTTATAAGGCGGGTGGCCTTTCCAGAGGGGGACTAAATTTTTTGTGAGAAGTATTTGTACGAAGTAAGAAAGCTTCATTTTTCAAAGTATTTAATATCTTCGTTTTAAAGTAACATGAAATATTGAACGGTTCTTGTGCTATAATAGTTGAGTTATTTCAACTGAATATGCATTATTCTTATTCTTGGCGTAAGTGTGATATGCGAGGGGATGTTGTCATGCACATTGCAAAGCCATTCAAAAATGTCATTTGAATCTTGGTACATACGCAATTCTCTTTCAATTTGCTCCATTTTCCCACTGCTGCTAAATAACTTATCGGTTACGATGTTATTTATTTGAGTCTTTTCAACATAAAATTGTTTTATTCGAGTCTTTTCTACCTAAATTTGTTTGACCAGTCCCCCTCCCCACCTCACCTTTTCTGAAATAATCATCTTCGTTTACGTGATGACATGTTAATGTTTGGTAATGAGTTATTCCGATGTTGCTAACTGTATGCGATTTATGCAGACGACACATGTGTTGAGCGGACGAAATGTTTTCTTCGTAAAGAAGCGACAAGTTGTGTTGTCACATGATTTTTCGGTCTTTGTCTAGTACCCTGTTTCTACTTTTAGCCATTGCTGACCGTGTGATCTTGACATTACGTAGTTATAATCATCAATGTGGCAACTACAAGACTGATAAAATAATTTTTTTATGCATTTAAACAAGATGCAGTATATTAAAGGCAGCGATTGTCACGTGATAAATTAGTTGCAGTCTGGTACCCTATTGTTTTTATATTTATTTTTTCTCTAAGTGCAGATTTGATCTGAACAATAGCACATCGCGGCCGTTAAGATTTATAAACTTTACAATTGTTGCATAATAGCCATTAATTATGTAAGTTAACAAGCTCAACATCTAGCAAGGGGAAGCCATAAAGGCTATCAAACCATTTTTCGTGCAGACTTTTGTATTGTACATCAATATTGCCACTACGCAGATGTTACTAGTATAATTAAGTGTAATCTTAACAATTATCAGTGGATAAAACAGACATCTTATGATAACACGCAGTAAGGATATACGGATTACCTTTTTGTATGGATTAAAATTTGAGTCTTTCTCGGCTTTATGGAATAAACGTGGCTTCTCGTGAGGTGTAAAAGATATAATATTAACATTAGTGGTACATGTAGAACACTTTTTTGAAGAACGAAAACCTGACATCGGGAAACAGAAATCAGATTACTTAACACAATTAGAAAAAAATTGTTCTAGATACATATTATAAAATAAAATGCGGTCACTTATGAGGGGTAAATTTTATGTTTTTGCAAAAATATGCTGGCTGCTGGTCGCGTTAGCCAGGTGGCCTTTTGTGAGGGGTAATTTTGAACACAAATTCGTCGGTGCCTTCAGATTTTGGCCGTAAGGAGCGGGTGGCTGCTGGTGGTGGTGGGGCCATTCAAGAGGGGGTTCTACTGTATATGACCTCATTGCTTATGATTCACTTTTCTCAGACTGGCAAACTGGCTGACCAGCCATTTATTCCAACAGTTATATCTTGTATCAAACATGCTTCACAGAAACACTGATTAGCTGGACCAAACATTAATATTCTTCTACAGAGTGGACCAACTCTATTCATAGAACTAAGCCAAACTGTCCATGGCCACTTTTAACAGCTTTTCTGTGGAAACAATGATTCATTTTGACAATAATGGTATCATCTTTGCCATATAAATTACTCTACACATGGACACATATAGACATTACGCAGCTATATGGAGATGAAATGGAAATGCCTGAATCATCAGATCCAACAATGGAAAGGACAGAATTCAGATTTAAGGAAGTCGTGAAAAAAAATATTGTATCCTGTCTGCATCAGAATGTCTTCCTCTACCTACCATCACTTCTATCTACAAGATCAAAGCCTCTGTTGATGTTATTCAGACATGTTACTCAAGGAGTACTCCAGTGAAGGATCAATCTTCACCTGGAATACAGTAGAGGCAGTTACCAAAGATGATAAAATAGACATGGCCAGGCAAATTATTGAAGGTCATACACCCCATACTTCTTCATTTCTTGTCAGGCTTGGATCAGTCTCTTCCCACAGAATGATTGTGTGATCCAAGTCATGTTGGATGCCTAAGGATATTGTTTATCAGTCTCCTCCACTTTCATTGTCCCATTCATAACAGAAACCTCAAATGATCCCTTGAAGGATGACTACACAGAAGGAGATAAATCTTTTACTCATAAACAAGTAGTGGAAGTACACACAAGTCTTTTACTTATTTTGGCCAAAAAAGTCAAGATAAAGATGACAGAACCCATCCATCTTGCAGTGTAACATGTATGATCAGCTTAGATATTCCAATCCAAACATTGTTGCACAAATATCTTTGCTTTGCTTATTAGGGCACAGAATATCAGTTTCGTGTTCATTCTTTGGACCACAACCTAAGCATTTGAGCCTGCACAAAAACATTAGGCTGTGTAATCTCAAGGTTCAGTATGGAATTCCTTACACACCTTAATCTTGTACATCTTCCCTCCAAACACATCAAAAACATCAATCTTGCAATAAGGAGAATTTCAAACAAAACATTTATCTTGGCGATGTGGTTTCTTCAGCTCCTTGGCTTGTTCAGTGCGGCGACAGACTTGTTACACCTTGTTTGCTTTGTATGCACCTATTACAGATAGACCTTCAATCCCATTTGGAACCATTCAGAATATTAAGATATCAACACATATCAAAAACTTCCTTCTCCATTGGCAAGACAGAATGTGGATGATGACAGGAATATCCATCAAAAACCCACTATTTGAAATTACGATTGATTGGGGAGTACACTTGTTACCAGACTTAAAGATAGTCAGTGTGACATGTGGATGTATCAAGAGGTGATATTTAACATATGAAAATAAATTCATCATTAATGCATCTAACAGTTGGATAGAACACTTGCACAGATGTACAGTCCTAATACTGGCAGACAATACAGGATTGGTCATGTACCTTCTCAGACAGGGAGGAACAAAATCACTAGACCTTTGTGTCATGACATTGGATTATGTTCAGTGGTGTGCCAGATAAATATTCAGGTCTCACATATACCATGAGCAGCTTAATTTTTTAGCTGACTCAGTGTTGAGAAGAGGACAACCACTACACACAGATTGGGGTCAATTGATGATAGATCCGTTTGCAACAAGATCGAACTACAAATTGTCTTCCCTTTTCCAGACCCAGAAGCATAGGCTGTCAGTGCTCTGTTAGTCAGCCAGGAGGGAATGTGGGCCTTCCCTCTCTCAGTTTTGATACCAAAAGTAGTCCAATAAGTGAGGGACATGAACTGCCCATTGGTTCTGATTACCCTTCTATGATGGGACAAACCAAAGATCTGATCTCCTTGAGGACAGATGTACCCAGGAAAGTTAATGCCACCCTCACCCTACTCAAGCAGTCCAGATTGCTGTTGTTCCATCCATGTTGACATGACTTAATTCATCCAAGTTCAAGCCACTTTGAATCACATCCATCAAACAGATAACACATAAGACTTGCTTTCTGATGTTGCTTGCCTCAGCATACAGTGTCATTGAGCTAAATCACCTTTACCTGGACCGAACTACATGCGTTTCAGTTGTTCTAATGACACAACCTGGTTTAATTGTGTAAAACAGATTTTGCCATCACTAAGCAACCAACAAGTAACTATTAGCCCCTTGCAGTCAATACAGAGAGAGAGAGAGAGAGAAAGAGAGAGAGAGAGAGAGAGAGAGAGGCGAAACTCCAATATCCTGTATGCACTCTCAAATATTATATAAAGCATACAGAGAATACCTGCAATGGCCAGAGTAGGCTTTTTCTACCTGTCAGATTCAGAATGCAAGACATAACACCACAAATGCTATAAAGTCAGCATACACTAACCTCACTCACTCCTCATGAAATTCTTGGCTCATGAAATATCTGGCCTGACGTTTGAACATAATTCCTCCATGAAAGAAATAAACCTCATCAGGCCAGTGGTAGCTGCACAAACAGTTACTGCTTCCCACTTATGACAGTGCAGCCTTGGAACAAGGTGGTATTGGTCACTTGCACTGGATTCACTTTGAGAAAAAAATTAAAAGGTGAGACCATTGAAGTGCAGAATTCCCTAGCAATCTCCACACATGAGAATTATAGAGGTCTGTAATTTTCTTTGTTCACATTCCTTCATAATTTCCCAGTGAAAATCCTTCCATATACTTATCTTTCTCTCACCAATTAAAAAGCATGCAGTGTAGATGTGAAAAGCTTTTGGCAGTAATAGCTTTTTTAATAGTATATACTGCTGGAAACAGTTAAGAAAGAAAAAAAAAGACTATTCCTTAACTGTGGAAATTGAAATACATCCTTATTCCTGAAGCCTATCCTGTGACTACCCATATACTGGAGTTGTATTAATTCATACTGTGATTATAAAGTTGTAATTCTACTGTACGATTCATGGTGATACATGAAGATTGATTTAATGATACAAAATGCTGTCACAAATACTCTTGGATTGGATCAATATATTTCATCTTACTGCTGTATTCAAAACAATATGCCAATGATTGTCCAGCTCGAATTCAAGTGCGTGACTATCTCTAACTTTTTAGTTCTTGATTCATAAATCAGTTGTCATGTATCTCTAATATTATCTTTTCTCCATGCAAATTTATTATACTTTGTCATAACTGATGAGCAGAAAGACACAAAAGGGGATCTTTACATTAAAAATCTTCATGTTTTACAACAATTTCTATTGTTTTTCACAAATATACAAGAATTATGACAATAATTATAATGAATAATAAACAGTTAATAGAATTATTATTTTTCCAAGAATTCTAAACTCAAATTAAATATCCTTAAAATAGTTTAGTCTTGGTACAACACTGATTTTATTATTTGGATTGCAGTTTCTTTTTCCTGTATGGTCTATGTGTCACTCTACCTGGCTGGAAAGTTACACAGTTTTGGCAAGGCAGGAAGGGGCAGTGGTTTCAAGTTATGTTGTGTTTTCTTGCCCATTATATGGGCCATCATGATAGCAGTGTCAAGGACAGCTGACTACCATCATCACTGGCAAGGTATGGTATGCTTGCACAACTGAAGCAGCAGCATATTCACAACATATATCTCCTTTGTAACTTTATGATTACTCTTCAGCTTTACCCTTTCATTGACAATTTGGTGACTTTAAAGTCAAATGTAAATAACACCATTTTTTAAAATTATTTCATCTTAGATGACATCATGAGAAGATATAAACAGTTTCATTGTTTAGTTTTATCATAATTTCTTGATAAAATATGTTAGTATTTCATCACAGACGTGTTAAAATTGCATTAGTATTGCTAAACAAAATTATGAGTACTAGCTTTAAAAAAGCTCAAGAAAGGCAAAAATAATTCTTATTTTCTTGCATCCTAGATGTGACTGTGGGAAGCATTCTTGGAGCTGTGATAGCCTCTGTCTGTTACAGACAGTACTACCCTCCTGTACAGAGACATGACTCTCATCTACCTTACAAAGCCATTGAGTACTACAGTTTACCTATTTCACAGGAGAACACTTCTTTATCACCTCAGTTTTCAGTACAAAATGTAAAGGAGGAGCTCATTAAGCTCAGATAGTAATAGGTCATAACTGATAGTTCACACATAGTTTTATGCAAGTTTAAAATGTGAGATTTTTAATTTTTTTGTTTAGCAAGATTTGTTTTTATATCCAATAAATTTGAATCTAATTGTTTTTAGATCTATACAGGTTTATTTTCTATTCCTGATGTGAAAAGTCACTGTAGAATAGATATTTGTATTAATGCCTAAGATTTATTTGTGTGCCTAAAAGTTAATAAAATTTAGTTGTTTATATATCTAATTTAATTCTTTCTGTATAATGTTGTATAGAAAGTGTTAGAAATCCTTGGACTCTCATTAAAGTTAGATGTTGATCCCTACCATCTGTAGAGGATGTAATTTTAGCTTCCAATATAGTTATCCATCTTTCAAGTTAATGCTGCTATTACCTAGGTTTGCATCAGATTGGGTGATTTCTATTATCCAATACTGAACACAATTTATATGACAGTCAGGTTTGGTTAAAAGTGTTTAGACATTGGGGTCTCCTCATTATAGATATCCCTAAGGTATTTCTTTTATTCTCACTTGGAATTCCCTTTTACATGTACATATTTGCCAGAGATGGCAGAGAGTAATTAAATAAAATTACACGTAGTTCAGTGACCTCTTAACTTTGAAGTATATTTGAGGTTTATATGTATGCTTTTAAATATTTTAGATTGATCCATTTTCATGCAGAATGTGTGCTTAATGGTCTCAGAATCTTATTCTTTGTTTACAAATATTTTATCTGTAAAGCCTGGATATTTACTTGAAAACTTAGTCGATATTAATTGGTTGCTTCATTAGAACAAATTCTCTATGCAAAGATTGGTTTCTTTTTAAATGTTTTTGTTTACTTTTGTTAAAGCTTATGTTAAAGTTTGAGTCAAGTAGTCACTTCTTTCAATGAATTTGATCAGATTTGAAGTGTACGATATATCTAGTATAGATATGTTTAATTTGTTATAGTTGGCTGTCCCATTAACATTGATGATGGAGTCTAGAGGACATAAGATTTTAGGACTACCCGGCCCATAGCAGAGTTGCCCCATTAACATTCCCTTCCCATAACAAACTTAGCCAACCAAAATTGGCCCATAATGTACTTGGTCTGTTGCATGCTTTGCCTATTACATACTCAGTCTATTGGTCCACAGTGTGTGTAATAGTAAAGTGGATGTAATTTTCTATTTTTCAGAGGTCATTTCATTTGTTTTATCTTATCAATTTAAGTGTCTTACAGGCTTAAGTAAATCATATTAGTAACAGGATCAGAAGTTTAAGAAAATTGGGACAGTTATTATACTCAAGAAAATATATGGTTTTATCTTTGATAATACAATATATATGACTTTAAATCAACTTTTATTCACTAAATATCGGTTGTACAAATTGCAAAGATTATTTTTATATGGATCAGCTCCCCCTCAATCTGGAACATTCCTTATAGAGAATCAATGAGAAGTCTGCATAGTGAGAATATATTTAACATATAACGAGTCTAAGATTCGGCGAATGTGGATATGTGAGAAAGCTTGCCAGTAGCTTCTTGTGGGTCGGTGGTTCTTTCCAGTGATTTCCTGGTTTCTTCCTCCACCATTAATACTGGCCGCCATGTATAGCCTATCATGTGCTGAAAAATGGCATTAAGCCCCAAAATAATAATAATAATAATAATATTATTTAACATACATTATGCTTTCTTGAATTCTTCTGCACTTGTAACAATGGAAATAACAGTGCCACCTTTCATCATTCAATGGAAGTCTGTTTGAGAAATCTCTAAAGTATAATCAAAATGAATTGTATAAACAGCACTAAGGAGTCTTTAGTACAGCAAGATAAACAGTAAAGGACACAAAGCATTATGTTGAAATTGTGAAAACATGGTTAGTTCAATCTCCTTCTTAACTTTATACAATTTATTGAAAAACCAGAATATTTTTCAGCAGTCTTTTTATTTTTAACATATTTCTATGACACCACTTTACCATCATCACTCACTTTGGCACCTTTGTTACATACCTGTACAGATCATGATGGTGTCCCCACACATTGCTACACCTATATTAATATGTGTATGTCTGGTGATTGATCTAGAAAACTCATTTAGTGTTGTGGGGTAATTTCTACTGAGTCAGGATATGTACAGTTAAGTTTCTGTATTAGCTTGACCTGTCATCTAATTTATAGTTGTATACTTGATGCTTTACTAATTTTACTGTAAAATCATTGGGCTTTTCATGCAGGTAACATTGTCTCATAATGGATACTGTAGCTTCTACATCATAAGTATCAATAATGATTCTTCATTTCCTTTAGTGTGTAATATAAAAAAAAACATGTTTATGTTACTATATAACTTCCACCATGTTTGGACAAGTACAGGTAAGTCTTCTGTACTTGGTTTACTCATTGGTATCCAGCTCCTCCATGCAGTTACTGTCAGGAATGCTTCAATGATGTTACCTATATAGGCAATTAAAATTTTTTTATCCTTCCTACCAGAAATTTGTTATTTGAATTGATTATTCACATTCCATTTTATAGACATAGTTACTATAAATGATGCTTCAGTGATTTTCCCTGTATAGGCAGTCAAACTTGACTTTCCTACAGGTTATGTGATAATAAAATTGATTAGTTAGCATCCACTTTGTAAATACTATTATCTATTATCGCTGCTCTAATCCTTACCTGTACAGGCCACTATTACAGATATTTATGCATGGATACTTGTAAATTCATAAAGTAGGACACTTAGTACTCTACCTGTATGTTTTGTTTTACTTTGTCTTAGAGATTGAGACCATGAGTGAGACCAGTCTGACAACCTCTCAACATGTGTTTTTCCTGGTTGTCATTCATTTAATACCTATCAAACATGCATATTATGGACATTAGTCAATGGACAGCCATTCTTTGGGCACTAAGGGTAAGGCGCATAAGCATAGGAATGAAAACAGCTTGCACACAAAGGCTTGAACCATATCATTCCCTTGGAGTGAGATGGAGTACAACAACAGCTCAGTTACAGTTTCACATATCAGAATTATGAACCAGCTATATGGATCAATACCCCATCTCAACCGCAAGAACTGGACGTCATGCCAGCCAAGATGACCTTGTTCCTTCATGACTGGAGTCGGCCATATAACTCAGATCACAATGACTTTCCATTCAGCATAACAGTGACAACATTTTCAAGATTTCCACTCTGGCAGCCATATTGGACATCAAATCATCACTACTTTTATTTAGGACCAACTAGACAGCATCAGAAGTATTTTAGTGAAAACCCCATGTTGATAATAACCATTCATTCAGAAGGAGTAGTGATAAAAAGATCTTCAAGTGGGCATATGGGATGTCTGAGCAGTACCATTTTCATTCAGGGCCAACAGGATCATGGAATGAATCATTGTGCCAAGTTTGATGGCAGTCCTCCAAGCAGTTTAGGTGGAGAAGTGATAATAAACTAGTACTAAATGACAGATGAAGGACAGGCAGATGACTGACAACAGACTATTATGATCATCCGTCTATGATCCATAGAGTTAATAAAATAGGTGTCTATTTCATTGTTGTTTTTTGTTGTATATTATTTGACATGATCTAGGTCAGCAGGTGGCAGCAATACTGTCAATGTTTCATACTGAAACTTTGTGTTACGGATGATAGCTAGTGAAGTCTGGAGTATTTAACATTTTAAAGGATGTAGATTTTTTTTTACACAGTGAAGAGTTAAAGCAACCTGCAGTTGCTTGAATAAGTAAATCAATGTAATTTTAAGCAATTATTAGTAGTTCGAAGATAATGACTGTTTGGATATGGATATTTAGTGAATATTAAAGTGTGCTTTTGGGATAGATCTGGATGTTTAATGCACAAACAAAATTAGAGGACATACTGACTGAGAACATTCAAGGAGCCATATAAGAATGTACCGGTATTATGATAATTATAGTTACTAAGCCATATTGAGTATTATTAAATGCACGTTTACCATCTTGATTGAGACTCAGTGTGATATCGTCTTTCTGATTTTCAATGTTCACAAAAATGCTCCATTAAAGTTTTGGAATAAAATGTCCAGTTAAAAAATTTTCAATCTTGAGTTCTGCCTATCAGAATGCAAAGTCATTTGTTCCTTTTCTTATACAATAATCCATGGTAACAGCATCAATTTGAGTAAAACCTGTATTTGAAATATTAGGGATAAGCACCTATTAAACTAGAAACTTCCAACCTTAGTAGTAAAGATAATGATAACACTACTTTCACAGTGACGAAATCTCTAATCATTATATGCAAATATACTGTTTCAACTCTGTATCTAAAATGACAAAGAGTTGAGCCTGAGCACAAAATCTAATAGCTGGTGAATCTATTTCTAGTATACCTACTTCCAATTTTGTTACAATGGCTGTAACTAGGTCACACTAAACCAGCTGACATGCATCAATGCTTCAAGCCACTTCTTTTACTAAGTTTTTATGAAAATAACTTTGGTAATCTATTAGACTGCTTCACAATCAGTAACTAATATGCCTATAATTAAAGCTTCCTACTTTATATTATGTTGATGGTACATAAATTCTTAAAGCTTGCTTCATAATGTATTCTTGAGAACTAAACTTGTAGGAAAGGGTGGACCATGGGATGGTAGAAACTGCAGAACCTAATAAAACCAGCAACCATGATGGGTATCCATGAGAGAACTGGTATGTATATCCTTGCCTGTGTAAGTCAAACCTTATATCACATGCATTCAAATCAGATTATACACTACTACACAAACCATCTAAATGAGTTGACTAACTTATGTTACACTGTAAATATCAATGAATTCTACTTATTTCTCATGAGAATGAAAAATTGCTTTTTAAATCATCTTTTTTTTTTACTTCCATGCCTAAGTAAATGGTTGAGATTTGTAGAACACAATATAAAGATTTAAAAACAATATGTGGCTCAAGTCAGATGGAGACTTGAGCATAAAGCAAAATTGTTATATTAGAAAGGAAAAAAAATGAGGTAATCCAATTTGAAACTAATGAAAAGCTAAAGGTTTTAAGTTTGAGTTTTTGAGAAATTTGTATTTTTGGAATTCACATGACTTTAATATGGAACGATGAAGCTTAAACATTTTGCAAACAAACTGCAGTGAATAATACTTAAATTTAAAAAAAATAAAAAACAATTTACATTTCGAATCTTTAATATTTAATAATATGCAAATGTACGAATAATTGCAAAAATACAAATTTGATATGTTAAAAAATGAAAATACTTTATAAATATATGAGTTCATAAAAGAAAATGTAAACAATTATATATTTTAAAATGTCACATATTTCAATAAAAACTATGTAGTTTGTTGAGGTGGGTATTTTAATGATGTAATACCAGTCAGTATTGGATAGCTTTGTTATTCTGGCATGGTATTACCCTCACCCATATTATGATACAAATCCCTCCCCACTGATGAACTTCCATATAGAATTCTGGAAAGAATCCAGAACAAAAAACAGACCTGTCACTGAAGCATGTGCCATAGTCCTCATCTTTCTGGACTAGAATAACTGTGAACATAAGAGCTGGATTTGAGGAGGGAATCTGGCAATACCCACTGGTAGCTATTACATAATTAGAATTAGTTTTACCCTCCAGCCCCACACCCTGTTAATACTGAATAACTGAAATTGTTGATGCAATGGGAGATAGCAATGGCTCTGACCTTGTTGGTAAAGGAATGATGCTCTCCTGATTGTGTGGATAATCCACCTAAAAATAGAAGATACCAAAATGTCAGCAGGGAAAGATGTTTCCTACCCCTTTTGTTCCTTTTAGAAGCAGCCAAATAGAATCAAAAACAGACATATAAGCTGATCTTGGTCATACCAGCACCAAAACGAATGAGACAAAGGTATCTCTGCAGGAGTGGAAGCTACCTAAGGTAGCTGGATTTTGACTAAAAAACCTGATTAGGAAAGGAGACATACCAACTCGTAATTGCCAATTAACCCCTCAGACATCCTTGTTCAATACATAAGAGCCCAAATCTCACCTTTTGTCCTGTGGACACTAAAGTGAGAAAGGTTTTGAAGAGAGATTCTCAATGGAGGCTTTACCCATATATTTTTTGTATTAATGACCACAAGACGTGATGATCCATTGTGGTATCATTGAGCTAGACAACAGTCTCTGCAATTCAAAATACTCAGTAAGGTCAGCAATGCGAAATTCTAAGCAGAAGGCTGGAGCTTTCAAATCTATGTTTAATAGGGATGCAGCTACACTATAGCCCTTGATAACAGAAACTAAGCATTAGTTCTTTTCAGAAAGGAAGTAAAGCAAATCAGCCCTGTTCTGTGTGTAATCAAGGTTATGGTTTTGATTTTGTAAACATCAGGATCATTCTAGAAGGTTATTTTCCATCAGGTAATGTTTTCTTTTAGAAAATGCTAATTGTAACCCGAGGTCGAGTAGAGAACTAAATAATTTTGTAGGATTTTTTGGAAAAGAATTAAGAGTAGCCAATATGTTACAAGAATTAAGTGAAGCAAGCAAGATTTGGATACCGTTATTGTATTTAAGGGTTAGTTATGCTATTGCTCATCTATAACTCTTCCAACCATTTTAACTCTTGAAAATGTTTATGTCATTGAAAATCATAACAGGATACAGAACTTCCTTACGAATATAAATTCTTCTAAAATGTTCTTGACTACCAAAGCTCTTCTCGAGTAAAGGGCATTACAAGAGCTTTAGCAAAAGAACCAATGTTCATATTATACCTGAAGAACATCCAATTCTGTACATTAATCAGGTCATAAAATGATGAAAATCATTCAGACTAAAACTATAATTACAATCTATTGGAAAGAGTTTTGTTTCATTTAAACAAGTCTGACTGAATACTGATATTTTGAAAATTAGCTTCTGAATTTACACGTAAATTTACACATGTATCAAAACTGTGGAGAAGAAAGACAAGATTGAAACACATGGCTACTATATTGGCTATTAATGTTAGTATCACTGTTGTTTTTTTTTTTAGATATATATATATATATATATATATATATATATATATATATATATATATATATATATATATATATATATATATATATTGTTAGACCAAATATCATTTGTAGGAGCTACCGTCAAAAAGACTGAGTACAGAAGATTATACAATATTCAACACAAACTGACTTTGAAAACATTTATTGTTGTATAGTTGGCTGGTTTTTAAAGGAATTTTCAGCACTGTATTTGGCTACATCATACCAAGGAAGTGGGAGCTAAAGCTAAGTGCTTTGCCATACTAAAAGGACCTACAACCCTTGAATTAAAACTTATGAGTCACTGACCCATGCATGTACAAACTCAGTTTTACTTGAGAATATTAACTCGAATGTATACATTGCACATTAAAATAATGACTGACTGACCAGCTATAAAATGTGAATGAAAGTGCATCCATACCACCTGCTCCAAAGTTAATGTGCACTGATCATAACAACAATCATATGTACATATCATTCATTTCAAAAACATGACTGACTGACAGCAATAAAATGTGAATGACAGTATATTCTTGCCCTGTAAGTTAATGCACACTGATCATATTTCTAATATAAAAAAACTTCCCACTCACAAAGAAGACTATCCTCACTCTCATGCACAGAATAAAATAGGTCACTTTGAAAAATGGTACAAATAATCTTCCATATAAAATAAAAAATGGCAGATGCTCAATATTCAAACTAGAAAATACACACACTTGGGAATTTAAAATGGTGGAAAATATTAGTGGAACATCCATAAATATGGATTCACTTGTAAAAATGCAATATAACAAGACCATCAAATAGTTGCTACAATGATCAATTACTATATCACATCTAAGAATGCATATATCTTGAAAACTATATTTAGAAATCTAATAGAAGGTCATGAAAGATAGGAGCAACATTTCTGACTTTACAAGTTTAAAGGCAAAAAATAATGAGAAAATATTTATCAAACTAGTATTTATACAGTTTATCTAGCAGAATGGTAATCATAATTCTAAAGACCATAATCTAAGATGTAAAAATCATTTTCTTCTACCAAAAATAAGCCACTGCAGACAAAATTAAATCTATAGTATTAGATTGTGAACTTGAATTTAGCAAGGTTTGATTTGAATACAAACTTAATTTCTGTTACAGTATCATGTCCAAAATCATAACAAAGTTGAGTTGTTTATTTACTTCAAGAAATGACCACAAACTGAAGGTGACTAGGAAAAAGGTGATGCTTCTGAACACCAGTATAAAACTGCAAATTAAAATGGCTGAAATTCATTTATATTACGTTGGGGAAATACATGTAAAATACATAAATATATGAACACAAATGCCATGTATATAGCCATTACTAATGCCCATAATTATCCCATGAACTTGTTTGGCTAATAGGAACTAACCCTATATAATCATTGGCTGGGGGCAGGGTGGAGGAGCCTGGGATTTTCTTTCCCAACCAGGATATAATTTTCTTTTATCTGAAGCTGTTTTATATTTTCTTCAACTATTAAGGCGATAAATTATATCTGGTTTTGTGTAATAAATGAGAGCAAAAGTATTTTTTTCAAGCCATGTGGAGGTCAGACTATTTATTTAATAAACAGAATTTTCTGGCCTCCCACCCCCTCGAAAATTAAATTGTTGGTTCCTTATCTTTACCTAATTGTTTAAACACTCTAGACACGCAGTAAAAGATAATAAAGTGAAAATATATCTTCTGCACAGGTCAAAACCCTATAACTGAATGATTATCCCAGGGTCAGTGCTACGTAAGGCATATAACTTCTGATATGCTGCACACTTTCAGCCAATTATCATAAGCGATTACTGTCAGAGGAGTACCATTAAACAGCAAATTCTGCACTGGGAAATGATACATCAGTGCACATCTGCACTTGGAACTTTTGGTCCTTGCCATGTATTGATTGCTACTATTGGGTTCATTATCTTTTACACAATGTGAAGTGTTTGTTTTACTTGTTATGCATACACACAAAAGACAAATTAGCATGATACTTGTAAACTGGACCTGAATGGAGATATGACTTTAAGGTACAAGTGGCATTTGAAATATTTTTAAGTTGCAGTATATAAATGTTTAAAAAAAGTAATTGGAAAATTATCTAGGAGAGTTAAAAATCCACTAACACTTAGGAATAACATGGAACAAGATACAAGATTTGTAAAATGTGTATAATAAAGGAATAAAATGAAAACAAAATGCAAAGTACATTATGTAACAAATAAACATTTCATAAAAAGACACTGTTCAAGAGAGAAAAGGTAAATGTATTACACTGAACTAATAATAACTAGGATAGTGATCATGCAAGAAAAATGATTAAAGTAATTATGGAATATAACATCCCAAATTAATAACTAAGAAGCTAATGAATATGCAAACATGAAACCTGCAACACTTAATGGCAGTTTGGCTTGACATAGTGATGACTCTGGTCCCCATCCACACCAAAAATTGTACCCACCTCAATGTTATCATTTTTATCTGGTCACTATCTTAAGCTCAATTGTCCAAATAGGTTGCTTGCTATGTGGAAAGAATTTGGTGTATACAACACTAATTTACCAAACGATTGGGGTTGGGTTTAACATGCAAAGGCCATGGCTTGCTTCTTATTAAGACTTGAATTTTATTAACACTGAATTTTACTTGCAATATTTTTTTTTAGAAAATAAGTATTCATAAACTACTATTCAGAGAAGTTCACTATATTCTGATTTACTTTGCAAAATACCTGAAACACAACTTATCACAGAAACCTTTTATCTGTCACAGACACAAAACATATTACTTGTGAAATATTTGTCATATTTACCCAGATCACTGGGATAATTGCTCTGTGACTAGTTTAACAAAAAACACAATTACACGAAACATTTTAGTTAAGCATTGCAGTGTGGGATCCTATTTATCAAAATTTATTTCCTAATTCTTTATTTGAAAGTACCATAATAGAACAGATGGCAATATCAATTTGGTAAATTTACTATGATGTATAATGCAATTTTTCTACATTGGTACTCAGAAATAATTTATCTCTAGAGAGCTTGTTTGTAACATTACACAAATGCCATTCAATGTGGACAAATATTTGGTTAGCATATCTATATGCAAATCAAGATGACCTAATTAGGTTTTCAGGACATAACAAAATGCTTAATAGTTTTTGGAATAGATTTTGAAAAGTTTGGGATCTACACATCTTAAGAAGTAACAAAATTAACTTCACAATTTAAGCAAAAAGTGTTTAAGGCTATCAAATTAAAATTTAAAAGGCATTATAGAATGCTTTCAATATTTGACACATTTTATGACTTTCTGGACTTTTGTAAAACTTAAACCTTGCCAGGGCAATTATGCAAAATCCAATCTAGATTTGTAAATACATTTTGGTCATGAATTATAAATTTTTTAATATTCTGGGCTTAGGATTATTGGTCAGCAGGAATGCAGTAGGGGTATACATGTTTTACAAATACAAATTAGTCTGTTAAATTGGTGGTTGCTTGTCTAACTATTTTATTCTTGACTTCATCAGAGGTAGTCACAATGACTAAATTGTCTCTGGCTCGTGAAGCCAAACTGAGTATAAACTTGTTAAAGTCTGCATTCTCTTCATTAACCTCTGGATTTATTCCAATAATAGCTGCCTTGTCTAGCCCACTAAAGCTCTTAACTGTGTCAACAGACACAGAGTTATTTCCCCTCGGACACTCTCTTATTTCATTTGTTTCTTGTTGCTTTTTTTCAGAAAGAGACAAATTAGAATTGCTTGTGCCCATGGAAAAGCATGGTCTAAGTCCTGACACATTGGAACTTCTATGCTCAAATTGCTCAAACTCTTGGTCAGAACTTAAATCAATCTCATTAACGGCTGACTGAACTCTTTCTAAATCTTTCCTTTTACCAACCAAAATTGCAATATCATTTTCATGCAAGCCATTCTGAAGCAAAGCTTGTAGAATCTTCCCAATGGTACTTCTGATTTCAGCTTCATTACATGATAAAATGTCCACCCCTTTTCCTGATCTGTAATCATGACCTAATTTTGGGATACTGTCAACCTTTGTAAGAGCAGATTCCTCAACTGCATGCAGAGAGTCCCTTCTTGGTCTCATGAAATGGCTGGCAAAGTCAAAGATCTCAATAGAGTGTCTTGTAACCTCACTCAACATAAAATTGTTCTTTCCAATAACAGCTGGAAGCCCAGCATTAAATTTGTGAACTTTCTGAGAATAGTCCATGAATAACCAGAAATACCCTGTTTTCAAAACTGATCCTGCATTCTGTGTGGCCAATTTACCAGCCAATGAATACCAATCTCCATCTCTGTCTTTGAAGTTCTGCACCTCATCAACCACCACATTACATACTTGTCCATATCTGGATAAAAATATCTCCTCTTGTTTAGATTCATCCATCAATTTACGCCTTTCTGCTACCAAACAAATATTGTGATGCCTGTAAACAGAAATTGAAAACATTTCTTATTCTCTTATTCGAGATTAAAAACAATATTAAAAAAAGTTAGTAAGGACTCTAAATGTTTCATATTATACATCTGCTGAATGTACATATGAATTTTAAATTTTGGCATAGCTCTTAGTCATGGAAGGGTATTTTTTTCCCTTAAATACAAGTACTAAACTCTAACTTCATCTTTCATTTAAAAGTGTTTTGGTAAAGTTCATAATGAACAAAATCTTAATATGAAAAAACCCATATTGTTTCCATATACATGTATTTACTGGCTTCACACCACATACAAATGTTAACTTCAATCATGGCATAATCTGTATTATTCCTGCACTATTGAAGAACTCCTGGGATATTTTGATACATCCTGTCCATCTGTTTATACAGGTGCAATGTCCTTGAACACTATCAAAGTTGCTTTAGACACACAAAACTTGAGTCAATGATAATGACAGAAATTTGAATTGGAAATTTAGCAAACAGAGAAATCAGATGATGTGGATAATATAAACAAAGAGCTATCTAACTGGTGATTTACAATTCACCATGATCAATAAACAGACATATATACATGTAGAATAATTAGAGCACTATAAACTGATCCCAAATAAACTTCTAGTGAAGCAAGAAACACAGGTCACAGTAATCTACTTTTGGAATGATTTCACACATAAATCATACTATCCATACAAATGAACTTAAACCTACAAGAAACCTTGAGAAGCCGACTTACAAGTGAAGCTCAGCATCATTGATGAATGAAATATAGCTCTGTGACCTATTGTTGCTGTTGTACTCAATATTATGGATCCATAAAGCCATGTACATACAAATTTAATGACACTGACCTGATGTACAAGGCTAATGAGTAACAGAAGTGTGAAATATATGATGACCTGCTTTTGGCATGACAGTTTAGTCTTCTTGAAGCTGGATATAAAAAAGAAATTAGACCATGTTAAGTGAGTACCTGAGAAAATAAGTAATGAATGATGACGATTTATTCTTGAAAATAGCAGTGTTCTAAAACTATATTACTGTGAAACTCCACAATATGGTTTGCATAATCTGAAAGCCAAACAAAAAATATGCCTCAAGATAACCTACAAAGAGGATTTTAAAACTCAGGCCTGAGCAAACAAAAACATTGTAACCGTACTTGTTATGACAAACTGTAATAAAACAAACAAAGCTTTCAGTAAAAACTAATCAAAAAGGTCCAGAAAATGCATAATTGAAATTTACTCAACTATTCATGCATATGTAATTAAGCAAATGTTCAAAATAAACCTCCAATTTGCCCCCTTTATTTGTACAAAAATAGTCCTCAAAGGGACTGATCTCTACTGGCTGAATGTATTTTAATATAGGAGTCCATGATAAGTCCATTTCTTATGTTATTTTATTCTTTAAAACAGCAGAGTACTGAACCATAACTGATATTGAGAAACTCAGAAATAATTTCCTACTTGTTTAAGATAACATGTTTACTAGACAGCAGTAGAGTGCCATAAAGAATCTTTGTCATGGTCATTGAACCAGATAGCATGAATTAAAGATGACAAAATGTAATTGTCTCAAACCAATGTCAAGATGTACCACACACCAAACTTGCTTTTATATATATATATATATATATATATATATATATATATATATATATATATATATATATATATATATATATATATATATATATATATATATATATAATTTTCTAGAAGAAAAAAGTTATTAATCTGGCATCATTCAAGGTTTTCTTCAGATATATACAGAGTAGGTTGATACAATCCATTCATACTTGTTTGTGTTTTAATTCTCACACGTCAGTAAAGCTAATAACCAGTCAAGACCTTTGACCTTAAAATCAATGTTGAAGTAGACTATCAACTGATCCACTGGAAAGAAATTAAACCAAAATCTCATCAAACTTTATTTGCAGAAGTTCAGGTCACTGTGTTTAAAAGCTGAATTTTCAATTAGGACCTACTAGTCATCACATGAAGTCTTGGTGAAAAGCCCATATTAAAATGACCATCCAATCAGGACTAGTAGGAATTAACCAAATTTCAATACTGCTATAATGGTCATTTTATTGAATATCCAAGTTAACAATATTATTTGGGACTAACTAGGGATCATAACAATTCATTCTGTGAAAACCCAATGTTGATACCACAATCCATTCAGAAGTTATGACAAAAAGATTTTCAAGATGGTCACTGTGGTGATCATACAGGATGTTCAAGGGACACCAGTTTCAGTTAAGGCCAACAAGACCTTGATGGGAGTGTTTCTAAGTGTATTCCATGGCATTCCTCCCAGAGGTTTAGATGTAGTAGTGATAATGAACTTAAATTAACAAACAAATAACAGATGAACAATGGACAGCAGGCCAAAACATACACTCTTCATGCATATGACCAGTAGAAACAAAAATCAGTAAAATTGGGTTAAAATAAACATTGAATATAGCCAACTGCATGCTTCTTAACATAGTGTATCCCCCAAAGGTGTAAAAAAACTAACAAAAACTCTTGGTGTCAGAACTGGGTGGTCAAATTAAAAATGTGGGGGCCAAAAATGTACTGACAAATTTTCATTTGACCCATACTTTTTCAACCTGAAATAGGTTCTCTATCTCTCATCTCTCTCTCTCAAAATACAAATAAACTAACACACACAATTAACACACAAATGCATTTATCAGTTCATTTTCCTTTAGTTTAAATTCTTATTATAGACCAATCCATTTCATATAAGCCAATACAAAGCCAAATAAATCTTTATAAACAATATTACAGTCAATTTACTGCCTATGATAACATGTGTTTCATTGAACTTTGTTCTAAAACACATTTATCCAAAATTCTAAGAGGCTAATGATTCATCTTCTCTTTAATAAGTTACACTTGGACTTTTAGATCTTTCTTTCATTGCAGCAAAGTTAAAAAGCAACAAAATCTGCAATGACCCCTGACTTTGTAATCTAAATAACAGATTTGTCTCTGCAAGTTTACTGATTTCTTTGTTGTGAAAGAATGTCTTAAGTGATAATGTGTTCCACAGATATCCTGTAAAAAGTTCTTAAACCCTGTCATGAAAGGATTATTCACTTTAAAAACAATATTAGAGTCAATTTACTGTCTATGATAACATGTATACTATCATTGGTTTCATTGTACTTTGTTCTAAAACACATTTATCCAAGTTTGTATTTATGGTTTTGTTATTGATTGTGGAAAGGAACTGTGCATTTGTATTTCAGTTCTGTATGCTAAGCAGTGTTTCCCTTTACACACATTTGTCCATCAGAGATGCATAAGGTGGCACTCACCAGTTATTTTAGTTAGCAGTGTGCTAAGATCTTTTAAAGAAGTCACACTGGTAATCAAAAAAAAATTGCCATTTTCTCTATGTTTCATTAAAGTTAGATTCACAGTTACTCTTTTATGTTCTGCTTCTTTTACTTTCATGGCTAATGATTCTTAGTGCATGCCATTTTAATCTGCAGATAACATTCTAGTGCAACAAACATTGATATTAAACATCTGGATGACATTTTACTGAACTCAATGGAAATTGCATGACATCTCAGGAGATTAAGAGAAGCTGCTCCATCATAACATTGCTTATGCTAGTATGGTTCTCTGTTTCATATGCTCCATATAGCAGAGTGCAATGCAGAGAGCATATGAAACAGGGAACCAGACTATGCCTATGCTTGAAGTATAAACGATGCCATCCCTCATCCAAAGCATTGGATATTAAATAAATCCTGATTGTACTTTTCAAATCATATGCGTAAAAAAATGCACAGCAACAAAAAGTGTGCATCAATTTTTCCATTTGATGGCACTCTACAGTTTCGTATTTAGCATATGGTTAGAATTTTAAAGAAAAAGAATTTCCACGGATTTCCTCACTAGTTATACTGGCTATTTAAAAAAGACTTTGTATATCTTAGGTATTGTTCAAAGAACCATTAATTCCCTTTATTTTGGTGTATTATTGATGGGTGTAATATAGGTTATAGAATATACAGCTAGGCCTTACTCCAGATGTGCACCTTTCAAAAAAGTGCTAGCTTTACTTGCTCATTTTCTTTTCCTGAACTTCAGTTGTAAATTGTAAATAAAAGAGAAGATAACTATTTTACATTTTATGTATTTGGTAATTCATTCATTGAACTTTTAGAAGCTGGTATTGTTTAGTTTAGCAAAATTCATTTTCCCTATTTTAATAGCTGCCAAGGGTAGTGTACTTTAGACAAATTCAGGTTGATTTTTTTTGGAGCACAAGGGAGCAGTTATTTTAGTTAGCAGTGTGCTAAGATCATTTAAAATTTCCAAAAGTACAATATCCAAAGAAATTTCAGCCACATTACATGAAAGTAGCATTTAAGTATGCCAACATTCTCTCCACTGTGCATGTTTAAAATGCAAACAATTTCACCTTACATAAAACACTCTCTCAAAAGTACATAATAATGGTGAGTGCCACCTTATGCATCTCTGATGGACAAATGTGTGTAAAGAGAAACACTGCTAAACATACAGAACTGAAATACAAATGCACAGTTCCTTTCCACAATAAATAACAAAACCATAAATACAAACTTTAGCCTGCATAGAGCAAACCTTAAATGCAAACCTAAACCTCAAACTTATCCCCATAACCTGAAAAAATCTGTCTTGAGTAAGGTCAGACACAAGGTAACGAACACAAACCATTGAAATCTAAAGGCACAGTTTCATCATACAAGTCATAAACAATGTCAAAATAAATACGTTAACATGCACGGTCTCAAGCAGATGCTGATGACATAGGGTAAAAGCATCAACTTTCCCGTACTTTGGACAAGTGAGCAAATGAAGATGCCAAGGATTCAATGACATGCAAATAAGACAAGTATCTGGTGTCTATATCACAAATATTTCTGGTACAGGACCCTAATAACTAAAAGAAACTAATCCATCCGGATTACCCACATATATGCAAAAAGTGTTGTCTAATTATAAATAAGCATGTGGAAGTCAGTGAAAGAAACAAAAGTACCTGACAAGTGAACACAGCCTATGATTCTCTGCTAAGTAGACAATCTCCTCTGGTCGACAGCCTCTCCGCCTTAACTCTTGAATCAGCTGTATTGCTGCCACAGTTTTTCCTGAACCAGGTGGTCCATGGACCCACAATTCCTTTGTGAACTGTTGTGTCCAAAGCAACTCAAACTGATCACATGTTAATAAGAACTGAAAGTTTTCACATTGCATTGTATTATTCTCATCTGACACTAAATCTGAGGCTGGGTATGATGCCATCGTGACAACAACTGCATCTAAAATTTTGTCAAATTTACTTGAATTAATTCTAAAATGAGATGGATAGAGAACTGATGAGAGAATACTGTTTTTCCATGCAGAAAAATCTTGGGGATTAGTGCATAGTCTGTTGATATCTGCCACATGACAAATAATACCAAATTTTTCACTGCAGCCTCCCTGGAGTACCAGTTTTCTTTTTAATTCAACAGCCACCTCCTGCGAGTGTTTAAGTACATGTGGTTTCTGGCATGTAGCAAAGGTAACAAGGTGGTTATCCTGATCCTCACTTATGATCAACACATCACACAAGACTTCATCTGGCCGAGAGTGAGGTATTTTCAGACCCCAGCATTCAGTGGCAAATATCACACATTTACCTCCCTTGCAGACTTGTAGTGTTTCTTTGATGAGCTCTTTGGAGTTGGAAGGAACCAACTTCTCCAAAACATGTCGAGGCTGAGGATTACATGTTTGCAAATTTCCTGGAAAAATAAATTAAAGTCTCTATCAACGATATGAAAATTTTTTAACAGCAAGATGACTTAAACTGTCACCATGAAAAGTTATTCTCTGAGATGAAAAATAAAACTTAATACCAAGTTTTTTTCCATGAAAAAGGTATTTGACTATTTCATACATAAACTTATTATTTGTTTCATCATACATGTCAACCGAAGAAATGAAAACGATGTTTCCCTCAAGTTAATCCCATTTTTATTCTAAATAATGCATTTCAATTTAGCCATGAATAAAGAAATTGAAAAAAAAAGTATTTGCCTATTTCATACATAAACTTATTATTTGTTTTATCATACATGTCAACCGAAGAAATGAAAACGATGTTTCCCTCAAGTTAATCCCATTTTTATTCTAAATAATGTATTTCAATTTAGCCATGAATAAAGAAATTGAAAAAAAAGTATTTGCATATTTCATACATAAACTCATTATTTGTTTCATCATACATGTCAAATGAAGAAATGAAATCGATGTTTCCCTCAGTTAATCCCATTTTTATTCTAAATAATGTATTTCAATTTAGCCATGAATAAAGAAATTAAAAAATAAAGAAAAAAAATTATTACGATAACAAGTGGGCACAGTTAATCATATCTGTTCTACTGCAATGCCGTACTTTGCACTGCTTTAATGGAACTGTAAAAGAGCAGAACAAGCTACATGTACTTTCAGTGAAGACACTGAACAAAACAGCTACAGTGATGTAAAATGAAGTGAGTTAAAAAAATATAAAGCAGTTAAGAACAAGACAATCAAGGTTTGTAAGCATTATTTACTTATTTGATACTTTTAGAAAACAATTTAGTAGCAATGTGACAGATTTAATCTTTCATAAGGAGTGAATGTGATGTTTAGGTAGCTTTAGTGCCCCAATCCTTTCAAAAAATCCTTTATTTGTTTTGTTTTTCTCTAAAAATATACAACCTCTCCTAAAAGATATTAGCTAAAATATATGCACATTAAACTCACAAAATATGGTTATATATAAGCATTCCAAAATTAAATTCCTTAATGCAACACAAAAACAAACTATTTAAAATAAAAAATGTTTCTTTGATAAAATTAGGCTAATTATAAGGTTTTCCACATCCTTTGGCTAATTTTAGCAACACAAGTACTAAAAAGTCATCTTCCTGACAAGGTGGAAGCTAGTGTCTTTCCTATAATAATTATAACACATTAGAGAATTAGGTATCAGGATGAGAGAGTTACATCCCCTTAACCCACAGGTGGCATTGTCTCTGGTCTTAAAATGAATGTTAAATAGCTTTGGGTCTTGTGTGAAATACAGATTAGTATTGACACATCCTTTATGCACAAATGCATTTTAGAGAAAAATTGTTTACTTGCTAATCCAGTAGAAAGAGCTACACCCATTCATTATCAACCTGCTGTAAAACCCAGTAGGATAGTCTGTTATTATGTCAAGCCCTTTGCAGTGAAAGGTTTTTTAAGCCTGTGGGTGTGTTTTTTGACCTCCCTCTGATAAGCTGGATAATGTCAGCAAGAAAACATTGTACTCAAATGGTATGATAGTGTTTATTGCCCTAACCTCTGGAACCAGTATGTGGGGATTGTGTGGGCTTCACCAATGTTGCAAATTGTGGATTTTTTTCCCCTGATTATTGACAAAATACACCAACTGACAATTTTTTGGAGGCAACATTTTTGGCGGTTAAAAAATGTATAGTCTTTTGTTCAGAGTTGAGAAATTCAAAGGCACCATGGTAAACCTGGACATAAAATTGCACTGAAATTTGTTGTTACATAAATAAATCCTTTGTTCTTATTGTACAAACCACCCTAACCTGGCATTGTTATATCATAATCCTTTGTTCTTATTGTACAAACCACCCATCAGCTTATGCTGATGTCTGACCTTAGCAGTCTGTGCTTTAATATAATCCAAATATTCATATTACCTGACTAGCTACAACTGACCATCTCTAAAATCGGGATGAGAATGACTACAATCTACAGGAACAGGGGAAGGCACATCAATGTTTTTTTATGGCACGCAAAGGGCAGACAAAATATGAGATTTTAACAGTGCTACTCTCTTACTGGTGGCATGTGCTTGTTCATTTTGTAATTAATCTGGAAAAAGTGGCACGCTATGTAAAAAAGGTTGCTGACCCCTCTACCAGATGATGGCTATTTTTTCCTTTTTGAAAAATGTATCAGAAAAAAGTAGTTTTGCTGAAACTTCAATGAAAACTTATTACCTTTGGTGCATCGATCATTCTTAATATATACTAAGCAAAAAAAAAATAACTTCTGTCTCCATCAATGCTTTACAATTATTTGATGCTGCCACAGCAATAACAAACAACTATTTGTTTGGTTCTTCAAACAGGGTCTTTAGTGGTGCCTTCAGTAACATATGAACCATCATTAAAGTGAGCTGAACACCTTTGATCAAAGAAAGTTGGCAATAAAATAAAAGCATTGTTACATTTTTCATAGTGACTGGAACATATCTATTTGCCTTGAACATTTACTGTTTGCAACAAAAAAGTTCATGTTTACGATTGCTACCAATGGCAGTTTCAAACCCAAGTTCCAACATTTTTTAAATAAAAGATATCTGGCAGCTGAGTTAAATGGTGGGACATCTCACAAGATTGTTAAACTATAACTTGTTCACACTTTCATTTTGCTATGAATAGCCTCATCCCCTTGGAAGCCTCAGCATCATGGCAGTTGTCTCTGGCTGACCAAAATCTAGACCAATTTAAGTACATGCACATGTTGCATATAAACAAATCAACAGCCATTTGCAACTTGGATAATAAATAACAGAGTAAATTGTTTCAGGAAACATATTTGTTGACAGTGTGATATAGATCACATGAGGGCTACTGTTTTATATATATATATATATATATATATATATATATATATATATATATATATATATATATATACACACCACTCCCTCGATAACTCGCGCCTGGATAACTCGCGAACCCGCTTATAACGCGGTGTCCGGCATGGCTCCCAATTTTTTTTTTCCAAGGAAAATATATTTTAAAATGTGTAAAACATGAAAAAAGTCGCGATAAGAAATTGTAAATTGGCAAATTTAACCTTGATACATAGTTCATTTTTATAATCAAAAATGGTGATTACCTTATTTTCCGGGGTAAAAGTCGCTACTTTTTTTCGTTTCTTTTTCTTCTTAAAAATGACATCTGCGACTTTTATGCATCAGCGACTTATACGATAAATTTTTTTAACGACTGACTGATGCGCAGTGATGCTGTACTTTAGCGAAATGCATCTGCCGGTATACGGGCAAGCCAATTGCTGGAAACTTACATACGGTACATGTAAGTATTAGACTATAAGATTATCAAATTAAATAGTCAAATAATATTTAGTTATATATGTGTTAAAATTTGTTGTTATTATTAAATAAAAAAAATATTGAAATAACGATTGCCATTGTATTTTCTTTATTATTCGGCATGTACATCTTAGAATCTTTCGGTCTCTAAATTCAGTCATAAATTTCAGCACATTTTCCCACCCAAGCTGCTAGTCAAAGTCCTTTGAACTTGCTGCCCTGCTATTGTGTCATGTCCTTTTGATGTACTCAAATAAATACAGCATGCAGAACTGGGATTATTTTTTTATTTTAAACAACGAATTATGTCACTGTAAAGCGTTTCCGAGACCTCTGTTAGTGCTTCATAATCTACTTTAATAGTAGTTTATAAAAAACCACATCATTTTTTTCGGTTGGTTTCGCAATGGCTTGTTATAAAAAATAAAAAAAAACATAGCAGGAATATTTCTTCTGATGATTGCTCTAGTTTTAAACTCTGGATTAAGCCAAGACTGGCTTCATGGAGAGAATTTTAAAGTACCGGTAATTAATAAAAAAAAAAAAAAAACTGCAAGGCTGGTGAACAGTTTCAATTGTTAGGTGAATTCGCAACGTCTTCGTTAATGTATTAAAATCACTGTAGCGTATAAAGTGCCTTTGAAGTTCGCTTTGGTCGTGGAAAGGACCCATATATAAATACGTACCATTCATACAATGCATTAATAACGTTGTATGATTTAAAATTTTTATATTAGCGTAAGTCAATAAGTTCTTTTTAAATTAAATTCATGCCATTTATCATGGCACCAACAACTAGAAAAAATATGATGCAAAATTTAAGTTAAACGTCATAGCGAAAGAAAACGGAATTCGTGCAGCAGAAAGAAAATTCAACGTAAGCGAAAAGATTGTGCGTGACTGGCGTAAAAAAGAAGACGAGTTATGGTCAACAAAAAAAAACCCAAGAAGGGAAATCATAGTGGCAAAGCAAGTTGTCCAGTTCTCGAGGAGAATCTATGAAAATGGATTGTGGAACAGCGTGCTGCAGGTCATGGACTTTCAACAATTCAAATACGACTCAAGGCAAAGTCGAAGTCTATTGTAATACTTTTATATAACTCTTAAACATTTGTATAATATTTCTTACACGAAGTTGGAAATTACCAAGTCGCAATGGCTGGCAGTATCGAAGACGTGATTATGGTAAGTGCGGAGGAGCGACTTATAGGGCAGATAATACGGTATTGCCTATAAAGATAGAATCCATATTGCGAAATTTGCATTTTTTTAAAATGTGAAGTGATATTTCTCAAACGTGTCCCAAACCGCAAGTGTTATCGTGTTCTAATTTATGTTGTTTTAAATTTTTAGACCCATTAAATTCATGTTGGTAATGGTTAAACCTTGTGAATTTTTTTTCTTCCATTTTACTTCTACCGCAATAAAAATCTACACATCGTTCGATAGACATTGTTTTTTTCGAAGTGTGTCGATCTTTTGTATTTGAAAAAAAACCGTCTACTTTGGATCAAACAATAAAATTAGAATGTATACCATTCACCACAAAAATAAGTGATGTAATACACAACGTGTGAAGTACATGTGCTAAGCAAACGGAAACCAGGAGGAATAATGTTTAGTTGATTTCCTCAATATACTTTAAGTTATCCTGTGTAAGTTACTCTGTGAGGAAAAACTAAACAAAGTACACCAATATGAAAAGATATTTATCCACTGTTAATCTTAGCGTGATTATTGAGTATTCAACATGCCAAGCCACCCCACCCCCTTTTCTCTATGTGTCGATCCCATTGTTATATTTGTTGTTTGTTATAAGTCCCTCGATAACTCGCGCCCTCGCTTATATCACGGTCGATGTTTTTGGACCCCAATGTCCGTGAGTTATCGAGGGAGTGGTGTATATATATATATGTATATTACTTGTGTTTTCTAATGGAATCTGATACATGAAATTTTTAACATATGACTGAACACTCGAATTCATGGATTTTTTATATCCATGTATATTATTCAACACATTGTGGAGTGTTCTACACAAATGTAAGGTGTCAAAATATAAGTTTATTTATCAGCCTAGTTGTCTTCCTTTAATAAAAATTTCCAATTAATTTGCTTTGTGTAAATCAGTGACTTAGTTATGTTAGACAGAACACATTATGGGGTCTTGCAGATACCCCAAACGGACAGAGATATAAAGAAAAAGGATTGATTTCCCATGATCTCTTGGCAATGAAAACTGAGGCTTTCATGAATGAAACTGCAGATAGTTCAGATACACCAATAAGTTATGCATCTTAATGACCCCTGTCTACTGCTAGATACACTATGAAGTGTTTTATGTACAAAAGGCATTAAATTTAAGTTTGCAAGAAGACAAGACAGGTCTTTGTTTCAGACTATATCCACCCTTCCGTGAAGTAGAAATGTGAGGAGAACTAACTTGTTTTGCTTCAAGACTCAAAGGAAGAGGTTAGCTACCTGAGGTATTGAGTCTT
Source organism: Potamilus streckersoni (assembly GCA_016746295.1). Lineage (NCBI taxonomy): Eukaryota > Metazoa > Mollusca > Bivalvia > Unionida > Unionidae > Potamilus > Potamilus streckersoni. The sequence continues at coordinate 920,668 of JAEAOA010000270.1, read as the reverse complement.
TTAATGGCAATATATTTTCCACTCATACCAGTGGTTGAATACTCTCCATTTAAGAGCCATATGCTTTCAAAGTGGTGGGATTTTTTGACCAAGCATGTCTATCAATGACAATGTGTTTATTTTGCACAAATCCCACAAGGGTGAATCCTTTTTGAAATACTGTTTATGTGACCAGAAAGCTACTAAAACTGGTTGAGAAGAACAGTAAACAATGGCAGGGTTCTGACCATGCTGTAACAAGGTTATCTTCTGTTCAATATCCATATCATCGAAAGGTACTGAATGCCACAGAATGGGGCACTACCAGTATACATTCTGAGTCAATGGAAATGGTACTCGTTATAAACCTTCCATTGCCAATTCTGGTGACACCTGAACAAACCATCCAAGTTAGAGGTGAGGATGGAATGGCTGCATCCAGATGTTCTTGTTGCTGGAGCAGGATATGCATGGAAAGTAGATCACCAAACCTAGTAATGTAAATCAAAGCCATAATTCAAAGGTGAGTAGAAACTAACATGGTCTGTAGCTGGTTGTTATCTGGTATCAAAATCAATCTTAGCAAAGCTCACCATAGCAAATACATATGTGTCCATGAGTGCATGTTTTACTGATATCTCTGCCACCTGTGCATTGTTCACAGTTTTTCTTCTACCTCCACCATACCAAGTTAGTACTGGCCCCAAAGGTAAAGCCAAGAACACCAGTATTTTTTGTGGCAACATGGGTGATTTCAGAGATGGCTGTGTCTGCAGTCATTGAGGGACCTGACTGCTGAATCTTCATCCAAAAAGTCAAGCTTTCATCTTTGAGGAAATTGGATATGAGGAAGTGGTTGAATGAGGCATTATTGGCAGCAATACATATGGAATCCACATCTTGACTCTACACATCTTCACTTTCTCATTCAGCGAAGTTAAAAGTTTGGCAGGGATAGTTGTCCATAATCCTCCAACCAACATGTGCATACATTACATGTATGACCAGAAACTACACCCCATACAATTTATACAAGTTGACTGATTGTCTTCACCAACTTTAACTGTTTGCACTCCTTGAACCTAATTCTGCAAATTTTATTGACATCTGTAAATAAAGACAGCAAAGGACAGCAAAACAACTGCATAGATGAGGTGAACTTATGAGCATTCTGCTAAATTTACTGTTCAGTTCTTATTGTTGGGCTTAACACCATTTTTCAGCACACAATTCATGGCAGCCAGTATTAATGGTGGAGGAAGAAACAGGGAAATCACTGGAAAGAACCACCAAACCACGAGAAGCTACTGGCAAGCTTTCTCACATATCCACATTTGCAGAATCCTAGTCTCGAACCCATGCAGATAGAGGTGAGATGGCAGTGATCTGTAATAGACAATGCTTTAGACTACTCAGGGCCCCTTCTGTTCAGTGGGTTCCAATAAAAAGAAACTAAATACATAATGAAATTACAAACATCACTTTACATCATCTAATAACAGTAATTTTCATGACAGAATTCAAAAGAAAGGTTAAGTACTGAATTGAACTGAAGCAGCATGGATTTTTGGGGAAGGCAATTAAAATGACATCAACTTGCTTAGTGCATGATGAAATTTGACCAATAATGAGTGAAATATTCATCAAGAAAAAGACAGTGAGAGAAACAGGCAAATGGAATACACATTCCAGTTGTGCAAAGACTCCAAAAATATCAATGAATTGATGAAAAGATACAAGTAAATTTAGCATCTGCAAGACTTCAAATATGATCATGCATCCAAGCATGAATATTAGTATTAAAAATGAAAGGGACGTAGCTCTAATCTATATGTCCATGAGGAGACCACACTCGTTTAACTAAGTTGGCAAGGACATGACTTTTAGCACTACTGTTTCTAAAACAAGCATAGAAGATGTGGAAATATCATTTATAGCTTGGGAGGTTTTATTTGCTAAGTAGTAGATGTACTATGTATTATGATCAGATAACATATTAGTAGAGATGTTAAAATTTGGGGAAATTTCTACCAGGCACCTGTCAATCCTAACAATCTGTTACCTGGGTACCTAATCAAAGGGAAATTGTATTAATGGTGAAAATTAACTGCTTTGTTGTAGGTTCAGACACGTCAACCCCAATGAAAGGTATAAGCATAATTTATTACTAATATGAGTGGCAAAAAAGTATAATCTGAGTGTAAAAAGATCAATCTATATAATTCATGCCATAATTACAGAAAACACAATGAAAACTTCAAATATTTATTTTATTTAACATAGGTTTAATTTTGATACTAACCTGGATCTACAGTCAAAATTTTTGTCACAAATCAGCTAAATCTATGTGGACTAGTAGTTAATACAAGTGCATAGACATAAAAGATATTGATAAATTATCTATGCACAACACTGACTTTAACTAATCTACATGTCTATAGTAACTATTGTGAACAGACATATAGTCAACAAATGATGACTGTTGTAGTGTCCTCAGCCTGCCATGATCCATCTCTTAATGATGGTCCAGTACAACATATTTTTTTTAAGTTTAAAAAAATCCCTCTCATTTTTGAGTCATATAATATCCAACAGTCACCTTTACATATTAGAAGAAATAAATAAACAATTTTGAACAAATCAGCACAAAATGATCATACTCCAAAATATTCAAATTTATGATAAATTACCATACTAAATGTTTCTGATTTTCCCATACACAACAGCCCAGACAAAAAGAATGCTGTCAACTTTATTCACTGAAATTTTACTCTTACCTGCAAGCAATTTCTCCTTAATGGTATTTACTGTATGGGGCAATGTGAAAATAAGAGGGGGATTTGGAAGCTGCATTGGCACCTTAACAAATCTGCTGTGCAACCCTGGTACATCTGTTGGCCAGAAGAAGAAAAAAAATCTTCTTAATATAGCTTTCATTAGATAAAAAAGATAATTAATAATATACATATTTATCTCAAGCAACCATTCTGTGCTAAACAAAAACATATATGACTCCATTTGGTTATGACATTGATAGTACTAATTCATTATGAATAATCAAAAAGTCCCAAACAATATTCTTTAATGGAAAAAAAATTCCATTTAACAAGAATACTGTTGAAATAAATATTCTTCACCCTTTCAAAACTGATCATTAGTTATATAGTGATAACCCTTTTTCCATCTATCCAATTACTTATAATTTTTTCATTCTACCTGGGCACTTGTAAATTATTAAACATAATTTAAATGCAAAACAGTTATGCCTCATAATGAAAACACAAAACACTTAAAAACCCTTGTCAATGCAAGTGTACAACCTGCATTTCAAAAACTGAAACAAATCTCACACAAAACATTTTTGCATGCTGTCATGAGCTGCTTAAGTTTTACCACATTATCCTCCATTAAACTAATAGTAATTGATTAGACCAATCATAATGTTATATAAACTGACTGGTCAAAAAAATTAGTCCTATCACTGTGTTATATAAATGGAGTTGTCAGATAAATTAGTCTATCACTATTTTCTATAAATTGAATTGTCAGATAAATTAGTCCTATCACTGTGTTATATAAATGGAAACATCATATAAATTAGTCCAATCATTGTTTTATATAATTGGAACAGTCAGATAAATTAGTCCTATCACTGTGTTATATAAATGGAATGGTCAGATGAATTAGTCCTATCTCTGTGTTATATATATTTGGAATGGTCAAATCAATTAGTCCTATCACTGTGATATATATACAAAATGGTCAAATAAATTAGTCCTGTCACTGTGTTATATAAATGGAATACTCAAATAAAATAGACCTGTCACTGTGTTATATAAATTGAATTGTCAGATAAATTAGTCCTATCACTGTATTATATAAATTGAATTGTCAAATAAATTAGTCCTATCACTGTGTTATATAAATGGAATGGTCAAATCAATTAGTCCTATCACTGTGTTATATAAATGGAATGGTCAGATAAATTAGTCCTATCACTGTATTATATAAATTGAATTGTCAGATGAATTAGTCCAATCATTGTGTTATATAAATGGAATGGTCAGATAAATTAGTCCTATCACTGTGTTATATAAATGGAATGGTCAAATCAATTAGTCCTATCACTATGTTATATAAATTGAATTGTCAGATAAATTAGTCCAATCATTGTGTTATATACATGGAATGGTCAAATTAATTAGTCCTATCACTGTTTTATATAAATGGAATGGTCAAATCAATTAGTCCTATCACAGTTTTATATAAAAGGAATCATCAGATAAATTAGTCTTATCGCTGTGTTATACATCAGGAATGGTCAAATCAATTAATCCTATCACTGTGAAATAATAAGATAAATTAGTCCCATCACTGTTATATAAAATGGAATTTTCAGATTGTCAGATAAATCTCATTCAGAATAATCATAGCAAACGATACTAAACAGAATATTCATACCGCTCTGGCTGCTAAGCATAGCCATTTTCCATTGTGTGAAAGTGAATGATGACACACTTTTATATGGACTGACGTAGTAACTCTCTGGGCAGGATGTGAAGACACCTCCTGGAAACTTGCAGATAGATAACACCACCACAACTCTGTCCTGTTTCTGAAAAGGAATAGTGATAGAATAGAATTCCTTCTTGTTTTTGAGTTTCTGTTTCGCATCCAATCTGTAAATATTCTTTTGCAATTCCCCAAGAGCAAATTGTTTTTTGAATCTACAAATATTTTGGGAGTAAGGCATGCTTCAGTTTGATTGATTTGTCATACAAAAATGTCACACACTGTCCCAATGTAATAAGAGTGAAATTCATTGTTGTGTGCAAAAAAAGCTATTACAAGAATTTCATCACATGCTGATATTTACTGATTACCTTTACCTGTCTTCTGAGCATGAAATAGTAATGCAATTTTTCTTTCACAAAATTTTACGCTAGTAAGAAATTACTTATGGAAATAAACACCTTTTGTGTAGCTTGGGGGTGGGCGATAATTTGATGGTTGGTTATGAAGATGAAGTGTGGCCTAAAAAAATATTTCCACTTTACCCAAATAAGAATTAAATACACAAATGATGGAGGCCTAACTGGTGCAGAAAAAATGGTGTCTACTCTCTTGCAAAGAAACAAGACTTTTGTCAATTCACACATCCTGCATAAATTCATGACTAGGTGCTTGCAATCACTCAATCCTTATTTTATATAAAACTTTAATTTCATAGATTAACATTTTTCCACAAAATGAAAGTTCTAAGCTTAATTTAATGAAGCCAATCCAGCAGTGGAAATATGGTCTGACCAGGAGCTTCAAGGGAGATAATCACCATCAAATTGTGATCTTCAAGGACTGGAAAAAATCTGATGTCCCAATGCCTGCCTCTCTCAGCTACAAACTCCTCCTCACCCCAAATGACTGTCCTCATCTTATTCTCAGCCAACCTTTCTGAAATAAGTTATAATTAACTACTCTTAAAAAAGCTGGGATGTTTTTAAAAGCTTATAATGAATCTAACCACCAACTCTAACAAAGCAGTCAAATTTCTTCAAAACTTAAATTCCAAAAATACATGTGTGCATCTCAGGACAAACAAGTGAGACAGACTGACAATCATACTGGTGTCTTTCATCAAAGAGATACATATGTACACAAGTTATTGGATGTAAATTCAATTGTAAATTAGCAGGAAATATAGAGACTTATCATGACCATGACATGTCAGACCTCAAAATCTATAAGACTCTAGATTAGCCTATTGTGCAAACCATCTATTGAGTCTGGTAAAGAAATATATTCAAGAACAAAAGATACAAGCCTATTTTCCTTCCATCACAATGACCTTGACCATTTCCTTTTGATCCCAAAAACAACATCAATCAAATGTCACATTTAGTATATAGCTCAGTTATTGTACTTTTAGCCTTACAGGCAGTCATCCATCTCAGTGCGGTGTAATTTGGATACTGCAATAAATGCTGACACTGGTTCCAGGGACAATACTGGTTAACTCAGAATAAAGGGCCAAAAGTTCTGAGCCAATGTGTCTACAGAATAGGTAGGATCTTGAGGGATCTTTTGGCATGTTGGGAGGAGCTGACTATATGAGGTCATTCCTTAACCATTTGTCCGTAGCTATGTATCAGAAATATGATAATCATATATATATATATATATTGATGAAATATAAGGATCAGACTTTAAACCTAAAAGTTAATGTTGCTGTATACTTAATGTATATCTAAAAATTTTTTTTGTAACTCCTGGTACATGATTTTATCTATACTTTTTGTGATTTTTATTCAAGGCTGTAAATTGTAGTGATTATCTATAGTTGGATTTCATACTGCATAGGTACTATTATAAGAAATTATTGAACATAAAATTGATTAGGACCTATAAATTGATGCTCATGTATGTTTTGACAGTTACCAATATTACAATTATTATTAAATATGTTTATTAGATTGTGACTTTATCCCACTGGACAGAATGGTCATGGTGGTATCATAGAAGAATTAAGTTAATATAATGCACTATCATATTAATGATAATAAATACATTATCACCTTTGTTTATAATACTGTACAGTGATCATATCTACTGATAATTCCATACACTGATCTACTGATAATTCCATAGACTGATCATATGTATTAATAAATTCTTATCTGTTGATAAGCACTTATCATATAAATACACAATACTGCTTGTGATTATTTCTTCAATCTTTAGATCATATCCACTGAGCTACTGTGTCAGAGTTCTGATCATCATTAATTTGCATTTTAAAAAATCAACATCATTCATGTAATTGTGTTAAGTATATTGACTAAATCCAAATCCAATCTAGTTTCATCCTGCCACACTGTTCTCATTTACTTTACTGGTTACCAAAAATTAATGCTAACCAAAGACTGGGTTAAACCAGTACATGCTGGTTTTTACTGGTAAAATTTGTTCCTGTTAAAGAAACAAAATAAACTCTCTGTATTCATGTACCAACAGACTGCAAAATGTGTTTCAAGTAACAAATATCAACTATCTCAATGTCAAAGTTTGTCAGAAGCCGATCTATTCCTTTCATGCAAATATGGTCCCATATCTGAGCAGACTTTCATAAGTGATTTACAGCAAACTGTTAATATCATGTGACTTTTGGACTTCTGGTGTACATGTAGGTTGCTGGAGTTGTTTTGCTACGTGACTATCAAATCAAATGTCAAATACCAGGTCAGATTTCATTAACGTTGTAGTTTTATCTTGATTTTCAGTGCAATGAAGACAGTAATATTATACTAGTAATTTCTGAGAAAATAAATTATCTTCCTGCTGATTTCATGCAGGTATGTCTCTTTGCAAGGTTCAAGTTTATTGGCCTGCTATTAAGCAGATACCCAATGCAAATTCCATCCTTTCTGATAGTCAATTTGCTCTGACCCCATACCCCAACACACACATAAATGTTAAAATATCTAAAATGGGATGGAAAGGGTCAATGGAAACTCAGATATGGGATAACATCATTGTTTGTGTTGATTTGCAATGTTGTCTATTATTATATGCAAATTTTCATATCCATTAACTTTACACTGTCAGAAAATGCAATATTTTATGATACTGAACATCTTCATGTTGCATGCAAGTGCACAACATGCATGCCCAATAGTAGGATAGTGTATTAGGAACTACTCTGTTATCAAATCATGTACACTCATGTAGTAGACAATTTTGGTTTTGGTTGGATAAATATGTTTCTGAATGAACTAAAGCTGCTGTTTTGTAGACTGCCACATACCTGCTGCATGTTCACTATTTTGAAACAATGTTTCGGATTTAAGCCAGCGATAGACACCATACAGGTCATAACATTACTGTGGTCCCTACAAGTGATAAGGCATAAACATGCCTTCTTTAGCAGGTATTAAGAATTTAAAATACTGGAATCAGTTTTACACATCATCCTTATCAAGATAATTCATAAAAAGAAGTGTCACCTCCCAGTAAATAAAAAAAAATTCAAAAATGTATAAACAAAAGTAGCATGACCAGCATGTTATATGCTCACCCTTCTAATACCTCCCACCATGTGGCACTAGTAAGGTACGGTTGACTCCTTTGATTACTGAACAACAGATCTCAATGACATTCGATGAAGTATTTGTATTTTATATGCAGAAACCATTATTTTCTTATTAGACTTCACATGACCATGACCTATGACATTTTAGACTCTAGAATCAATAAGCATCTTTATTACCCTAAGCACAAGCCATCAACAAAGTTTGGTCAAGAACCTTATCAAATTTAACATAATACTACAAAACCCATTTTCTTGGAGCCATAATGTTCTTGACCTTCTGACCAGCAAATAAAAAAGTGCAAGTGCAAGCCATCTACAAATTTTGGTCCAGGTATGACATAACACAAGTGGTACTGTGCAGAAACCATTATTCTTCTTCAGTTACAATGACCATGACCTTCAAAATTTTGACCCTGAAATCAGAAGAGTTTTTCTTTTCCCAAGTGGATGCCATCCCAAAAATTTGTTAACTGTAAATGGAGCAAAAATTGAGTTACTGTAGTAAAACAAAACTGGCAAGAGAAGAATGAATGGAAGGCTGGATGAACATAAAAAACTGTCTTAAGGCAAACATTTTAAAACTGAACAATGGCTGCACTAGCCTATAGTACATTAGCCTAAAGTCTTATCTTAATCACATCATCATATCTACAAAGATGGATTCAAACTTTTGAAATGAGATGCTACTGCAAGATCTTGGGCATCTCATACATCAACCATGTAACCAATGAAGAAGTCCACAACAGGATCTAATGAACCATTGGATCTTATGAAGACCTCTTGACCACTTTAAAGAAGCGCAAACGAAAGTGGCACAGTCATGTCTCAAAATCATCTGGACTAGCAAAAACAATCTTACAAGGTACAGTGCAAGGGTGCAGAAGAACAAGCAGACAGAAAAAGAAGTGGGAAGACAACATTAAGGAATGGACAGGCATGGGATCTGGAGATTCCCAATGGGCAGTAAGAACAGGGAAAGGTGGAGAGAACTGGTTTAAAGTCAACAGCAGTGCCCCAACAACCTCTTGGGTTAAGGTATTGATGATAATGATGATATCTTAATAGTTTTTGTGTTATGAAGCTAAATAGGATTCAGGATAGCATAGATATTCAGAAACATGGACTTACTCATTTTCTGTTATGGCAATGAAGGCACAATAAACTCTAAATCTATAAAATTTATTTAAGCCATAGTTACCTGTTTTCTCTCTATCAACTTCAGAAAGCTCTTCTCCTATAACAGCAGCCCTCACATCATCTATTCCAAAATAAATATGACCACCCTCATGGTTTGCAAAGGCTGATATGTACTTGGACATCATAAAACAAATCTTCTCTGGGAGACTCTTACTACCTTTGGACTTTGGGGAAGACAACTGTTTGAACTGTATTTGTTTTGTCTCTTTCTTTAATTCCTCTGCTGTGCAACCATAATTATACACAGAGGGAACTTGTGGGAGTTCATTCAAAGTATTCATCTCTCCTTTTTGAGTTAGAAGCTTTAACACTGACTGGTATGTGACCTCATGAGTGGCTGTGTCTGTTGGCAAACGGGAGTGATATTCAAGTGTACAAAGATGTTCTGCTGTTTTGACAAACAGGTACAAATCAGGATCATCATAATTTCCAACAAGGTCAAAATAGTTGCAGATATCATCTCGTGATATCATGTCTGCCATTTTACATTCGACAGCACTCCACCAAGTATCGAGGTCCTTCGAGACAACTGGCCCACGTTGTGCATCAAGGTTATGCATGTGAAGAATTCCACCACCAGAATTAAGCAAAGCACATGTATAAAAAAGAACAACATCATTTACGCACTCCCGAACTCCTCGAGTAATGTTGACGGCACAGTGAAGGGTTGTCTCTCCATACATGTGAAGATTCTTAGACCTGAAATAAAAAATATATAATATTATCAGAAGTACATTTCATTGTAAAATGACAAGATATCTGACAAACAAATCACAAACATTTCATAGCTTATAGAGTCTGAGTATATATCCTGAAATATCTGAATCCAGCACAAAAGATATCACAGTATATAATTTAGTATAAAGGGCAAAGGCCTTTGAATCAGCAATACTCAAATCTTTTTTGTGATAAGCTGTGCAGAAGACAAACCCTAACAAAATTATATATGTTTTTACAGCACTTATAACTGGGATTGCACAAAGCAGTGTCCTGACTGTAAACCTAGAAAGACAAAAAATAAAATACTTAACAATGAAGTCACCATCATCAGGCATGAAAAAATGATACCTATATGTTGCCTTTTAAAATTTTGTTCTGAGGGAAAGGTTTTGGCCATTGGAGATCTCATGGGCAAATAGCTAAAAGCAATTTTATCCACTGCTGCAATGACAATCACAAAAGAAAAAATAGTCCTGGGCTGAAATTTGGATGCATTAATTGCTCACCCGATGTTTCTGGAGAACGTCAGGTAGTTCATAGACATTGAAGTTGTTTCTGTTATGGGTTTGACACCATTTATCAGCACATGATAGCTATAAATGATATCAAGTATATTTGGTGTAGGAAGAGGCCTGGAAAACCCAGCACTGATTCAGGAAAGTGAAATTTATTTTAGTGAAAAATCTTTCTATGAAGGAAAAGTATCCACAAAAGGATAACTGTGGAAAATAGTGTATAACTATAAAGAACAGTTTCCCAGAATTCAAGTTGACTAAGCTAGCTATGTATATGCTCTTTAAGAGAGAAGACTGAAAGGATGGCTCGCAGCACAGGACAATATTCATAAACAGTTAAGGATTAAATTTTGATCAGAAACAATCAATATATTAATGCTTATACAACTAGAGGTGACATCTTTTAAAAAATTTGATTTCAGTAAACCTCTAACAGAGAGGAACATTAAGAACTTACATGACGAGCAGGTGAATCGTTCTGAAAAATTTAAATTCCAATCTGGTTCCATATTTTGCATGAAATGAGGATCTGATGCAAATCTGACCTTTAGGTTGGATTATCTAATCCAATATCTGCATATTTTAATGAATTCTATTTGTTTTGCTATCTACTAATGCTGAATGAGAAATAAATTTATTGTGGTTGGAACAAGTTTTGCTTACACCCAGTCCGAGGTAAGGACAGGACTTCCACTAGCTGTCCTCTGCCTTTTCCAACTTTTAGGAGGCTCTGGAAATGTATACGTAAAAGTAATTATACAGATACCAATTAATTCAGAAGTGGTGAAAATACAATTTCACATCTAAATAGAACCAACAGGTTTATGCGTGTACATGTGAACATGTGGAATACCTTTGATAATACAACAGTCAGAAAGTTACTATGGAATACAGATTAGCAATTTCAATTTTTAATGGATGCAAACATGTTTTCATTATTTAAATGAAAATATGGCACTGTATGTGTTTTATTTCAAAACCAGTCTATAGCATATTCAGTGCTGAATCTGAAAGTAATTACATAAACATCTATTAAATAGTATATAATAGATCCTATTACAGAACTGGACAAATCCACTTGCCCAATACCCAGGACAAACTTAGATTTGGCATTAGCAAGGTTAATGTCTTTAAGGTACTTATTTAAAAAAATTAATAAAAAAAATTTGGGAGAGTAGACATTTTTGCTCTGAAATGCTTTACATACTGCAAGTTTTTTATTCGTTGAACTGGCCACAGCACATGCATCAGTACTAATATTGTGTTTATATAAAAATGTGCACTGCAATTACATAGAAGCCCAGTTTGATTAATGAATCAATCCTATACTTCACTGGATACAGTGTCAAAATCTGTAATTTCTGTCTAGTAGTCAATGTCAGTTAATAGTTTCTTGCACATACATTATAATGCAAATGCTTAATGCTTAAAATTTGACAAATTATTATCACAGTGTATCCCCCAGGGGTGTAAAATTGAGGGTAAAAAAAAAAACTTGGTGTCAGAACTGGAGATCAAATAAAAAATGTGGGGTTCAAAAATGTACTGACAAATTTTCATAGTAATTCATGCTTTTGCAGCTGAAATAGGATATTGTAACTTTCACAACATTCTCTCTCTCTCTCTCTCTCTCTCTCTCTCTCTCTCTCTCTCTCTCTCTCTCTCTCTCTCTCTCTCTCTCTCTCTCTCTCAACTACAAATAAGAAACATGCATAATTAACACACAAATGCACTGTCCATTCAAAGGATAATTTTATTCATTACCTTTAAGTTCAAAGTCGTACTTTTAACAGTCTCTTTATAATCATTTTGTAGTAATATTATAGATCAAAACATGACATATAAGCCAATAAAAAAATGCATATAAATCTTTTTAACCAAATGATGATTAAATTACTACCTGTCCTAAAATGTCTACTATCATCGGTTCATTGTACTTAGTCCTAAAACACATTTATCAAAAAATCAAAGAGGGTAATGATTCATCTTCTAGTTAAAAAGCTACACTTGAAGTTTTAGATCATTCTTTTGTTGCAGCAAAGTTAACAAAATCTGAAAAAAAAACCTGAATTTGTAATCCAAAAAAATGGATTTGTCTCTGCAAGTTTACTTATTTCTTTGTTCTGAAAGAATGTCTTAGGTAATAATGTATTCAAAAGATAACATGTGGTGATCAGGGGCAGATTTTTTAAAAATTCTTAAACTCTGTCACAAAAGAATTATAGTGCAGTCTTCGCAATCATGAGATCAAATGTTACACCGGTAATCCGAATGGATGTGCCGTATATAAGTCAATTTTTCATTAAAGTCAGATCCACATTTGCTCTTTCGTGTTTTGCTTTTTTTACTTTCTTCGCTAATGTTTCTTAGTGCATGCCATTTTAATCTTAAGATCACATTTTAGTGTAACAAGCACTGAGGTGAAACTTCTGGATGACATCATACTGAGTTTGAGGGAGCATACAAAATGGAAAACCAGAATGTGCCTATGATCGAAGTATACATGAAGCCATCCCTAATCCAACAAATACTGATTGTATTTTGTAAAACCTTTGCATCAAAAATACACATGGCAAAAAATTGTGTACAGCAATTTTCTCCAGTGTTTGTCCTTGACACACAATTGTGCGTAAATGGAAACACTATATCAGTTACATTTTACTCACAATATTATTATACATTTGTTCAGCCAGTTCAGGAATAATCATTCCCCAGATTCTGTGTTCAATGTTTTCATATATATTGTGTGACCTTGCTATAGCATGATCCATTATAACTTGAATTTGGATATAATAAGGTTGTGGCGTGGCTCCTGAAATTTCATATATATGCACTTTTCTCATTCACAAACTGTTTTCTTTCTTAAAAGTATGAAAAGCAATGTCTAAAAGGTCTATTATCAATTTTGAGGAAGATGTCACATATGAATTCTAATATAGGACAGTCTTGGCATGGTTCCTGCAAATTTCATATGCATGTATTTTTCTCGTACTTGGAGAGAAAACATTTTCTTAAAAGTATGAAAAATGATGTCAGTGTAAACATCATGCTGGGCTTCACCAATGTTGCAAATTGAGATTTATATTTCTTATTGGTGAAAAAATATAGGTCTGGTGATTTTTTCCCTGATATTATTTACTGTTCAAACTTGTACATACAACCTTGGAGTAAAGAAAGTCAAAGGCATCATAAAAGCAAGCTACAAACTTGATATAAAATGCCCTGGAATTTATCTATTGTTAGATAAACAAATTCTTAGTTCATACTGACAAACTGTCTTAAGAGTGCATTGTTCTATCATAATCCACTTATTCTGATATCTGGCCTGAATACTGTATGCAGTGAGATAACTTCATATTTTATTTTATTTTTAAACATTTCTGGTAATGGAGATCAACTACTGGGTGAACCAGATTAGTCACTATCTCATAATGGATCTTTAGGATGAAATCATGTTGGATTTTCAGCTGCTCACTAGTAATTAATATATTTATTCTGATTGACATCTATATGTGTATTTTAAGTAAAATTCCTCTTCTTCTACATTCACAATTAAATTCTTCAGAAAACTCATATTTTTGTGATTTTCCTCGTCAGAACAGAACAGAACACCTGTGTATTCATTGCCTGGTGACCTTTTTTTTAAAAAATGTTATTATGCATGCATGGAAGAAAATGGGAATGGAGAGGTAAAAGTTGGGAGTATTTCATTCTAGTGTTAAAAGCAGATTTACAAATGCTTGGTCCCAGTAGGTATAGAGTTGACTCATGGGTGAAAAGACCATTCTGTCTGGTTTACCAATGATATCAAATGAGAAATTCCAAAGCAGGAGGCACATATCTCGAGTTTTGGTATCTCCTTGACTTTTGAGATTATTATTTGACAGTGGATAGAATTAGTTAACTCTTTCTATCTAGCATATCCTATCACCAATAAAATGCAATCACTATTGTCTTTATTTCTAAGAGACTGATAGACAAACATAAGTTATGAGGATGCAATAACCCTATGGCTTCTCAAAATGATAGCAGCAGATTGTGGTATCCATTATTGTGATTCCTGGATGCTTGACCTATAAAGGAACACCTGACGTTAAATGCAGCTATCCCATTTGTCCTCTTATAATCGCAGACTACTGCTGTTTGTTCCAGAGTGCAAAACTTTGGTTGCCACTTAGCCAAATCGATCATCGGCAATGATCACATGAACAGATGACCCTGGACTATAAAATCTCCAGCAACACTGAGAAGACCAAGTAATTGGAGGAATTCTCAAACTGGGATATGGTTCTCTGTGCAGACTGAAGATAACATCAGGATAATCTTGAAAAGATATTCCTGAGGGAAACAGACCCTGTTCAAATTCATTTCAGAGACCATCCTGAGGACACAGAGACTGCATTAGTATCATTCTCAGGGATCCTTGAGTATTGTTATTTCAAAGAGAGAGAGTTCCAACACTTCAATCCTCTCCTGGAATCAAAAGACTACTCTTCTCTACCAATTACTGTAGAAAGATCCCATATGCTTCTAGGATCAAGAAGTGTTTGTCTGAGTCCTAAGGAAGAAGGACCATCTCAACATGGTCTAAAAACCTTATTTAACCACAAACAAAATTAACCAGTCATGCATGCACAACCAATTATGTATATTTAATTTGCCTTCTTTGTCTGTTTTAACTTTTTTTATATCATTATATGCATTTGTAATGTAGCATTATATATTGGACTTGACCCTATCCAAAATTGAATTAATTTCTGCTTGATCCAAATTGACTTAATTTTATTCTGTGCAAGCAACTAATACATAGCTAATTTATTATTTATGTGTGTGCGGGATTAAAATCAGATTTATTATTAATAGAAGTAAATATATTTAGTTGGTTCTAGGTTTAGGTTTTAGAATTTCCTAATGAATTTTAAATAATAAAGGTTATGGCTTGTATTTTGTAAACATTAGGATCATTCTAGAAGGCTCTTTTCCATTAGGTAATCATTTTGCTTAGAAAATGCTAACTGTGACCCGAGGTCAAGTAGAGAACTATATAATTTTGTAACTGAGGATTCTTTTCTTATTTTCACTTTGCATTCTAGGGAAATAAATTATTTGTTGAATTTTAAAAAGCTTGTTGCCTTTCACTCTTTTCTGTTACTTATTTTAAAAGCATAGACTTGTAACACTAATATTATACATTAATCAGGTGGGGTATTATCCGATGGGGCCTTTTTTGTGCCCATATTTGCTCATGCTCTACTACATTCTGCAGTTTATATTTTCTGGCAATGGAAAAAAGTTTCTGAATACAAAAAAATTCCATGTATGAGAAGGCAGTTAATACTTGAACTAAATATTGGAATTATCCAATTTATATTATACTGCTGATAAGATGCAATAAAATTTTGGAAGTAAAAAAAATGGACACAAATACGTACCCTATCATTCACAAAGGGATGGGTATAATATGACTTAAGCACTGCTTGACAGCATTATAATAAAAAAACTTCAAATTTTACAAAAAAGCTTAGAAAAAGATTCAATATTTCAAGGACATAATGTATTATCACCCAATAAATATGGAAAATGCATTAAATTGCCAAATTTTGTCATTAGAACATTAAATAAGACATATTTTCCACAAGCAAATTTGCACATGACTGATGTGAAGTTGTCCAAAAATTGAGGAAAGGTATCCCATATGGGAATCAAACTTGCTTAGTGTTTTATAACTTCTGGAGCTTAAAATCTACTAGGTTGAATGGATTTATGGGTTTGAATATGGGTACTTTTTCACAAAAGAATTAAGCACAGTAACAGTGACACATGTTGTAATACATGTATTGCTATCAAACATCATTTGTTCATGTTGAGGAGGCAAAGGTGGTGCTGGAGCTATATGTAACACATCGGTCAAGATAGCCTGCCTTATTTTCCATTTTTTGCACAAGAATTCTCTATTTCCATAAGGAATCACTTGAGGTGGCAACTGGCAGCTACACTAATGACAGCATCCTCTTTAATTATGCACTTATTTGCCTTCTCTCTAAATCATATTCATCTAGCCAAGATGGAAACCTACTAACTTTCCATCTGTCATGTGCAAATTTAATGTGTATGGGCAAAGTTTAATACCACACAATACAGGCATGTCAGATAAGCATCTTCCACATTTCCAATGCTTGTACTGAGTGCACTTTGTAATTCCCAAAGTTGATATCTGTATATACACAGAGCAAAAAGATATCATAGGAATTGCCGACACAACCCTCTGGTTTGTAATTATGCTGTTAGAGGTTGAAAAGCGCTGCATACATTAACTCTGAAGAGTATGTCAATGAAGGAATAAATTTTCTGAGGAATTATCTGCACAACCTTTCTGGTCAGTAATTTTATTTAGTCAATGACTGCAAACATAATATGTCAGTAAACATTATATGAACATGCATAATAGTGACCTGGGAGGGTTATAACAAAAAAAACAAAAAACACCACCATATTCCTCATATAATAAAGCAAATAACTTTGTCTCAGAAAGAAAAAAAAGAGAAATATTCAGAAATACATATGCAGTATACCTAATTTCAAATTGTTCAGTAGCATGAAAAAAATTTGATAAATGATTTTTGCAAGTACGCATTTTAAAAAAGCATAATTCCTAGCATAAGCAGAAATATCTTTAGTATAGACAGGAACAGACACCAGTTCCTATGTTCATGGAAAGGCCACTCTAATCTTACTCCCTCTGTGAGCAGACAACTTTGTGCCCTTCTTATAGCTAAATGTTAACTTGGGAGGGCTGGATTTGAGAGATAGTGGTTGTACTCCCAAGGCACTATGATGCATTTGAAGAAAATAAGTACATCATCCTCACAGGCTCGACATTTTGTCTTACTAAAAAGTAACTCTACACTATTTCACTCTGAGTGATATTTATCAGTGACTAATACAAAATATTTTAAGGAAAAGGCTCATATGTCCTTGTCAGTATGGTATATGATACATCTTCTCCATGAGCTATAATGAAGCTACAGCAAGGCACAACTGCTTGGGAGCTATTGACCAACAGGTTTCAATGACCTGAAATTCTGGTCAAGTTACGTGGTCATGAATTAAATTTACAGTGCAGAAAACATTTTCCTATTAGACTTACCAAGACAGTGATTTTTTGACAAAAATATATTAGTTTCTTTTATTCAAAGTTTGCTCAAGGAACTTACTCTGTAGAAAGTTATTCTGCAAAATTTGATATCCTTCAAGCCACAATTAAATTGAAATTCAACATAATTACCACAAAATCAACAAACCCAGTTCATCTCCTAAGTGCAAGCCATCCATCATTCGTGGTCAAGGTATATGATCTGGACTAAAATCACACACAAGCTGTTATTCTTTTTCCATCATTGTGACCATGACCTTTCATAATTTGACCCCAAACTCAACAGACTTCTTTCTTACCCAACATGCAAGTCATTCCTAAACTTTGGTGATGCTACCCAATGAAGAAATGAAATAATGTGCAAAAACCTTCAAACATCATGTAACCTTAACCTTTGATCCCAAATCTATGGGATTCTACCTTACTCCTAATGCAATCTATCCAAAAAGTTTTGGGTGTCTGTAATGTAAATCTGAGGTTACTGTGCAGAATTCATTTTTCTTTTTTTCAGTGTTTAACTTTAGTTGCCACCAAATAGCCAATATTGTGCAGAGGTAATGCTATTGCATAAATGCAAACTGCTTTCAGTCACGGTGATTCTTACCTGCTGACCTGCAAACTGATAAATAAGCTTCTTTCTTAGAGTACTAGCCACCCACACAGTTTTAGCTAGATCTGTCATGAGAACTAATGCCTTCTTCTCCTTTGCCTCTGACCTACTGACCCCAAAAATATTCTGATTCTTTCTTACTTGTATGCATGCCATCCTCAGAGTTTTGTTCAAGGTCTGCTACCTTTAATTAATGTTATTGTACAAAACCATTCTATTTTTTTAGAATCGCAGTTATCTTACCTTTGACCTGTCAAATTCAAAATCAAGGGGTTTCTTCTTATCCACAGTACAAGTTATCCACTAAATTCAATAAGTGTTTGGTCACAATAGATGCTTGAGAACCAAAGTATTGTGCAGAAAAAAACCAATAAGGAATTGATGGGCAGAAAGATAAATTTACAAATGAAATGTCATAACATAATTCACCCACATTTATGGCAGGCACACAAATATCAAAAACATAATTTGATCTCCTGATTGCCAAGGCTCACACCAAAATGGATCACCTGTATGCAACCATTTGAAAGTTTACTTTTACAGGAAGTCCTCTCAGTTAACTCAGAAAATATTGCCATTTTCACTTCGTGACAGAAACCTGTTCAAACTGTGCAGCTTTTAGTGAGATTTTTTCCTAATATTATTCAGGGTATATTCTAGAAATGGAAATGTAACAGGACAGATTACCCCTCTCAATTTCAAAAAAGTGAATTTTGTAAATCTCAGGAAGATTTAAGGAAACAAGTCCTATAAAAAATGATGCACAATTTCCATGGATTTGGTTGATGCTTTCAAACAATGTTAAATAAATTAGAATGAATCTTGTATTCATGTGTCTTAAAATAGGCCCTGCTTATTTCAAATACACTTGTAAAATTGTACAATGATGATTTAATACATGTAATGTTTTACTTACTCTACAGTATGAATTACTGCAATAAATAGTTTGTGGAAAATAAGATACAGTTCATAATGTAAATAAATCAAAGGAAATATTTGATTGCACCAATTACTTACTTTGATTCAAGGGCACAAATTGATGCAATGCGCTGAACTAAAGAAATATAGGATCACAGGGATACCTACTGTATAATTGCTTTGGTCATAAACAATACATATAAAGGATGAAGATACATTTGAACGTTTTAAACCACTCCCTCGATAACTCATGCCCTGAAAACTCGTGAACCTGCTTATAATGTAGGGTCAGACATAAATTCCCAATTTTTAATCCAGACAATACCAAAAATCTGACCCTATTTGAAAAAAATTGAGATCAAAATTGGTAATGAAAACTTTTGATATATCACTTGTTTGATTTTTGAGAATGGTAGATAGGACCTGGAAATTTAATCAACATTATGAAATACCAACTTTTAATAATTCATATAATTTTTTACATTTTCTTTCCAAGCAACATTCTTAGTACACCACAATTAATGATATGTAAGGAAATTTTAATCAATGAAAATGTCACTTGAGCCAAGAAGAGGCAGTACTTTAATAAATAAATACCAACAAAATAATTTTTTTATCAACTAAAATTTGTATTCTAGTTCTGTCTCTTTAGTTCCTTTTACATGTAATCTTCATAAATGCAACATAAATTGTAATTAAACATAAAATGTGTCAATCTACTGTAACAGCTATGTTCGTGAGTGTTTGGCTAAGAACCCAATTAAGTACCCACCATGTTTTTATATCAGACTAGCGGAAGCATTTGGTGTATTGTTGTACTCAATAAAAGGCAGGCCTCTTTTTTTATTATCACAGTAATTACATCTTTTGAATCAAATAAAGCAAGTGGAATAAAAGAAAGTAAAAAGGCATACAAATCCTACATACTTAAGAAACTGTGACACTGGTTGTATGTCCGGTAACTCATTTCATTTGATCAATGGAACACTGTGATACATTTTATTGTGTACATATCTAATTAAACTACTTTAAATTAACCTACTTAACCATAAATGTGATTAAGATAGCAAGGCAACCAAGCAAAATGAGTACTTCATAAAAAAAGAACTTTGTTTCACAGATACAGACCACTCTAGGAAAAAAAAGAGTTTTTGAGAATTCTTAAATTAGTATTAGAATTTAGTTCTGCTGTAAAAAAGAAGTTACCTTAGTATTAGAGTTAGTAAAATGAGCCAATTCAAGGAGTCTTTGTTTTACACTATGACCAATATTAAAATCCTTTCCACACAGCCTGCAATGGGCATGAAGCTACCCTAGAATGGCACTGTATTGTGTTATTCATGTATTCATCTCTGAGTCGATTTTTCCATTTTTTTTTCTTTCTAATCCATTTGTGAAATCATTTGAGAAACATTTTTGTTGTAATATATGCATCTACTATAATAAATAGGACTTTTACCATCAAATTTCTACAGAATGGTTCTGTACCTCACATTTTTAACAAAGAATATGTGAGAGAAGGTTAAAATTCAGAAAACGAGTCTGTTCTGTCCTAAGCTAGACAGCTGCTATAAATAGAAACAGAGATCTTGGAAATAGGGCAGCTGCTATAAATAGAACATAGCACTTAGGAAGGTCACCGCTAGTCTACAGATAAGTGTACTTTTATGTCATAGTTACGCAGCAGCTGTCTTTTTTAGAATATGTTCTGTGTAATTAGTGGGATATTAATAAAAATGAGAAAACAAATTAATTTTTTTGGGAGGGGGATATACTGAAAAAGCGCAATCCAAATACATTTATGAGTAATGGTTGGCATGTATGCTTTTGGAGTGAAATCATGACATCACTATTTTACTAACTGAAAAATACAAAAATTGAGTTTTGCAACAATTGTCTCACAAAATAAATGTTGCTTGTTTTTAATAAAAAAGAATCTTGTTTGGTAGTGTATCAACAGTTAGTCTGCTTCCTTGCTTCAAAGTCCCCTAGTTTCATTAAATACTATTATACATTACTTTGGGAACCAGACTACTCAAGAAAACAAAGAGCCATGATTTAATACATGAATGTTTTTGCATATCATGTTTGGTTGTTGAAACCAGTTGCATTCATGTTATCACTTTCAGATGATGGACATTTTGAAAATAAATGCGATATATAGATAATAATGAACAACTTTATCAGAAAAAGCACTTTAAAAACAATTTTTCTAGACTCAATTATAAAATGAAGATTCAGCCATTAACCCTTTATCTCCAGCAAGTGCCTTTGAATGCCTTTTCTCCATTCGCATGGAAGTGCCTTTGGACGCCTATACCCTATTTGCATGAAAGTGCCATTTGACGCCTCTACATCATTCTCATGGAAGTGCCTTTTGACACCTGCTGTAAATATCAGCCATTTTGAACGGGTTTTTGTAGCGGCACCTTTGGGGAAAATCCCCTATTTTATATTACATTTATTGGTATGAATGACCATTACATCAGATCACATGGTCACTGTTTATGTTCTGGTCAAAGTCTGCTATTTAATGTAACTGGGTCATATTCTCCACTCTCCGAAATGAAGATCGTGGATTTTGTTCAGTACTTGCTCAATTTTTTACAATTAGAATCACAACTGTGAGAGCTTCAATGACTTAGGAAAAGGCTCTGATACTGATGTAGGAAGACATTAGTTTTTATAAATTATCAAATTCTGCTGATTTAGTGATGTAGACGCTGACAAAAAACTTGTAAATTTTGAGTATGAGAACTGACAGCTACAGAAGGTCATGCAGATTCACTGACTTGATGGTGAATGAAAAGTTCTGTGAAAAATAATTATACAGCTATAATGTTTGGAGTTTACTCTTAAATCTTTCCATACATAATATATATGTAACAAACATGTAAAATGGTTAAAATTGCTGTTTAATGTAACACACACTTTACTGCTTGACAGGCCAATGTGCATGGAGTAGAATAAATAACAGGTATTCTATTTATAGCACACTGCACTGGGTAACTTTGCTACATGCATATTGAAGGGCTGAAATGCCATATACTGTATTTTCCTGCATATATCCCACAGACACAGATAATCTGCACCCTCATATAGTCTGTGGGTTTTGGGTTTTTGTGTAAAAGTAAATTATTGGCATAACCCGCCCCATTGTTTAACCCGCAACCATAGATTGATGAACTTTTTTGTATATGTTCACCTTATCTACCATTACTGTTTTTGTAAGGATAGAATTTGTCAATGCACACATGTGAATGACGAACGATACTACAACTACTACATTTTCACTCACCCACCCAACATGCAAATTTGTATTTACACTATAAAGTCAGTGGGCCCCAGTACATATTAATCCCTCTGCTTCAGTTCAAGTTAGTCACCCTACCTACAATATAATTCGGCTGATTTTAATTTTGAAGCCAGGTATTTGTGAGCTGGATATACAATGCTCGGTATACAGTGCTTGTGCACGTAGGCTGTCTATGAGAGCTGTGCCTCAACTACAGGCTACATAAATGTAGACATTTCTAAATAATCTTGTATTCTTGTAAAGTGTAGATTCGAGTTTAAATAATTTCTTTCTGTTAAATTTTAAAAATGCCGAAATGAAATCCTTGAACAACCGACTTTAAGCTAATGGCCATTGTGTATGCTAAATTGCATGGCAATAGAGCCACAGGCAAAAAATTTGATTAATTATTATATTAGCTTTTAATTTTATTACATTTAGAAAATATGTGATATAACAGCACCCCCCTTGAGGGGTTTGTAAAATATTGTACATTCCGTGGGATATATGAGGGAAAATACAGTACACTATGAGGTCAAGGGTTAAATAGCCCAGTTCCCCCAAAAACCAAACCCGGTTTTCTGGCTGTCTAACAGGATTTTTTAGGGTCCCTCAGTAACTTATGCCCTCGCTTATAGTGTGGTCAGTGTTTGTGGACCCCAATGTGCGCAAGTTATTGAGGGAAAGGTGTATACAAACCAAGTGACATGATGGGATATCAATGCATACAAACCAAGTGACATGATGGGATATCAATGCATACAAACCAAGTGACATGATGGGATATCAATGGCAGATATCCTTCTCAATATGACTGGCAGAAAACCAATTTTATCTTCCTTAAGCTCTTCAAAACAGGAAAATGAAATGCTAAAAAGATAAAGAAATTTATTATATACTTAAGTTTGAGATATGGAGACTTATTGGTGAAATAATTTTTCATTCCTATATTTTCACATCTTAATAATATATTCTTGTACTTCACATGTGAAAATATAAGATTTCCCATCATACTATGCAATGCTTTATTATGTGTGCCTACAAAAGTTATGCAAGACAAAAAGTACTTTCTGAGCTAGACCAAATACACAGAATCTGTTTTACATTTAGAATATGAAAATTAATCTTTGATAATAAAAAATTGACAAGTTAAGGATATAATAAAATCGAAATTTTTATTTATGATGTTAATATAGCATATATTACATCTTGTGGTAGCAAAAACTATATTTTAACTCATGCCTTTGTAACTTGTTTAAATATTAAGGTTTTGGTATGACTCAATAAAATATGTATGGTATCAATGTTAAAAAGGTCATATCCTCTATTTACTAACCATTTCCTGTTTAGTATTGTAAGGAAAGGCATAAGAAAGGAAGAAGAAATTTTAAATGTTTTCTTTCTCATTCAATTTTTGTTACTGGAGAGGCATGTTTCGTTCTCCTTACTTCATTAAAGTAATGAACATTATTCCTTAAAATAATCATAGCTACTGTGTGCTATTTACTGTGTACTCAACAAAAATCTTTCAAGCCACCACAAATGTCATTGTTTAGAGTCTATGCTCTTAAAATAAGTAACAGATGTTATGCTCTTATAATGGTATAACATTTAAATAATATAACATTTTCATAGACTAGTCATATTAACTTAATATGTAAATGAATTTGATGATTTTGTAATTCCAACTGAAAAATTTAGATAAATTATTCCCAAATTAATATTGAAAAACAAAAAACTGATCATAGCTTTCTAAAGACTGATATTAAGAGTGGAATGAATAATTCTGTTTATCAGAACCTTCCAAAAATTTATTTAGAATGGATAAACATATCAAAAATCAGGTTGACAATAGAATTTCAATGGGAAAAACCATGGCTGTAAACTCAAATCCAAGTAAACATATTTAAAAAAACAAAACAATATCAGTCAGGTAGCCCAAACTCCTAACCTCAATTATAGACAAAGGTCAAGAACACAATACAAATGATATAAACTTTTTGCATAGCATAACACAGTCTGGTAGCTTTTAAAAATTAATTTTTTTAACATGCTCATGCATACCATTGATATATGCATGCAATCTAGTTTAAGTTCTCTTCTCATTTTTCAACTGTCTATACTAACATTACAAATTTTAATATTTTTAATATTTTGAATTTTCTTTTTTCAATGTTGTATTATTTCCAAAATAACACCACAGGAGTCTGCAGTTTTATCAATAATGCATGACGAAATTTCTAACATGACATCACCTTAATGGTATTATAAAATAAAATATTTTATAATACTGTTTAGGTGATTTCATGTCAGAAATTTTGTCGTGCTTTACTAATAAAACTGCAGACTCCTATGATAACATGTATCTTGTTTATATTACAAAACAACGGTATTAAAAGTATGCATGAGTGTATGTTTATTTTCTTTGGTTATCATGTATTTGACAAAAATATCAGCAATTTTTATATTTATTAAATTCATTTCTGTTTTATCTAGATATAGCAATACATAACATTGCTGTCATCAACCAAAATGTGTCATCCAATGCTAGATTATCATGGGCTCTATATTATCTCGGCAAATGGAATTTTCCAATTAATTTTGGACACACGTCTAGTGGTTGTTTATGCATGTAGAGCTGTAGCCAGTAAGGATGCAAATATCTTACAGTGCAATTTCATCTAAAATGTCAACATTTTTATAAAGTATACAATGAAAAAGAATGAACATCACTTGTGTAAAGTGCATGCATTTATGATGATCAGTATTTGATTTTATTACAAAATTTATTCAGTGTATGTCTGATGTTTAATGATTATAGGTCATATCCTGATAGTGACATACATGTCATAACAAGGTCAAGGTTGCAATTTGATTTCATGGTAGCCATTATGGACCCAAATTGACACAACACTGCTAATGAGCCTATTTATCCAACATAAATAGGAAAGCAATAATAGTTAAAGCTACTTTTGAAATTAGTAACATTTCAATAATAATATCATTAATAATTGATTTATTCATATAGATATAGATTTCTCTGCCCACATTGCACTTAATTCAGACAAAGTAATACATATTTTTTTTACTACTATAGTTATCATGGATTTCAACTTAACTGACATTAGTGTATTCAATTTAGTCATTAAATTCTTTATTTTTGTGAAAATTTTCAGCCAGTGCATGCGTGGACGTTACATCTTATCACCAAGTTCAAATTTGTTTATTATAATAAGTGAGTGCTACCATTCATAATTCCGCGATAATATAGAGTTGTTCCCCCATGGCACGGTAATCTGGGTCATCCGGCATATTCGGTTTTATTTACATGGATTGACCGATATCTTTTATAGAAACAGATAGAGGGAAAATCAGAGAAACTTTACAATTTGTAGCAATGCATCAATAGCACATCGGTTTTATTGTGTACTGATAACATTATGTACCGCGATAACACAGCGTCCCACTATATGGATGGTCTATCCAGCCGATACCAATAACTTTATCAAGCACCCTCTGTCATACTATATAGTATGATAAAGAGGCTCCAATGTCAAAACGAGTCATGAGGGTAATCTGATGTATTTTTGTTACTCTGTATGACTTTTCCTTAAGATTATTGTTTGTTTGTTTGTTTTTTAACATCAAGCTTGCGTCGACTACTTTTGATTTCAAGCACAAGAGTCTGCAGTTTTATCAATGTTTCAAGCAACATTTCCAGTACCTATAAATAAATACACTCACCTTCAAGATGTTAATTTGTTGTTTGCTCTTTATTAAAATGCTTTTAATTTTCAGTTTACATCAGATAAATGCAGGAATCGAGAGCAGGATCCAGCAGTTGTTATCCTTTGTGACAACTTAGCCAGAACAGTTCTAGAATTCAATCAGAACACTTGGAAAACTACGATATATTCCGATTGCCAGAAGCATCTGACTAACTAGCCAAACGCAGCACTTCAGGACACGAGGTACTAATTTTATATAAAAATGGGATCCAGTCTGGAAATAGTGAACCTAAAATAGAGTATATATGAGGTTGGCTGGCCAGGATAGGTTAATAATGTAAGGTATGTTTTAGGGAAAAGAATCTTTTAAGAGCTTGACCTAGTTGTATGTGAAAAAAGAGACATCGTTTTATCGATAAAATTTTAGTCCTTTAAAAGTCCTGGGTTTTAGAACACTCATTAATAAAATTAGCACCTAGCAGCAGAGACATAACAGACCATTTTGATGAAGACCTTATTTTTTGAAAACTGAAGTTTCCTACGAAAGTGAAATACAAGGTCAATAACGCTTAACCAAAGCGACTAGAGGCAATTAAGAAATATCTCCCTGCCCGTAATTCTGTCAAAGAAAAATTACAAGAACTTCAAAACAAAGACGGGAAGAATTTTCCGAAGAGACGGATCAGTTATTTAAGCCGTAAAGGTCTTCTTCCCGTGTTAGAGCAAACCGATAAAGCAACTGGAAAATAGCAGAAAGAACTTTAAAAAAAAAATACCCCAAAAAGATTCTACTAGAACTTCCAACTTAAATAACTGCGGCTCAGCCTCAATTACAAGAAGTACAACAAATACTTGAGAGTATTGATAAAGTTCGTGAGGTGTTCGATGTAAAGGATCTTGTTAAGTCGAAACCAAAACAAAAACAAAAGCCACCAGCCTGATGTACCGAAAAGGGTCGTAGACATCTTCGAGAAAACGATATAGTGCCGCAACAGGATATCCACTTCGTGATGAATTATTAGATACAGGTACCGCTAGTGTTTCAGAAGAAAAAAAAATGGGTTCCTTTTGTATTTCGAAAGTCCCGTGGTATATCTAAAATCACAAATAAATACAGTGATGAATTTGCCAGTTTTGTAAAACAAGTCGAAGAAGTAAGAATATTGCTATTATCGTCAAAAGAATCGTCATTCGGATCACCTCGTATTAAGTAAGAAGAAACAACTGTAAGTGGTATTGGTACCAGGGGAAGTGGTCTTCTTACTCCATGTCACGATTACGTTCTTGCCGACGTGGACAGACCAAAAATTCTCATTGGAGGAAAACGAACCGGTAATAATTCACCAAAATTCATTATTGAAGCAGCTGATATTTGTCAACCATTGTTGACAGGCGGTGTCATGGATAATATTATTTATCGGTCCCTAATAGATGGAATCGTTGATAATTACCTCAGTGACATTGAGGATATGCAATAAGATCAGTGACAAGAAAATAAAATGATCACACATAATGCTCAACGTGGATCTGTAATGATCAGGGTGATAAACTCGCGATTACTTATGTAAAAGGCGATTTACGGGGATGGACTCGTTGATGTTGTTCGGGGTTTATTTAGAAGGATAGCCCCCAAAAGCAATATCGATTGCAAAGCAACTGGGAATGAAAGCTATTAACTTTGTTCGTGAAAAGGGTATTGGTGCAGTTGATAGCAAAGCATTTTCAGCAATCAGAGATAGACTAGCACGATTAGTACCACGAAAACCTCAGCCAGTAAAAGTACCCAGCACAGAAGTTATGCCAGCGAATGTCAGTAAAATAATACACCAGGCTGCAAATCAAAAACTAGCAGAGTTGGCTGGTGAAAAAGATAAAAATATATCTGTTAGTGCAGGATTTAGTACAAATGAGGCCATGTGCTAGTTAACTTATGTGGCCCCTTACTTGGGCCCTGAAGGAGGTAGGCTCTGTAGGTTTACACAGGTAGTCAGGTATATATACTCAGGAAATTTGGGAGTAGTTACAATAGTCACATATTTTTAAAAAATTTATTGTGAATTTCCAACAGGCGCCCTGTGCTTACGCACATCGAAGAGCAAGGGTAAATCCGGTACTGCTGCTAGCCTGATAGCAGGAATTTAGCTTTTCCTCGCTGTCACTGTTTAGCCCGATTGAGGTTAGCCACTTGCAACATTGTTGCCAATGTCCAGCAATGTGACGTCACCCCACCTGTTCCATTCCTATGGTCCCTACACAAACCCAACTATGCAGCCACAATATTCCATGCTAAATTCCCATTGTCCGTAATCTAACCCAGAGTTTTGCCCTGTTAAATTCCCATTGTTCGTAAACAGCCTCAGGCCCTTTTTGACTGGGATTACTATTGTCCGTAAACAAACTACTCTTTACTTTGTGGCAAAATGTATATCCCTGGCACTTAAGATTATTTTCTTTGTGTAATAAATCAGTTTGTAATTTTTATTTTATCTTGACTTATAATGTTACCAAGAAAATCTACAGATAGCAAGAACAGGGTGTTTGTGTCGGTTTATTGTTATTGACTATTTATGAGGTCACTGTAATATTGAATTTAACAAATCTTTTATACAGTTCTGATTCGGTTAATACACAAATTAATTTCATCCATGAGATAGAAATATTGATCTATTCTGTTAGTAACAACGTACTGCGTCATCTTCACAGACGGTAAGTCGTTTTCGCGAAAAGGACAGTTTCGCGAAAAGATCAATTTGTAATACTTTATATTAACAGAGATATATAAAATGTTATGTAATATGACTTGCTACATAAAATACATTCATTCAATATACATATTGATTAAAACTCTATATAAAAACATCATCTGTCCTTTCGCAGACAATTAGCCGTTTTGCGAAAAGGAGTCCTTTTCAAATTTTATGCCCATACGCACCAGCTATATCATATATCATTTTAATATCAATGGATAAAAACAAGACGACACAAGTACACAAACTATTTTTTTAAAAAAAACCATCAACATTTTACATATTGATGCTGAATTGTTGCTCCATTACTTTAATTTCGTTAACATTATTGTATTTTATCTCCAATACTGTAAGTTGCTGTCCACTACTGTTTTTAGGCAGACCCAATTTAGACAGAATTCCGAGGCGTTCCGAAAATGACAACGTAGTCTGCATGAAACGTTTGATAGAATAAATAGTAGTAATATACTAGAAGATGGAAAGCCAGGATCCATCTGATGATGTAGCAGAATGTGACTTAGGACTTGGTCAAGGGTTACGTCCAGGAGGTTTGCTACCAGGGTTGACCTCTTACCAGGAAACAGAGCTTTCGTTGTCACAAGCAGATACTGGAAACGAATCTCGTGAAGAAACTATTGACTTATTTGACTCTTATTCAGAATCATACGAGTCCAGCTCAGAAGAAGAAATTCAGATATCATTGCACCAACTCGTCCCATCATATTACAGGAGGTCGTCTGTGGAAGATGATTTATCAGGCGCATCAGATGACGATGCAAGGAGAAGTGATACACCCTCTTCCCGTAACCAGAACCCACAGAACTCGAGCGCCTCTTGTAGTGAAGAACAGTTTCCTGTGTATGCAGATGTTCCATATGGAACATCAATCAAACAACAAAAGAGGCTTTTTAATCAAAGTTTGAATAACATTGTGAAGAAACATTCAAGCAGAAATTCAACACCATCAGTGAAAAGTGAAGGTAAGAATGTTAAGATTTTCACTAAAGTCCAAAAATACATCCCCGTTGGTTTGTACCCTCCCCTACCGATTTCAATAACTAAAATGTTTAATGTGATAAAAAGTGCACAGAACTAAGTCAATTGAATTATTAATTTATAATTTTTAACCTGTCACCAGAATGGCACTAGTACTTGTATCCCCTTGCACCTTTCACGCTTGATGGACTTTCCATACTAACACAGCGCCATATTCCGTACACTATGGGGTAGTTTATTTCCATCTGACAACATAATGACGTAATTGATCCTATTTGGTAACTGCCGGATAATTCCGTAAATTGCAATAACGTTGACTTTGGAATTATATTCCTTTACACACGTGAACATATTAATGAAACTGCTTGTTAAATCCACATGAAAAGCAAACATTTTGTCATTCTTTTCCATTGCTTGATTCGACACTGTAAATATTGGAAGCAGACGACATATGTATGTACATATTTAGTCACGCATGCGCCCCTTTGCTGAAAGTGGATTGGTCCAGAAACTGGAAATGGTTCTCAAGCATGTCAGTCTATTACTTTAAAAACTTCCGTTAAGCATGAAATGCTCAGGTGATGATGGTGTTATGGCAATTTTTCTCACATTCAGGTTAGAAAATATAAATCAGTGAATGTATTGACTATGTTCTTTGCACTTTTTATCTAATTAAATGTTCCTGTTATTGAAATCTGTAGGTGGGTACAAACCAACAGGGATGTATTTTTGGACTATAGTCCTATATATCTTCCTACAGCGTAAGACGTATCACATGTTATTTATGTTTTAGTGCTACTTCTCACTAGCCAGATAATGGCCTTGTATAGCCTATAACAATGTCAGTTGACATCGGAACTAGTAGTCAAAGTTTTAGGAATATCTCACATACTTGACAGGCCCATATTGACATTCTATAATAAATTGATCTGTAATTAATATACTTTCTGTGCTGTTTTTATCCTGGGGAAATCAAAATCAGACATAGCTAAAGATGCATTTTCACATTACATTTGAATTTGTTGAAATGTGAATGTAGTCTGAAGAATGTTCAAGTAGGTTCATGTAGGGGATATGTTTCTTGAATGAAATGGAATGTTGCTTGCAGTTCTAATAGGCATAATATATTTTTTATTTGGTTTGTTAAAGAACAATATTTCAACTTAACCAAATTTCAGGATTCCCAGCCTTCATTGCCTTCCATCCAACTGAAATGTACGCCAACAAAACTTGAAGACAGTTCCATTTCTCTTGTGAGAATTTGAATTTAGCAGAGAAAAGACATCAGAGTCACTAAAGTCTGACTAAAACATTAATTTACTTTGTAGAAAAGTGTTGTTTTTGGTTGTCAGTTATGTGAGATATTCTTGAAAATATGACTTTCGTTATTATGTTAGTTGACATCAATAAATGCTATACAGCGCTGTTAGTTAGGCTGTAAGAGCCTGGCACTCAAAACATAAATATAAGCATTGAAGTCATACATGTAGGACAAGTCGTGCAATATAAGATGCCTTCCCTGATATATACACCACTCCCTCGGTAACTCATGCCTGGATAACTCGCGAACACACTTATAACATGGTGTCTGGCATGGCTCCCAATGTTTTCCAAAAAAAATATATTTTAAAATGTGTTGAATGTGAAAAAGTCGTGATAAGAAATGGTAAATTGGTAAATTGAACCTTGATACATAGCTCATTTTTATCATCAAAAATGGTGATTATTGCCCGTAAAGATAGAATCTATACTGTGAAATTTACAAGTTTTAATATGACATCACATATTATGTTAATTTTTTTAATAGAGAAATAGTTGTCAACACACTGTAAATAAACAGCGATCACTGAAAAATTCTGGTAAAAGCTAACATGTGGCAACAGAGAATGAAATAAACTTCAATTAAATGTCTTGCTAGGTGAAATTCACATTATAATCCTCTAATTTCGCCTCAATACTATAATTGCAACATAAATATCCTCTTATATGAAAACATGAAAAGAGTCAGTTGACACATTGAAACCCGTAAGTACTTCTGTGAGAACCTAATTACATGCCAGTTTTGTTTCGATTAACAGCTTGGAAAAATATTTGTTGCAATAAAATAATCATTTAAAAGAGACCTTTGTTGTTTTATCACTTTGAATATGTCTTTTGAATCAACTCAAACAAGGTAAGTACAATAAAGTAAAGTTCAAAGGCATGCCAATAGGAGCATTAGTTCTTGTATTCATTACCGTTCTCAAATTTCATTTTATTTGACCAATCAAAAATATTTTCATAATTTTATGTATTAACATCATTAACGTACATAATATCAATAATGTATCCTAATCATTTGTAAATGTGACCATGGAGCACAAAGGAATTAAGCGAAATGGCGTACTCAGTGACTGAAAAGCTGTGCATCATAGATAAGGTTCTTAATGGCGAAAATTAGAGTTGTGATAGTTTTATTAAGTCTTAATAGTGATTCTTCTGTATTTTAACCATCTGACATAGAAATAAGCAATAACCAAACTTTTAGATTGTTTTCTACACTTGCTTCTCATAAAAAAATTTCCAGTTTTGACCAATCTTAGCTATAAAGGAACTCTTTTTGTGCATCTATTCTGAGTTCAACATGTACATTATTTACTGTGTGGATGCATAAAAACAGAACAAAAAATAAATGTTTATTATTTGACAAGAATCATCTATGGATGTTTGTAAAATTAGTAACCAATATAAAGTTTCATTTTGTACAAAAAGATGAGATTTTTAGATTATGTAATTCATCCTGTTGAGAAAAGTATATCACACATGTCTGAAAATGAAAGGAATATATAGTAAGTTCAGTCTCCTGTTTTCATTATTTATATATGACAGCTGTTGCCTGTTGTTCTAGCATTTGGCAAATGAGATCTGCTATTTTATGTGGTCATTTATTTCAGTTTCAAAAGCAATAGGAGAGTTCATTGTTGTTCTTGCTGTAAGATGTATTAGACTGTAAAGCCATCATGATGACTGGTGTATTAATTTTTCTGAGGGGTTCTATCCCCGACTTGCAGCATTAAGAGTTTAGTGTTAGGACTCGGGTCAGCCTCATATCAGGATAATGTGACTGGGTGGTACATAATGCTGCAGCATGATCTAGTACTAGACATCACTATAAACTACCACACTGCAGACATCATAGTGATATGACCGAAAAATTTTCAAAGCTTCATTAAAATTACAAATCACACACACACACAAATCACACACACACATTTTCTGAGGTTGGATTGTTTACATTTGGACTCAATTTGTGAAGGAAAAAAATATTATTTTAGTAATACTGCGACACTTGATCCTTAAATAATGATCCATGTTAATCCTGAATTTTGAATTGGGACCGCAGTATTTTTATTTAAATGTAAAAAAATTTTAAGAAGTAGGGAGTTCTGAACTCTGGTAGTTGAAATCCTTATGAGAGTCCAGTGCACAGATTTAGGCAACAACTAAAAGTGAGGAATTGGAAGAGAGAGAAATGAAATATTTGTAGGTTACTGCATTTGTAAGGAAAAATATGAATGAGTTGTTTGGATGGATATACTACATGACCTTGGGAGACCATAATTGTCTGGCAGAAATTGTGGTTTTTCAGTACAGGTTGTACTGTAACTGAATTTATGCTGTATTCCAAACTAAACACACAAGCGCAGATTTATCATTACACAACAACAACATTATTAATGCACACATAACTCTGCCCAGATCAGTTTGAACTTAGCTGTATGCTAGACATAACTTTTGAAAGAAAATGGCATTTTGGTCTACTTAAAATTGAAATTTGGAGTCATATTGTAAATGAATGCACATTGCAACAACCTTTTTATGTGATCTGAAATAAATAGATTTTGGTATTTTTCTTGATTTGACAAAATTATATGATTATGGACTGGAATTATCTACATGAAGTATATCAGATTTCAGCATCATCTGAGCCAATTCTATGTTAAATACATCAGACTGAAGCAGCGAGGGAGAAGCATGTTGTCATCTGCAAGCGTGTTTTTGTTTTGTCATTGAATGTTTGAAATCATAATGTGGGAAAAATTTGATGTCTTTCAATTGCAATTATTGAAAAGACACAATGGAATTTAATGCTTATTTCATTTTGAGTGCAGTAAGGAGGATGTAATTCCACATGGAATATAGTCAAAATTACAGTACAATTTTGAAATGTGTGATCAAGCTTGGGAATCAGTAATTTCTGAGTCAACCATATACTACTCAGAGAACAATTTAGGTAGAGCAAGCATGTAATGTACCTTTCATGGTGCTCTTGTTTACCTTTATAAATAAATGAGAAGAATTTTCATACACACTTAAAGAATAAATTACATAGAATTATTTTCCCATGCTCTTTTCTTAAAAGAGGATCTGGCTGTTTCTGTCCATCCTTGCATAAATGTAATTTTAATTTAGTGTGTTTTTGTGTTGGTATTAAAAACATATTGATGTTCAGAATGTACTTTAGGATGTTCACATTTTCTTTCCTTTTATCTCAATACAGGAGAAAGTATTCAAATAACAATGTACATGAATAAGATAATTCTTCCCTTATCTTTTTGTACAGGTATAGAGTTGTGTATGTATTACTTAGTGGTAACTGTCTCTGTCAACCTATGAGCAGCTGGAGGATTTTCCTGTATAATTCTTGTATTGGAATGAAAATGCTTTGGAGGTGCTGTTGATATTTTTAATGAGACATGTGTTATCTTGGGCTAACTGTACCAGATGGTAGCTCAAAAATGTAGAAAGCATTAGCTGTATCATAACTGTCTAATGTGTAACTGTGATATTTCTCCCATTTTCTATTGTGATAGGATCACACAGGAAGAAATATTATAATGAAGCCTTGAAGATCAAATTGATGGAAACTTTACAGGTAATGTAATTATTAGGGTTAAAGTATGTTAGACCATACAATTATTTTCTTGTAATATTCCAATTTTTGTGGCATTAGTGACACACAGTACAAGACTCCCCAGCATTGGGCATCATTCAAACATTCGTCAATACAAGCCTCTTGCATGGAGTTACAATTCCAATTTTAACCCACTTGCCTTGACAAGCATGATTAGGTAGAAGAAACTCATAAATTTAATTTTGTGATCATTTTTGTCTATTAAAACATGCAACTATTTACATGAAATTATATTTGACTAACAATGAGTAATAGTTGTCCATACTAACAATGAGTTGTAGTTGTCCAGACATAGGAACTATCTTTCCCAGATCTGAACCCCTCAACAGATGTTGCTTACCGTTTAAAACTGGGTCAACTGGCAAGTCTGAGTACATTGCATTACACTGAGTATTAACATGAAAATTGTATATTTCTGAATGTAGTGCAATACATACCATAGTATACCATAATTAAGTCAGGGACCAACAACAATTCAGCTTGCTGGATCAGGGTGCTGTCACTTTTTGTTTAATTTCCATCTGACAATAGCTGGAAAAATATTTTGCTCTGATTTATATCAAAGTAACACCATAATAATTATTATATCCATGATATTATTTGGATATTAATTATTATATCCATGATATTATTTGGATATTAATAATTATATCCATGATATTATTTGGATATTAATAATTATATCCATGATATTATTTGGATATTAATAATTATATCCATGATATTATTTGGAAAAAATATTATCTTGAGAGAAGTTAAAAGAAAATATTTCAGTACAAAAGAAAATCATTACCCCTCTCCCCAAATTAGATGGCCAGTACATTTTGGTAGATGAATTTTGCTGTGTGTATGTTAATTGTTGTACAAGTTTTAATCTAAATGCAGTAACTAAAGTTGAATGGCTAAGATTAAACAATAGCTGTTACTGTGAATGACATCATGCTGACATTAAAGAGCCTATTAATCCAAACAGGAAGTGTTGATACTATTGATGGTATCATGGTACCAATTGTTTTTCCATTGACCTTGGTGCTAATGTTTTGTGAAATAATTATACTTTCTATCCTACGTGTCACCCACTGTCTTAGAAAACAATGTTATATTATCAATTTGACAAGGACAGAACCAGGTACTCCATTGCATTTAAGAGAGATAACTCTGTGAAAACTAGATAAGGGTAAGAATTATATAGTTACACCAGACACATTTTCACTCATGTGTACCACATTTTGAAAAAAAAAAATCATAAAAAATACAAAATGTGATATAGTTATGAATTAACATAATCTCACGTGTTTCCAAGAGGCTCAACTTTTTTTATGCTTAACAGAAAGTACAACCTTTACATAATGCACCAGTCACATCTAGTTTTGTGGTTTATTTCTGAATACACCTTAAGCTCCATCTACCTTAATTTTTTCCAATAATCTGTGATATAGCTTGAGACTGTACAAGTAACAAATGTACTTAGTTTTGCTTGTCAAAAACAATTTTATGAGGTACCAAGCTGTGTCGACTTGAACCCACGCAGACAGAGGTGAGATGGCAGTGATCCGTAATGGAGAGCGCTTTAGACTACACGGGGCCCATAATGGAGTCTGTATTTAGCAATCTAATAGTTAACAGTTGAATGAAACAAATAGAAAAATAAATCTTTTTCTTCTAAAAAATTAGAACAATTTAGTAGTTTGTGGATTTAAAGGATGACTTAGATCAGATTTTGTCCAGAATTCCCTAAATCAGATGTCTTTAATATCTCTGCTTAACTACTTAGTGAATGGTGACATTTTATATCATTTGATTGCAGCATTTCATTTTAAGTAATTTTGTCACACACAGGAGGTGAGTGAACTGAAAACAGAATTGGAGGTATGCCGTAAAAAGCTGAATTCCAAGTATGAAGCCATTGAAATCATGAGAAAGCAGGTAAATATGCCTGAAATTAGTAAGACCACTTTGATCATGATTACATTTTCTTTATGTACATGTGTACTTTTTTCTCATTTAATCTTTTTCATTCTTATTGTATGCTGAACAAACTTTTTAAGTACATGATAGGCTATACATGGCCAGTGTAACTGATGCAGGAAGAACCATCGACCTACAGAAAGCTTCTGGCAAGCTTTCTCACAAATCCACATTGTCAAAAACCACATGGACATAGGTGAGGTGGCAGAGATCAGTAAAGGCAAGCACTTGAACCACTCAGCCATCCAGGGCCCCAAATTGTTTCATATCTAAAGCTTAAACAAACCATAATTCTGTTCAAGAAACTTTTAAGATTTGCCTTTTTTGCTTCTTTATCTTTTTACCTTGTGTAATCGATTGATTTGTGGAACAATGGCCATATATATAATGTATAAAATGAACAGTAAATGCTAACTTTTATGTCTGATTCATCCGCAAATAACATTGACCTTGATCTGCCATCACCTAATTCACTGGCAGATCAGGGTCTTTGATTGATACTTCTAATTAATTGCATAGACCCAGAATAGCTAGTGCATTATGTTATGGAAGAAATGTGTCTATGCAGTTTGCATTTGGACTTATAGTGAGTACAGTGTGACCCCCGCCATAACAGGGTAGCAGACATAGATCATGTTATTAACCAAACCATGTTATAAGCAACTAGGTCATTTAGCTGAAGAAAATGATGCATGTGCCCAAAAAGATTTGTGTAGGGGTGGGGTGGGTGGAGTTAGGTAATAAATTCAGGTGCAAAAATATCATTTGCAGTTACCATCTTAATGCATATTAAATGAGAAATACGCTGTAGTGAAATCAGAAGGCATATATAATATTTTATGTTTTTCCGAGAATCAATCATTGGTACATATACATGTATGCTCTTTACGAATGCATGTTTAATGCATAGCACAGTATTCACCCATGAATCTTATCACGTACACTGAATCCACAATACAAGAAATTCCATTGAAAATATGCACACACAGACTTAAAATATTCAATAATTTTGTCCCAGGTCATATAGGTCTGAATTCAGTGGAAAAAATACATGTAACAGATGAAGAAGAGCATTTACTTTTCCCCAAGTTGGTAAAAAGTTTGCATTTTAAGCTGTTATTTGTGGCTCTTGTAAGCATAAACATTTTTCATGCAATTCACAAAACTGACCTTTTTTTTAAATTTTCACGTTTTATTCTTGGGAAATTAATTATTTTTGTAATTTTACTAAAATTGTTGATTTTACTAATTTTACTAAAATTGTTTATTTTTGCTCTTTTCTGATACTTAGTTTTAAACCACAGTGTGTGTGTATATATATATATATATATATATATATATATATATATATATATATATATATATATATATATATATATATATATATAAAGGTATCACTAATCACTATACTAATTAGGCCCATCAGTTGATGTTGAATTCTATTGTTGTATCCAATAATTTATTATCTTTTCTCTGATATTTCATGGAGATTTTCTTGGGTTAAGATTCTGGCAGAATATTGTGAGACCATCCCCACATTAAATCTTTACAAAATTGTACATTAATTAAAATTTAATCAAATGGTCCTTACATATGAAATAATTTATATCTAGAAATATATTTTACTAGCTCAAACATATCAGGGAAGTGTCATTTCTTTATGAATATGGCAAGTGATTCATTGCATACGAACTTTCTCACCCATGGCATTGCCTATGGCATCACATAAAATTCAACCTGTAAGGAAGAATGCTTGCTGCAAATAGATAAAATATAAATATATTAAATAGGTGAAACATTTGTCAACTCTTCAATGCTATTAACTGATACAAGTCAGCTGTTATTTCTTCCTATTGTAGTTCATAAGAAAACCCTTAATACTTTTCAATGAAATTTGCTAATCAATGAAGAAAGTTACATATACTTGTATCCATTATAGAAAGCAGCAAGAAAGCCTCAGATAACAAAATGGTGGATGTTTTTTAGATCGCTGTCTTTGCATTGGCATAGAGTGACAAAGCAAACATGTGATTTGGCCAATCCCATTATGATCACTTGCGTCCAAAAAAGCTCTAGTCATTTTATTCAGATGTGACCTTTTTCAAGAAAATAAAGCATGACCTGTGCTACATTTTTTGTTCTTTTTGTGTTGAGGTTAGTGACTATTATATGAAAGCTACTATGTGTGTGTCTAAAGTTTCAGTTAATGTATTGGAAATGTTGAAAAATGAAGGATATTTATTAGGAAGTTAGTTATGCTTTTAAAAATTAAGTCACTGTGTATTATTGATGTGAAATATCATGTCTTCAGAAAACACTTTACAATATATATGCTTAATTTGAAAAATAATGTATGAGAAAAGTGTGGTATTTTTTATTTTTTTTACCAACAGTTTGTTTTTTTTGTTTTTTTAAGGCTGAAGATGCACAAATTGAGCTTGTGATTCAAAGCAAAAAGTCACAAGAAAATACAGTCAAACTTGTCCAGGTTTAGTATCTTACCTTTTTGTTACTTTTTATAATCCTCAAATTATTAGATAAGTTTAAAAAATTAGAATATTTAACTCTATATTCATCTCTTTGATATTTATAAATACCTATTTTCCTTTCAGTGAATAAGTTTGAGCAATCACATGATTAATTGTGTCACAATGGGTAATATTTTTGTGACATGAATACTTTCTTTCTCTGACGATTTGTAGTATTTGGGTTTTTAATTTTATGACACAAATTTGTTTGAACATGAAAGTGTTTCATAAACTGAAGGACATTTGAAGGACAATTTTTAATTTCAGAATGTCAGCTGAGCAATGCTACAATTTTATTAACCATTTGACCAGTGTGATTAATGAGTCAACATGTTTAACCTTTAACTATTTCAGCATATATATATATATATATATATATATATATATATATATATATATATATATATATATATGGATAGAACTAGAACAGTTAAACTTGCCACGGAGTTGTATACCATGATGTAATTTTTTTCATGTAATTATGCATTGTTAACTTAAGCATGTTGGGAATATACATTTTTAACTACACATTGATGTGAAGATAAAAGAAAAATATGTTAGTTATAATGGTGTTATACTATCCAAGCAGATATTTTTACATGCAATGATATGTCAGTGCTAATGACTTTAAGTGTGATAGCTTTATTGAAACTTAAATAAGTTATTTTATTGCCAATGACATAAATTGCTATTGATGCTTGAATACAATATGCATATAGTATCAGTTGTATTTCTTAAAAACAACATCCATCAATCAATCTACCTCACTGTTGTTCATAGGATTCCATGGGCAGGAGAAACATTTCTCCACCCTGCAGATTTGGGCAACACAACATTTTAGAGGGATAAAGGAAAATAATAGTACATAATCAATTTGTTTTGACAGTGTTGTTACCATAACTTGTCTACAATTTGATGTCACATTTTCTATGGACACTTACATTATTACAATAAAAGTTTCTATGGACACTTAACATTATTACAATAAAAGTTTCTATAGACACATTACAATAAAAGTTTCTATGGACACTTACATTATTACAATAAAAGTTTCCATGTACACACATTATTACAATAAAAGTTTATATGGACACTTACATTATTACAATAGAAGTTTTATAATGTGCTCAGATGACTTATAAAAACTTTAATAAGTTTGACATTGGTTAACCTGAAATGTGCTACACCATGAAATTTTAAATTCCAGAACTCT
Organism: Potamilus streckersoni; assembly: GCA_016746295.1. Lineage (NCBI taxonomy): Eukaryota > Metazoa > Mollusca > Bivalvia > Unionida > Unionidae > Potamilus > Potamilus streckersoni. The sequence goes on along the minus strand of JAEAOA010000270.1, from coordinate 880,061 downwards.
AATGGCATTTATTGTAATAAATACTTTTGTTTTATGAATCACTTTTCATTCCAAACTAACAAGTCATTAATTAAATGAAAATTTTTATATTTGCAACAATTTTGTCTCGTTTGTGATTATTTCACCTTGATAATATATTAAATTGTCCACACTGTAAGGGTGACATTAACCTTGAAAATACAATACTCTAATGACCTATCAAACACTTTACATTGCAACTCTGCCAACTACCACAAACCTTGAATATTTTCATTGGCAGATAAATTGTTTTAAAATATATCTCCAGTGCCATCTTACAGTTTCAAGCACCTTTTGCAACTTGGTTATGGCCAGAGCCAATCGTCATAGCTGACCAGGCACAAATTAAAAACTGCATATATTTTTGGATAACTTGGTGGTAGTGGGGGCACACAAGTAAAAGATATGGGTCCATAAGACCCAAAATTTCAGAAAACTGCAACCCTGTGCTTAATGTGCAACACTGGTAAATGTGCAACACTGGTAAATAAACATGATGTTTATAAAATAGTGGCTACTACTTGTTACTTCCATTTCTGGAAATAACTAAAATTTTAGCACTATTCACTCATTAAATTGGTTTAAAATTTTATGCACACTAATATTTGGTAAAATTTTGCATGCCTTTGTAGCAGTCATTTAGATTGCTTAAAATTGTCTCAGACAAGTAGATCTCAGAAGCTTCTGCCTTGTGTACTTTGACAGTATTTGTAAATACTTGTTAAAGCATTTATGCTGTAGATGTACAGATGTACATTATACTTCTGTTTGGTATGTACACAAACTGGTTTGCTTGTGAATATGATTCTGAGTCTATGTAGAAAAACTATCCCAAGAGAAAAAAAGGAAATTAATGCTTGTTGAATAAAATATATGAAAAATAAATACAAAATCCGAATACATGGTGAATAGATGTGCAAATAGTAGCTTGAAAATACCAAAATGGATTCTCAAATATATTTATCAAAGCAAAATGTATAAATAAGATATACGTTATCAGATATTACACTTTTTTTATAAAAAATATATTATTGTTGAATTTAAAGAAAATTTTTCCAGTGCAATAGATGTACTGTAGACAACACATTTTGTATTTTAAGACAAATATTGATTAGGCTGATGAAACTATCATTTAGCATTTTGTTTTGGCAAAAAAAATGGCAAGAATCAATTCCTAAACAATGTGTGAATACAGTAAACTAGATTGAGGTTGTAAAAAACATTGGCAAAACAAAATATCTGTTGAATTCAGGAGCTTAAATATTTATTCACAGTGCCTAGCCACCACGGAAATGATTTAACAATTGGTCCAGATATCTTATGATAGTTACACAGTTATGTTGTTACACCCAACCAGAACAATTTTTGCATTTGCTAATTGGTTTTGGATTCAGTCTGTCTCAGCACTTGGATAAATAAGATGTGTATGCGATTGCATACTTGACTGATGATAATACAGTATAACCTGTCCTAACCATCACCATTTCTTGGTGGTCACTTGTTCACAAGTGATTCTAATGCCCCTGACGAATTTCCAATATAAATGTCCTGTATGTAACAATCACCTGCCTTCCTTGGTCATGAACCTGGTGATTCCAAACCATCTAATGGTTTCTTTCTGCCTTAAGTGGTCACTGACACATATTTGCAGTGACCGATCAGTCTATACAGACTAAATATTTGCTTGATGAAGGCATTGTTTATATAAAAAAAAATATCATAAGAAAAGACATGCAAACATTATCTTGCTTGTACTCCTAGTTTGGTCACATTAACGATAGAATATAATCCTATATATATGTCTACTTTGAAAATAAGGCACTTGTATCATTAGTGGGTCAAAGCAGTTTATTGGCAGGATGGTGGGAAAAGTGGTTGTGTTGTCACAGCAGAAATTAAAGTTGTCTTTTTTGCATTTTTGGTACAGTTTAATACCTTCATCTCTTTGCTAGTGGATAAAAGCAATCTTTAAAGGAAGAAGGTTGACTATGAAAAGAGATACTAGTTACATATCAATTCATTCGGGTCATGGTCCAGGACCATTGATTATTTAAAGCCTTTCTGTAACTTTCATTTCATGGGTCACAAGAATAGTCATGACTTCTTTTGATTTCCTGTTCATCTCTTCTTCTCACATAAGTCTTCTGTCATTTCATCTTGGCAAGTTGAACAACTGGTTTAGTCAGATAGTTTTAAATATGAACAGCTGTTTCAATGTGAAATTTTACAAGTTGGCTGACCAAAGAGTACACCCTCAGTTGTACAGTCATATGTAGGCTGTCAATCAGTAGGAAATTTATGGTTTTGTCATGGTGTACTGGGATTATTATAAGTGATGATTTAATCTATATAACAGATTAAAATATGCTGGATACTGTGATATTCTGTGGAACATAAACTTTGGGAGAGAACAACATATAGGTGTATTTTGTAATTTTGCTGGATGGTATTTGTAATATAAAAATAGTATATGTAACATAATTACAGTACATGTATATGTAACATAATAACAGTATATGAAGCATAATAACATTATATGTAATATAATAATAGTTATGATATTTAGCACTTGTGATTTGTTCAAAAACCAATTTAAATGGTGAATCTGTTTTAATATCTTGTATACAAATGCCAGTTTTGCCTTTTTTCATGGGTGGCCACTGTTGGCAGGTTTGACTATTTGACAGGTATTCTGTTTGATGGCAATATTATTTCAAAAGCATGACATGCATCATGTGCTTATTTCTTGCCAATTATATGCATGCTATCAACCCTTACAATTACTAAATATTTTGTTGTTTTTGTCCCACTGCATGCAGTAGACACATTTTAACTTGGATCTATCAGTTTGTGCATTTTTCTTTCAATATGAGAAGCTTGTTAGCAGATTGACACAAATTCCACTTCACACAAACATGTGAAACTTGGCAGGCTTATTTGTATACATATGTAGATCACATAATTAGACTTTCTGGTCATAAAATTATTTTAATTTGACTTGTCAATTTTTACAATGACAACAATATTAACAAAGTTTAGTAAAAACTACTGGAGACAGACCAGTGAAATTTATGTGTGCCTATTTTTGTTGATGTAAATGACCTTTTCAGATTTCTGAGTTATTTTTCATAAAATATTTTCAAATGTGTTCCAAAGTATTTTGACCTGGTATTAAGTGAGCATATGTTTTACAACAATATAAACATAATCCTTGTTCAGAATATAATAATATATATTCATTATTAATTAGCAGTATTAAGATTATACACTAACAAGTAGCACATTGACTACCTGTTGATTACCTGTTCTTCTTTTAACACTTAGTGACATGTTTTGTACCAGTATTTGGCTACCAAGAGTATGGATTAGAGAGAAGTATTGATAATGACAGGTTTGATTTTTTTTTTTCAGGTTGAAAACTATTTTCAACATATGAACATCCATCCCCATCCCCATAATTTTGAAATTTTCATATGTGACAAAAAGTGGATGTAGCCATTTAATAATAATTTTAATTTTAATCTTTAGCAGCAATGAATAATTAGTCATTAGTCTCTTTATTCTATAAATGTGTATTAGTATGCGTGATATTATTGTTTGGGTACCAAAATACATGTCAGTATTGATACATATCATTTCACGCTTACTAGTCAAGTTATTTTGCTTTGGATTGGATGTTTAGAGAAGTTTTACAAAAAGTGCATTTGCTGCATGTATAATAGAGATGGGCTTGGGTCATTTAAAGATGTCTTCAGATTAAACTAATCAGGGATTCAAGAAAACTTAACTTAGCTTGGCACATGTAGGTAATAGGAAATCCAAAACTTTGTATGCATTAAGATTACCGTTATTTTAATGTCAGTTAATTGATCAAGTTGAAGTTGGTTCTTTTGTATTCATCTTTGATTTCAGATTTCTCATTAGCATAAAACCCAACTAAAGGCATCTTCTTGTTTTCACTCATGATTTGTTTTTTCAGCAGTTTTCTTGCAGTGTTAGTCTTCATTTTTGCAGAAATGCTGTCCTAGACTTCCGTTTTTAAAATTCTACAAAGAGCTCTGAATGTGATATTTAAAATGTTTTCTCTGACTCAATTTTAATTGTCATTCATTTTTAATAATTCTGAAGTGTGGGGAATAAGTATTTAATAAGATTAAATTAGCTTGCCTTATTGTGAGCAATTTACCAATAATAAACCAAAGAAGTTTCTTGCTTGGTGTAACCCTTTATGAAAAGTATGCATTGGCTGTACTTGCTTTTAAGTCTGATGCAACTGCAAACTTCATAGTCCCAGATCTTCAACTGCATAATACATCAGCATATCTCGATCTACGAAATTTCTTGGTTCCAATCGGTAAAAAAGAGAACATAGACCATGATATGTCAGTGCATTATGCAACTTCAGATCATGATCTGTGTTCATTTCAGTTGGACCTGATTTAGAAGTGAGTTTATATGGTAGTGTAAAATTTATAATAAGCATAACAATGTCCTAGTAACATTTTGCTTGACTGAAGCCTTTTACATTGCATGTGCTGTGCATGTATTTCCTTGGACCATCCCTCACAGGAAGTGAATGAACTCCAGTTTCAGCTGCAGTGGAAAGAGGCCACAATCCTTGATAGTCAGCAGTTGTGGGCGCAACGATTTGACGGGTTGGTCACATTTCTTGTTACATGAAGCATGTATTAAATTTTGTCATACTGTAAATATATGTAGAATCCCTCACTGCACATATATGCATAACACATACTAAAACTCACAGAATATTAACTAAATTACCTGTTTTTGATACAAGTTGTACGGTTGGCGATTTTATTATTGTTTCCTTATTATTATACCCATGATGTAGTGTCTAGCATGGAATATTGTGATATCTCTTTCTTCATTCTTTTGTGTCACCATCTGGTTGTTACCACATATTCTACTAAAACTCCAACAAGAAGTACTTAAAACCAGTTATATTTTTCATATGATAACCAGTCAGCTTTCTCCCCTGTGGTCCCAGGAGGGTTCAAGGTCAGATTACAAAAAGTCACTTTCTTTGACACAGTTATTTTTTTTAACAAAACTTTGTAAATATACTTGTTACAAGAAGGCACAGTTCTTTAGTTTCAGTAGTTTCTCTCCTTAATTCTGTCCATCTATTCATCCTTTTATTATTTCCATTTTTGCTCTTGGAACATAGCTCTCACACTGTCCATGGGTACTTTTCTAAGAAACTTGGTACAAATATTGGACTTGTGTTCCAGATGTGCCTCTTTGTACTTACAGCTCTACATTGTTAATATTTCTTTATTTTCTGCATTATCATCTCCATCTATTGTCAATGCTTTCATTTCCAGAGCATAAATTGGCATGGTTTTTATTGTAGCCCCAAACAAGAAATATAAATAACAAATAAAAAATTAGCCACATATGAATTGATGATGAATCAATCTGCACCTATCCAATTTTTGTTCCTAGAAATTAACAAAGCTATTAGCATTTAATACATCAGTGTCAGTACTGTTATCTGGTCATACAAATATTGGCTTTTACACATTTTTCTATTCTTTTAATCCATTGAAAAAAGAATGACAAAGCATTTTATATTGTTTCAGTGCACCATCTCAATGAGGTATCTTATAGCTGTAATTTCCACTCATTGAATTAAATCAGTATGCGAGATAAGTAGAGATATTGATAAATGAGGAAAAGCATAATGTATTCAGACACTAGTAATGCTTAACATTTAAGGAAGAATACTAAAAATTCTAGTATATAAAAATTAAATTTATGCTGATTCACATCTATCTTTCATTTGAGTACAGATATTGTATAGAAATTAAAATTCTTCTGAAAGCTTGTTTCATTTTATCCATGCATTTTATATTCAAAAGAACAAGCCTGTAAAATATCAGAATAATTCCATGGAGTACAATTGTTAATAAAGCACCCGCATATACACTAATTTGCAGCAGAGTTTTTGAGGTCACACTTCACTGTTTTTCAGACAAAGTCACTGCATCATTATTAAGTCATGGTACACACAGATGTCTGTCAGGTAGACAATCCCCAAATTGAAGAATTAAACAACTCTAGCTTTCTCATATCCACTGAAAATTAGATCCAATCTTTCACTCATCTTGTGAACTGTGATTATCCATTCATCATGATTTGATTTATGAGGTTGTAAGTTAGCTACTACAATGCACTGGTTGTTGTGAGTAACATCTTCCTTTTCCATTATTGCCTCTATCAATTGTTTTGCACACCGGTTGTGGATTTTAAATCTTCATTGTTCTGTATTTATTGTCAAGTCTAGTGGTTGAAGTTGGTGTGTACATGAGGCAGGCACAAACAGTGATTACACTGTCTTTCAATTGGGTTAACATCTTTTTCACTTTGGTGAGCTTTAAACACATCAAATACTCCATTGCATGCTGGTTGCATGATGCTAAGGACAGCCTGACATATTTTATTCACTTTATGGACAGTGGTGATTGTACAAAATCTTACAGATATATTTTAATAACCAATAGGTCTATTATTATTGGTTGCATCATCTTTCTTGTATGTTGTAAACTCAGATGGAAAAATGGTGTACATTATTGACTTGTATTTTATAGAGGCTCATAGAGGCGGTAGTGTTGTTTAGTCTTGGTGGCTGCATTAACTTCCATTGATGATATTCACTTGGACAAAACACTTTGTAAGTTGTCAACTTGTCAAGTCTTTGATTTGTGCTCATAAATGTGGAAGTATTATTTTACATATTCAGTGACGACAGTTTGCACTGGCATAGTCTTATTCTTTTGTATTCTTTATTATGCGTATTTGTTAAACCATAAAATTCAATGCTTACTGACATGCAAACTTTGACAAGCAGAACTACAAATTTAAGTAGCCACATAAATGTCTTTTATTGCAAAACCATGAGAATTGAACACCATGAAAAAAAAATGATACTGCAATATATTTATAAAACTTGGTACACATTTTTGGGCTTTGACACATCTCTTTATTTTCAATAGTTGTTTTGTTTTTTGTTAAATTTCTGTCTATTAATAAATCCATTGCCCATACTTTAATTTCCAATGCCTTATACTCACACCATTAAATGTATCTCAATGAGCTTGGTACATTTTTGGTAGTCCAGATGTGCCATTTGCAATTCACTGTTCTTCATTTTCAGCTTATTTTTTTCTTATTTCTTTCCCACCCATCAATTATTCACATGTTATCATTCCATTGTCAAACTCCATACCATAGCTCATTGAAACATGATATACAGATTAGTTATCCACATTTTTCTATTCACACTTCTTTTTTTTCAGTATTTGTATTTTCCTATTTTCACCATTTTCATTTTCATTCTGGAGCAAAATATGCAGCCTATTACTTCCATGTTTAATTTTGTAATATTGCCTTATTGTATATCAAATCATTGACAAATCATTTTATCTCCAACTGAACATTTTGGTGGGGTGGATGATGTCAACAACTCCATGAATTTTGTGTTCTTTTTATTGCTACCAGTGAATGTAACTATCACTATGTCCATCAGTCTGATCATCAACATTTGATTCTGGAGTGTACCTTTAGAACTGGTGAAGGAGTGTAACAGGGTGTGATGGGATGTATTTGGATCTTAAGAATTATGTATTTTTTAATTTGATCATGATGTGGTAAAATTATATATTGATAGTACTGAACCATAGTGTATGAACTTTAAAATTAATATTACTGGACCATATGATACTTCTAGTTGGAGCCTTTATATAAGCAGGTGTCATGGGTGGATATGGGTGTAGATATGTGATTTCAGAATGACTCTTGTATAAATATATAATGATTGCTGGAATGTGCATGTTGAAATACTTGGTGCATCATAATAATAAATTTCTATATGTACACTGTTTAATAAGTTTCTTCACATATAACCGAATTGTTATGATTATTTGTGGATTTATTATCCTGATGACTAAATATGCATTTCTTTAGCAACTCTTTTATTTGTTACATTTGTTTGTCTGCAGCATATGTTTTCTGGAAAAGATTTCATGACTTGCAATAGAGTTTATATACCTTTAGTAGCATTTTGAAATCTCTTCAATTTTTAAAACAAATAATTCAATTGTCTATATATATATATATATATATATATATATATATATATATATATATATATATATATATATATATATATATATATATATATATAATGGAACATTTATTTGAAGTTAATATTGAAAATTAGTCAAGGTATAGCATTAAAAGATATTTGCATAAATAAAACGGTGGATATAAGCTTCAGTTATAGTAAAAAATAATTACATTGGTATAATTATACTTATTTTATCTTTGTGACATTGTGTACTAGAGTTCAATGTTAAGTTCTGAAATCACTTGCCCAGTCAGGTTTCTACAAAACCTTTTTGCCCGGGCCAATGCATTACTTGCCCTGACCTATTTAGAATCAAAATGGAAAGGAGAGAAATAGTGTCTGAAATTTTACTATTTAATGTTAATTTCATAGAACTACAAAATAGCAAGCTGTGGATACATTTTATCTAAATCAATGTGAATATCAAAAAAGATATTTAAAAAATTGTAAATACTTAGACTAAGAAATTGTAGTAAAAATAAAAAATAGAATTTTGATTGACAGAAATAAGATGAACAAAATTTGGAGAAAAAAAATTCATTAAAACCACGATTACAAGCTTAACGTTTTAGTACATATCTCAGTAATCCTCATCAAAATCAGGCCATTTGTACTCATTTTTTAAAAATATTTTATACATCAGTTCTGTCTGAATGCCATCAAATACAGTTAATTGAGGTTTGACAAATAGAAATTAACTATTTGCACACAAATGCAACACAGTTTGCTAGGTTTGGATCATTACAGATCTTAATTGAAATATATAGTTTTAAATAGAGTATTGGCATAAAAATAATTGATGTTTATGATGACTGTGTTCTTGTTGATATACAGGCTTTGGATTAGATCATGATAGATTAGTGAGGATTACATCTGGAGTGGACCTTCATACTGTGTAAAAAAATTGGAATATTTCATGAAGAGTGCAAGGTTGAAATTGTGTGAAATAATAATATATTTTATTTCACACTTTGAGTTATCAATCCTACAAACAATTCATCTCATTTGTATCAGTCATGCCAGAAAATCACAGTAAGACAAACTTTTAAATTAGCTTCAACTTATGAAGACCTTAGTTTCACTTGCCCTGGCTATCCAGCAACCATTAAATTAATTGTGAATATGAATAATCAATTTGTACATCTTTTTCAAAACAAAGTTGGACTGCTTCAATCATTTAGAAATTTATGTGTTGAAGGTGAATAATGAAGAGAGATAACTCAAACAATAGCATGCTACATCTTTGTACTGCTGTTAATGGAAACCAAAATGGTGATTGGTTTTGTGATACTGAGATATGATCCAACATGGCTGTGTACTCACACTTCAAAAATGCACCAAAACATAAAAGTATTGTTGTTATATAAGGGGCAGACAATTTAATGGGATTCCTTATCATATTGGTGTTATATAAAGAGCAGACAATTTAATGGAATTCCTTATCATATTGGTATTATATAAGGGGCAGACAATTTAATGGGTTTCATTATTATATTGGTGTTATATAAGGAGTAGACAATTTAATGGGATTCCTTATCATATTTGTGTTATATAAGGGGCAGACAATTTAATGGGATTCCTTATCATATTGGTGTTATGTAGGCAGCAGCATTATGCTGAGTGCCTGTTAGTGGCATACCACTGTCTTTTCACTCACAGTATATTAGATCACATGAGTGTTTCTGTGTGAAACCTAAGTCTACACTTGAAGCTTTCTATATATCTAACAGTCACAGATATGCTACTCTGGTGAAGGAGAGAGAAGGGGGACTGCCTCCTGTTTTTCTGCTTTGGTGGTGGGTGATGAGGGACAGGGTCCTAACCCTCCTGCAAGTACTATGTATCAAGCAAAACCACAAAGCAACAAAAAGTCAACTGTTTCAAGGGAAAATTATACAAGGTAAAAAAAATTGTACAGAAATAAAAATTAGCGCATGTCAAAAAAAAAGATGTCAGCTTGGGTCCTAAACCATAGTCATTAGATTATACTTCTGTGTTCACAAAAATTGTATCACATGTGCTAACTACTGTGAATTATAAATTTGGTAGGGAATCATTTTTTTATCGTTCTACTGGTCTTAGAACAGAACTTATAGGAGGGTCTGCTGTCCATTTTCCTATCATCTTTTAGCACAAATTTTTTATTACTGTAAACTATTTGGAGGCTTGCAATAAAACTTTATATATATATTGTCATCCTGTAGTCTAATTGGGCCTAAATGACAATGATGCTACTCAGACATTCAATATGGTTGCCATAGCAGTCAACTTGGAAATCTTGTTATTGCTAATCCTACTGAACAGAAAGTCATATTTTCACCAGAAGACTTCTTCTGGTGTATCATTGGTTCTAAATGAAAAAAGTACTTATATGATGTCAAATATGGCTGCCACAGTAGTCGTCTTGAAAATCTTTTGTTTTAAATGTTTGTTACACCTCCTAATTGAAAATAATATTGCAACTGGGTTTTCACCAGAAGACTTATTATGAAATCAATTCGATCGTAAATGAAAATGATGATACTTCTACATCCAGTATGGCTACCACAGTTGGCATATTGATAATCAGGTGAAAAATTTTACTCCTGAAGGGCTGGTCACATGACTTCTCATGATGTCTAGATGGTCTTACAATGAAATTGTTGCTGCTCAGACATCTAGTATGAGGCCATCTTGAAAGTTTTGTTATTATTTTAATAGAATGGTCATATCAGCATTGGGTTTTCACTGACCTCTTTTGATGTCTAGTAGTGGGTTGTAAATGAAAATGGAGCCAATCTGACTTCCAGTATTGTTGGCACAATGGCGATAATGAAAATCTTGTTGTGCTACTTTCCAAGTCTATCAGTATCATGCTTTAAACAATTGACTATGATGTCAAACATATTGGTAGCCATCTTGAAAATCTTGTTATTGTGATGTTGTTTCTTCTTAGATATGGGAAGTTGAATCAGCTTGGGGTTTTCACCAGCAGACCTTTATTATAATGTCTTATCAGACATAACTTAAAATGTTGTCAGGCTGACAAAAAGTATGTGCAGTGCAGCAGCTAATTTAAAAATCTTAGTATTGCTGAAATATATCAGATAGCTTCAACACCCAGAAGATATAAGGAAGAAATCGTCAGTTCCTTGTTGGTAAGTAGAGCATCAATCTATTCTGAGGGGCTAAATTTATGCTGCACAACTTAAGGATGTTGGTTTGATCCCCACCAGACTGCATAGTCTCTCAACATCCCTGAATCACTGTCTAGACAGGTCTATATGACCTTGTATGTGTAAATTGACTGTAAAACCCAATTCAGAAAGGATAGTGTCAATGAATAATATACATTTCAGCAGTGGAGATTTAATGAATGATGTCATACATCATTATATTGGACATTAAATGATTAACAAATTATTTATTTTCTTGCTTGTGGTTGCCCTTGAACAGCTCATCAGCAGCATGCAAATCCATTTACTACTACAGTTGTGCAAGTAAAAAAAATGAACTTAAAAGTACAAACTGAAAAAAGTAACTGGACACCTATTGATTGACTGTCATACTAATTAACCATATCCATATTAATAAATTATGTCAAATATACATTGTATATACTAACTGCAAATTCTTAATTTAAATGAAATCACTTTAAAAAAATAAATAAATTCATCATTGATACAATGTCTTACAGAGGTGGGATGGTGGTATTTGGGGGAAAACATTTGAAGAAGAACAAGTTTGCTGACAGCACATTAAAAATGAACAACAGGAGAAAGAAATATTTTATTCATTGAACTGTATAGTTAGCCATTTAAAGTTTAATACAGTAAAATATATGAGAGCAACTTGTTTTGCCATGTTTTGATCACACTTCTGTCAGGTAGTGGCTTTATGTCTTTAGTCTCATTTGTCATATACTCCCAGCACAGGAGACAAGGCTGAGAAAGCATGAACCTGAGATTGTGAAAAGGATCTATTCTTCATTTGTACAATTTTTTATGTTTTTCATAATTTGTCTATTCATCCATTATTCTATCATTCACTCATTCATTTCCTGAGTAAAACTCCAAAATTATTTAGGATATCTCTTTGAAACTTGTAAATTTAGTACAATAGTGGTCTTGGTGTACCTCTTTTAATAAGAATTTTTTTTTTTATTTGAATACTTTTAACTCACCTGGCAATATGATCATAAATAAGGTCTGTAATTAGCAAGGTCTACATGCATAGTAATGGGGTGGTCATGCAAGTATTTTTCAGATCATGTTACAACTCCAGAGGCCACATTTCTGATCCTTTCTTGATGAAAAGTGCAACATAGTGAGATTCACATCTACTAGTTAGGTGATATTGCATCTGATCATTTGAGTATGTTAAGCTTCCACAATTGAAATTTTATTTTCAAAAATATATAACTCTGTACTTGAGATAAAACTTTTTAATCCATTGCAGCATCATCTCCCAACCCTTTTCTTGCATATGTATGATCCATTTTTTCAATGCAAGGATATTTTCTTTGTTTATGCCGTGAACAATTATCATTGGAGGAAACACATCTCCTGAAGTGGAAGCTGCAAGGATTTAAGTCAGATTTTTGCAAATCTGAACTAGCTATGCTAATTCTCACACTTTGAATCCTCCCATTTTATTGACATTCAGTCTAAGAATAAGATCAAAGTAAACTGGAATTTCATTTGTGTTAATAATAATATTGTCAGCAAAATCATCTCTTTGGGCCTTCACAAATTCATCTACTGATTTTATTTTCTCCAAAAATTCTGGACCACACTGGGTCATCAATGACTGTGCAAGAAGCACTGTATTGGGTTACTTTAAAAATTGTTCCCTTGCTTCAATTTATTTTCAAAATTCCTATGAATTTCAGTGAAAAGGAATCAAACTTGGCTCCCCTTTCTTATCCTGTCGGTAAGTTCAAAGAATGATTTTTTTGTTCACTGCCATTTGTATCTATTCACCACCTGGACTTCTGTTTGCTTGGCAACTTTACTCATAATTAATACAAACAGGCATTGATGTCTGCAGGTAAATAGTATGTACAACAATAACTTGCTTTTATAACCCACACTAATGAAAAGATTGTCATTTCCACTCAAGTGAGTTTATTTTCAGATAATGACTGTTATTTGCTAGATACTGTCAGGTTTGATTATTTCCCTCTCATTTGCAATTTTGTTTTATCCAGTTTTCTGTCAGATTTCATATTTAAATCATTGAGTATAACCAAACATAATTTGTTTTTCTATGTTCACATCTATGAACAGTGTGTCGTGTGTTATCTAACATAAGCGATAGACGATACAGTATGGATGCCTACACTAATATATGGAGTTTTTGTAGATATATTTTATTCTTTAATGCTCATGATGAAAAAAAGAGGAATAACTGATAACCAAACAAGGTTAATTTCTTTCATTTTATTATCAAATAAGCATTTGTTCATCTGTTTTATTGTGACATATGGGGGTAAGGTGTGTGTGTGTGTGCAAATTCAACACAAATTTTGTTTCTTAAGTCTTGGGACATATCACGTAGGTGAAATAATTTTCACCCTAAGTTCTGGGGCAGGGAACAAATTATTTTATTTGGACCCAATATATATGGTAAAAACAGTAAACACAGAATATACCGCCAAAACATCATTGGTGTTAAGTGTTAATCTTGATAACTCACTGAAAACAAACATTTTATGTCTATGTTAGGTAGAATTTCACAATCTGAACTAAATAATTTGTTGGTTTCTTCAATTATGATTGAGAAAATTCAAAGCATGGCTGATTTTGCAAGAATGTAGAAAATTTCGGTATATAAAAGAATACTGCAAAATATGTCATTTTGTCATGTAAAATTTTGAACATAAATTGAAACAATTGAACTTTTTTTAAAGCAACATAATCTAGTGCTTTGTGCACAGACATTGATGACCCAATGCCTCCCAGACAATTTGGAGGAGAAATTAAAATCATTCCATGAATTTTTAAAGGCCAGAAGAGAAGGTGATGATTTTGCCAACAATATGAACATTGACACAGATCAAACTTCAGTACACTTTGATCTCCTTCCTAAACAGACTGTTAATAAAAGGGGGTTAAAACATAATTCTCATAACTAGTTCAGATACATAATCTGACTTTAGACCATGCAGTTTTCACAGCAGATATGTTGCCTCCAATGATGATTTTTCACAGCTATACAAATATTCATGCATCAAAATGATTCTTGTGCAGGAGAAGGGTTTGTTCGCTGATGTACTGCTACAGTCAATTTATATATTTACATTAAGTACAGTTAGATTTTTTGTAAATTAAATTTAAGTTTGAATGCATTTTATTACATGTAATTTTCAAATGATTTGAAATATGATCACAACATAGACTCTATAGAAATGTGTCCCAGAACATAAAGTGTGCACAAATATTACCTTAACAATTATGTTGTCCCAAGAAATATGGTGCCTCAAAATATACAGTAAATATGATTGCAAACTAGGCAATATTGACATAATAGAAGTTTTGGAAGATAGTTTATATTGGATGTTTTGTTATAATACTACATCAGCCTGGTTAGTTAACAGGTCAACAGTTATCTAAAGCATTTGAGCACGTGTTCACTTGGGCCTTTTGTTATTGTCCATTAGTCTCTATTCATGGGTGGGTCTCATTCACACTTTTATTCATGGAGGAAAACACAGAAACTCTGTGTGTGTGTGTGTGTGTGTGTGTGTGTGTGTGTGTGTGTGTGTGTTTGTGTGTGTGTGTGTGTGTTAATCAGACAAATCTGGATATTATTTTTGTTGTTGAGAATAATCATATTTATCATGCACATCATGCAGATTTTGGAACTGCTCTCTGCCGAAGTGGTTAGAGCATCCACCTTGGATGAGGTAAGTCATGGGTTCAAATCCCAGTCTTGCTTACTTATACTAATAAAAATGGCACTAGCAGCTGCCTTGCTTGGCATGCAGCATTAAGAGGTTATTGTAAGGACTGGTTGGTCTGATGTCAGGATAATGTGACTGGGTGGGACATAGTGCTATATGTCTGATGCTCCAGTGCTAGACATATCTATAAAAAGCCACATTGCAGATGTCATAGCAATATGACTAAATTGTGAAAGTTACATTAAAAATCCCAAACACTAAAACCTATTAATCAGTTGTCCATTGTCATTCACACTTTCCAATCTGAAGATTAACTCCAAAGGTCAGCAGCTGACCTATTTCCAAGAAGACCTCTGTTTCTATTTATAGCAGATGTCATATTTTTTAAATTTCTCTGTCCATCTAACCATCTGTCTTGTTGCACTTTTATTCTGGAAGAAACATTCAGAACTCTTTAGCTGTGAATCTTTATATATAGCAGATCTGTCCATCTGTTTGATATTCACACTTCTCTTTCTGGATCATACTGGTAACAATATTTTTTAAAACTTCTCATTAATACAAAAATTTCTCTGTGCACATTACACTATATATGGATGGACATGCCTTATTTATTTATTTCAAGTGTTTTCATCCATTCATCTATCCATCCAATTATCCTGTACAGAATTAGTTTTCAAATTGGAAAAGCATTGTTGACTATCATTTCCTGTGTATTTTGTCAACATGAAATTTTGGTATAATCTTCAACAGACCCTTTTGTCTCCTGCAGATATTTTGGTGGGACAAGGACTCTTATTTTCTATTACTCTACCAGGCATGCAACACATTTTAGGTTATTTAATATATTTGTATTACAAAAGTGCAGGACATTTTCTGTGAGTTGTTATTTATAATAAACAATGTACAATTTTATTTTTATCTCACCTGGCTAAAAAGGCCATGTAAGTTTATGCTTTGGTCTTTTGAAATGGGATCCACTACCTGATCGTAGGTGTATTTACAAATTTACTCACAATTTTCTTTAAAACCACAAAATTTTATGCCCACTAAAATCCGTAGAACTCAAACAGCAATTACTATAATGCTTGGCATCTCTCTAAATGACTTTCTCAGTACCGATATATTCTCTTGCCTGCAACCTCATGAACTCTAATAAGTCCAAATCTCTGAGAACAGTTGTGCTGACCATTCCATACTTTTTTAGAATTGTTCAGGAATGTTTGTGAAAATTTTGAATCACATGTAGCTAGGAAAGTATTCCAGTAGCATTATAATAGACTGGTACATAGCACACAGCTTTTCAGTGTAGAAACACAGTGCAGATAAGAAGAAATTGGTTGATTAGGCTGCAAATAAGTGAAAAGTGCTGGCATGCTAGATGAAAAGAATAGAAATGTGAAGAGAGCTCATGATGGAAACTAATGTTTTTGGTTATTGTTTTGGCTAAAAAGTTGTTGAAGTTCCTTGATATGCTGTATATATTTCAGTACAATTGAATAATTCATTTTATTTGTTTTAGAGTCTGCAGAGAGAATGCTACTTTAATGGAAACTCTTGAAAAGAAAAATGAAGAGCTGAAGAAAATATCTGCTCAAAAAATTGGTTTGCTTGAATTTCTTTTTGTTTAAAGGAATTGTTTTATAACTTTTTCTTAAAGATCAGTATTCAGAGATTGACTTATGAACCAAAGTCCTTATCACATGTCAGTATTACTTGTCACATTTAAACAAAATATAGATTTCAAATGCAGATTTACAATGTTACTATGCACTAAATTCAAGTGATCCTTGTAACTCATATATTAAACTCAGACTTGTATGTTGTACATTTTGCTTTTATATATTCTCTGAAGTTATATATTATAGTGCTTCCATCATATCTTTTAGAAACCCCTTTTAATTCTGAAAAAGATTCCACTTACTATGTGATTCAACATTTGAGAAAGGTATATGTTTGTAAATAGTTGATGTTATTTAATAGTAACATTAGTCCCATCATTGAATAGAAACAGTGTAACAGTGGTATTGGGACAAGAGCTACTTTAAAGGACTTTTACAATATAAGAAGTTATGCTGATCTACTATTAAGTTTGGCTGCTGTTACTATAAATAGAAAATCATTTACACAGCTTTATGTTTGATAGAAAGCAACCTCATTTTCCCAACTACACATTATTCATTAACAATTTCTCCTGAAATTGAACAAATTACTTTTCAAAAGAATTATGAAGTCTAATATGATATCAAGATTGTGAATAATAATATATACCTATCCCACAGCTCTTTCCAGAGAAAATGATGAGATTTTAGCCCTTCTTGATGTGCAAGAGAGAGCCAAGTATGAAGGATCTAGAAGTGTTTCTTCAGAAGAAAATTACTGTACCTTTAGCTCAACAGAGGTAAAAAAAAATGCTGTGGTTTACATCATTTTGGCAGAACAGAATTTAAATTAACTTCTGCCAGCAAACAAAAACTATTTAACCAGGTTAACTTAAAAACTTTTTTAAAAAATATTTTGAAATTTAATAAGAGATTCTATGTAAGAATACATTTCACTGATTCCAGAAGGTTTGTTTAAAAATTATTTTTTGTATATAAGTTAGTAATTTTGTCATTTAATTACCAATCTATAATCAGAATTCATTTTTGTGCACAAGTAGGATATGTTTTATGTTTTAAATGTTTAGCATATACACTTTTGGCGTATTCATTACACTTTGTTCCACTAAATTATGCCTGACACGTAAATGTACATGGATTATGCTTTTTCGGTATATTCCCCTCCCAAAAAAATTAATAATTTGTTTTCTCATTTTTATTAACATCTCATTAATCGCACAAATTGTATCCTAGAAAAGATGGTTTCTGAGTAACTATGACATAAAAGTACACTTGTCCATAGACTAGCGGTGACTTTCCTTAGTGTTATGTTCTGTGTATAGTAGCTGACCTTTTCCAAGAAAACCTCTGTTACTATTTATAGCAGCTGTCTGGCTTGGGACATAACAGACTGGTTTTCTAATTTTTAATCATTACTCACATATTCTTCATTAAAAATAATGCGAGGTACAGAACCATTCTGTAGGAATTGACAGTGAAAGTTGCCCTATTTATTGTAGTCGATGCGTATGTTACAGCAAAAATGTTTCTTAAATGACATGGATTAGAAAAAAAGAGGGAAAAAAAACTGAAGAAATGACTCAGAGATGAATACATGAATAATACAATACAGTGCCATTCTAGGGTAGCGTCATGCCCATTGCAGGCTGTGTGGAAAGGATTTTAATATTGGTCATAGTGTAAAACAAAGATGCCTTGAATTAGCTCATTATGCTAACTCAAATACTAAGGTAACTTCTTTTTTATAGCAGAACTAAATTTTGGAAACAAATTTTATAAATGCAGAGTCATTATTTACTGAGCTCCTAATAGAATAATGACTACAACTTGTGATATAATACAGCTTTGGTCCTTTGTTTAAACAGATGCTTCCTGACGCCAAAATTGTGGAAAATATGCATGTGTTTTGTACATATGCACATTGTATTTTGTTATGTTTTATGTGGATTATGCTTTTTCTGCTCAGATTACTCCTTTTGTCCACTTGGATTACACTTTTTCCTCGCCAGGGGTTGGTATGTATGGTTTAGCAGCCAATTTAAAAGAGCAGCAGAAAATTAAATGAAAGACTACAATTCTTTTAAAAATATACCTTTATAAATACCCTGTCATTTACATTCCAGCTAGCTATTCTAGGTGCATGTCGTTGCCGTGTGAGAGAGCCAGATCCCTGTGGGTGTGCCCATGCAGCAGCAAATTTAAAAAAAGATATCACCAGATTGAAAGATGAAGTATGTTTGACTGCATTATTTATTTTAATTTATTGTTGTAGCATGTAAACATTTTTGAGAAACAGTTTTGTTCATATCCTGTATCTTGGGTACTCATTACACTGGAAAATTCTTGCAAACAAAAATATTGGTAAATTTATGAAGAAAACTGCTTATTAATTTACTTTAATATCATGAATATGTTTACCACACAAAATGTTGTGAAAATATTCTGCCAAAATATTGTAGGCTAAAGTTGTAGAAATGTTCTTAGCTTGTATAAGCAGTTAATCAATAAATGTTATAATTATTCTTTTACTTATGATTCAGTTATTTATTTTGAAAGTATCTGTAGGGCAATGTTGTTATCAAAAATATAATTGGAAATGTTTTAGGGTCACTAAATAAAGTTGTAAAAGACTTAAAAATTTTGTTTTAAATACAAACTAAATTGCTGTAATTGCTAAGTTTGAACTTGTTGCATTTTGAAAAATCATAGAAGTTGTGAAAATATGTGACCTATTAGCACAGTCTCAGAATGGTTTTCATGTTTGAAAAAAATCTCAGTGATATTCGGATGAATAGGTGTAGGTTAATAGCATCTTCCTCATTTGTTTGGACAATATAGTAAAATCTGCAACTAGACATAATAAGATTTGTGTAAAGGGACAAAGCTTTGCAAATCACTGGAATTTGAGGCAGAAACAACTCTTGCTATGTCCCACAGATTAGTTAGGAACAAGTATTGCCAAGTCAGATGGATTTATTGTGGCGATAAGGCTAGCTGAATCCTTATGATTTGAGTCAAATCTTACTCCACAAGGATTAGATTTACATGTCACCTTCATGGGCAATATTTGTTTCTTGCCCATATGTGTCTCATTTTGGCCAAAACATGTCAGAATATAAAATGTTTGTACATGTATTCTGTTACAATATATGAATTAATAAACATTAAGTAGAGTAATAAATAAGGTAGTAAACTTACCTTAAGATTGATTTTTCTAAATTGAAAACTATGGAATATCTTGTGGATAAGTTAAAAAGTTGGTTAAGTATAATGGTGTGTTTTATTTGGGGGAATGTCTATAACCTCAGATAAATGGATTAATCATTATTTAGTCATTTTAAAAATCAGTAAGTACTGTTGCAAGAATCCAGGAGTCAATTAGACTTTTCTATTCACTTAATATCTGCTTTAGGTTCAGGTGTACAAAAGGAGAAGAGATGAGGCCTTTCTCACAGTGGATGCATATAGAAAAGCCTTTGAAGAACAGTTACAGCAAAATAAGACTCTGACATTACAGATAGCTAACATGCTTTCAAGCAGTCCGTCCAAATCTGCTAAAGTAAAATCAGCTTTTAAATGGTTGATCCGTGCTTTGAATGACCAAGGTAAGAATCAGAATTATAATTAAACCTGTCCAGAGAGATGGAATAATTTCAAAACATCTTTATGTCCTTTAATGAAAGTTTTGTATTACCTGATATTATTTTAACTTGTAGATTCATTATGAATAGATTACTGGAAAAGATAATTTTTTAAATGAATTTAATTAATTTTCTCTCCTCCTTCTCACCTATCAAAAATACATCTATTATGAGATTAAATCTATTTCAGTCAGTATATGTATTACTGAATTTTCTGGTTTCAGTCAAGTGAAATATTTCTTCTTTGTCACATTCCTATTACACACTAAAGTAAGAACAGTGGTTTTGATTGTGTCTAGGCATCTTACACATTGAATTTTTTTCACATGGTGACATACAACAAAAATATACCCTGTTCTCTTCAGTAGTTGTAACACTTCAATAATAATTAAATAGCCAAAGGATCAAAATGTTTAACATTGTACTTATTGCTAGCAGTATGCTACTTGCTCCATATCCTTAAAGAATGCCTCATTTACCTACTGACAGCCTCATCAATATTATCTCTGTGAACATTGATTTCATCTGATTTTTACCTAAAGAGTAAAATTGGCATGTAATATAACTCTGCATAGCAATGTGGTTCATATGTTATAAATTAACATAATGAGCTGATTAATATTCAGGTTTGTTAATTGATAACGGAATATCGTAATTCCCTTATACATGAGGAGGATTAGAGTCATCACGTAACATTTATAGATCATTGTTCGTTTTTTTTTCTACAGGGGCTCTTATCGTTTTTTACAATTTACCTATAAATTATATGTGTGCTATATAATTCTCATATTACTGCTTACAGTTTACCAACAAATTATACACAGAAATTGTATTACATAGTATATTAATGATTTGTTGGTAAATTGTAAGCAACAATTCAAGCCCCTGTAGTTTTTCACAACTACATGTAAACTACAGTATACTTAACTTACAGGGATTTTGAATAATTAGTTAGAAGTTGCAGCTAAAAAGAAAAATTTACAATGTAATAAAGTCATTAAATCTTTATTTAGTTTGAAAACAGAATATATTAACAGAATTAGAATGTTTTACCTGTATGTCATAACTTTTAAGTTTTGTCATTGAAATAAGGTTAACTCATTATGGCACATTCAGATAATTTGAATCCCCAAAAATGCTTATATTAGTGACCCCAAAATTGAAAGGGGTTAAAAAGGTTGCATAGATTAGAATAAAGATGACTAAAATTTACAGCAGTGTTTCTTTTTTTAATTTGAGAACAAATTTCATTTGTTCCAAGCATTTTGTTGGACATGGGTTAGACTAATTATTTTATAGCATTAGTGATCAGGTCAGGAGATTGTAAAATTCTAAATTTGAATCTGAAATGGAATTTCAACTATCAGCCATTCAGAAACAAGCTTTCAGAATTATTGTAATTTCTTCAACTCAAGTTAAGGAGTTTTATGATTTCTGGGTCGGATTCTGGAGAAATTTTTATAGCTCTTACTTCTTACATTATTTTTAGAAGAAAATGAGGAAGAGGACCTCCCCCAACCCATCTGTGATGGTTCCCAACTGGAATGTCCTCCTCAAGTTCATGAAGCTAGGACTGGCTCCTTGACAGAGAGAGAGATTATATCACATCTCACAGAACTGGTATTATTGCTTCTTTGTTTCTTTCCACTCTTTAATTTGTTGTTTTATTCTTCAGTATGTCATTTTAGTGATGATTGCTTTGCATTGAAAAGTTATAGGGTTTCATTTTGTTAGATTGCATGATTTGATAATTTTTAATTATTGCAGAATTGTACATTTTTACATATTTGATGAATTTATAATTTGGCAACATTTACAAAGATTTTAGGATTTGGTCGCATACAAATTTTAGAATTTGTCTATATTTAAAGTGATTTTAGGATTTGTCACATTTAAAGTGTTTTTAGGATTCGTTCACATTTTACGATGAATTTAGGATTTGTTCACATTTAAAGTGATTTTAGGATTTGTCCACATTTACAATGATTTTAAGATTTGTCCATATTTACAAAAATTTTAGGATTTGTCCATATTTACAGCAATTTTATGATAATTTTAGGATTTGTCCACATATACAGTAATTTTATGATAATTTTAGGATTTGTCCACATTTACAGTAATTTTATGATAATTTTAGGATTTGTCCACATTTACAGTAATTTTACAATTTGTTCACATTTTACAGTGATTTTAAGATTTGGCCATATTTAAAGTGATTTTAGGATTTTACAGTTATAATACATTTGGCTAAAGTTGATTTAATGATGTTAAGATCCAAGTTTATGAACAGTTTTCTTACAAATATTTCTGCAAATAGAGTGGTAATAATAGTACACTTATGTGAATAAAAGGTGGAATACAAGAAATGGAATTTTTAGTTCTGTTAATTCTGCAGCATGGGCAGTTATTTGCATCCTGTGTAAAAATCTCCAAACAAAGCCATTTATATACAGAAACGTGTGCTTTAGAATTAATACAAGTTTTTTATAAGAAAAGAAAAGAAACTCAAGAAGCACCAGAGTATTGTGTATTCTTTTCTGTCTCAAGAGTCATAGTGCATGTCCTTATTTGGTTATTACAGATATCATTTTGGCATATGTTAGAAGATAGAATTAACTTCAATACTTAAACAAAAATGAATTTGGTTATTGTGGCTACTCATGAGCAATAATCTGCATGAATCACTCTGTATAGGATTCCAGTGTGTACAAGGCTGATTTCAGCATAAGAGTACATTCTGGTTGATCCCCAATTAAATACAATCTGTGCCAGGTTGTATAAAGCATAAGAGTCTATTCTGTGTTGATCTCAGATTAAATAAGAGTGAGTGCAGTCTGATTTCAAATTATCCCTATCCAAAATTAATCACCTGGGCTGATCCCAGTCTGTAAGACATATATTTCTAGGTCAATCCTATAGGTCAAGTTGGGGGGGGATGAACCCTAGTTAAAGCAATGCAAAATATTTATTAAATAAAAGGCATTATTATCTCTACTGATCATAGACAAGATTAGTCTGTCATCCATCACCATCTCTCATCCATTTGTCCATTGGCATGAGTTTATTTTTAACACTGCTCTTCAGAAACTACTTGGAGAATTTCTGTATGCTTTACAAACACATTCATCCCAAGGTCTGTACGCTTTACACACACATTCATCCCAAGGTCTGTATGCTTTACACACACATTCATCCCAAGGTCTGTACGCTTTACACACACATTCATCCCATGGTCTGTACACTTTACACAAACATTCATCCCAAGGTCTGTTTAATCCTAAATGAAAAGGGTTCCAGTTCAGCATCAGTATGGCTGCCACACAACACCCATATTAAAAATTTTGTTGTTGCTGCATCTCCTGAATGGGTCATCATAGCAGCATAGGGCTTTCATTGAAAAACTTCTTTTGATGTCTAGTTGGTTCTAATTTAAAATGGTGCTGTTGGACTGATGTTGAATATGGCAACAATAGTGGCTATATTGAAATCTTGTTTTCACTAGTCATTCAGAATGGAAAGTCATGTGGAGATGGGAATTTTACCAGAGACTTTCTTACAGTGTCTAGTTGGCCATTAACAAAAATATTCTTGATGCAACGCTTACTGTGACCACCATAGCAGCCATCTTGAAAATCTTATCACTTCTCCAGAATGGATGGTCATATCAGCATGGGGTCTTTACTGGGTAAAGCCTTTTCATGATATCTGGTTGGTCCTTCCCTGCAAAAAGGGGAGTTTTTTGCACCTCCAATATGGCACCACAGTGACCATTTTTTCATACAGATTCACATTGGAGATCTTGTTTGGCCAATAGCCATTGCAGAGTTTATGGAGGCATATATTGTGAAATAAATTTACTCTGTTCATGTCTGTCTTCACTACTATCCAACACTTGGAGCTGTACAGCAGTACCAATTTTGCATTGTTGTTGTAAAGCCTGATCTTTGTACTGATGTTGTGCTTCACTTAATGTTTTCTTGTAAGATCTACTTAGTTTGAATGGAAATGGTGCCAATTTGATAACCAGTATGACCACCATGGCAACCATCTTACAAAATTAATGTTGATATTATTACTTCTTAACAGTGGAAACTTATTGAAATGGAGTTTCCACTTGAAGATGTCTTATGATGTCATTTTTGTTCTAAATGATGTATTGTTGGTCTTAAATGAGATTGGTGCCAATCTAATGTTCACAACAGTTAATTTTGAAATATTGCTGAAAAATAACACACTTCACAGACCATGGTACATTATGCAATGGCAGTTCTGGGTCTGTGCAGTTTGCAGTAGGATTCAAGTGATAAGTGAGTATATACAACAGTTCTAAAGATAGTCCATGTGGTATACTCTTAGATTCAGAAACTGATATATAGTCAATAAAATATTAGACAATAAAACACATTTAATAATAAATTAAACCTACTGAGGTTCACAGTAGCTCAGTTAGCAGTTTCAGAGTCATGATCCAAGGGTTGTGGGTTGCCCCTGTCCCATAGTGTGTCATAGGGAAAGGTGTTTTACTCTCATTTCATTGACATGAAATAGCCAATAATGTTAAAAAGGTGCTGTCAAAAACCAACAACAAAACAAAAATTAAATCATCTATGCATTTTAACTGTTTTGTGTATGAAGTATATAAGGTGGATTTATCATGTAATTGGCATGTTTTTGATTAGCTTCATGTAATTCATGAATTTTACTCCTGTCACTAGTATTGCCATCTTTATTGCTATTTAGGACCAAAAATTTAAGAGAATTTGGAATGTACAGTTAGACTCTTCAATTAAGACATCCACAAAAGTGCAGGTCGAAAGCAAACATACTTTACAGTTTGGTTTCATTTTTAGATTTATATTAAAATATTTGTAGAAAACTCCAAAACTTATATGTTTCTCTTCTTTTGTAGCTTCATGAGAAGAAAGAAGTGGTTGCCCATCAAAAGCTAGCAGCCCAAATTCTTGGAGAGCAAGTGAAGGACTTGGAAAAAAAACTTGCTCAGCACCAGTATGAGGATGTTTTCTAGATGTCCAAGTCTGCACATTTTAAGTTTTCTAGATGTCTAAGTCTGCACATTTTAAATTCTCTAGGTGTCCGAATCTCCACATTTTAAGTTCTCTGAATGCACAAGTCTGCACATTTTAAGTTTTCTAGATGTCCAAGTCTGCACATTTTAGGATCTCTAGATATCCAAGTCTGCACATTTTAAGTTCTCTGGTTGTCCAAGTCTGCAAAATTTTTTATTGTTTTGTTTTGTTTTTTACTTTGAAAGAACAGTACAATCTTATGCTAGGGATGCAAATTTCTCATTTTATTTGCTTAGACAATCTTCCAATCACTGAGACACAAAAGATGTTTAATAATAACCAAAATATTGGAGGATAGTGAATGAGTAATGCACAAACTTTGCACCTTTTCGGTCCCAGGTTTAATCAGTCTTTTCCAAATTCATTGGATGATTCTCACAAATGTATGGTTGTTAATTTTCTCAAAGTTAATCCATAAGGATTCCTTACCTTGAAGTCAGAAAATGTTGTACAAATTGTTAGAATATAATCAAGATAAAGTAAAATTAATAGTCTAAGTTTTGGTATCTTTACATTTACATGGTGTGATGTACCATTAACTGAAATGAATAGTCTTGTTTCCATCCAAACATAATTACTTTTACAGATATACTTGACGTTTTTGACTGTTATAATAGTTGTCAGTATTTGTTATTTTGAAAATTGAATGTAAAGAATCGTACTGTGTATAAAAAAGATGTGTGCCAAAAAAAATCATATTCAAATTTACTGTAATTGAATGTACAAGTTTTGATCCTTTTTTCAGATATTGGTAAGGATTAACAAATAATTTTCAAGATTTGTATATCTGTCATGTTGATGTTTTTGTCTGTTATAATATCTTAATTACATGTTGAATATGTCAATTTTTCTGTAAAGCAAATGGTATTTATACTGCCATTTTGCACAGGAATAGTTGACATGGATATGCATTTTAATCTTTTGCCATGTAGTACATGTTTTCTTTGTAATTTATATAGAATTTATTCTCAAAAAAAATTCAGTTCACATTTTAATTAACATCATGTATATTGCACTGGTGGACTGTCTGCTGCCAATAATTAATTTTTTTTTGTTCTATCACTGAGTGATTCAGTGGTTACTGAATGGGCATAACATGGTTTTACAAAGGTCACAGCTGGTCTGTGAAGCTATTTGACAGAATAGTATGGATAAAATTGAGTAAAATTAAGCAGAAACTGAGGGAGTCCAGTGATGACTGGGCTGTCCAATGAAGGTTGGGACGCCAGCATCAGCCATGTGCACTTTATCCAATAGGTTTAGTTTGAATACATAATATAGTGCTGACAGAGTCTTGGGTGAATAAAATACTGAATGGAATGGAGTGATGTCCAAGGAGAACAGATGTGTAGCATATGTTGTTCCCCAAGAATGTAACAAAGTTAGAATGCCTTTAGTTTTCAATGAAAAACAAAAAATTTTGTTTTGAATATTAACCGTATATCATAGTATTGAGCAGAAAGAAAAAAATAAGAAAAGACAGATTCAAGTCTAGATATATGGAGCAGTGGCAAGAAAACAGTTGTCAGATAGCATGAGATATGTGCTGGTTAAAGCTGCTGTGAACACAGTCTTCAAAAAATAGGAAATTACTCTTTATGCATGAGAATGGCTAAGCTGTACCACAGTAATATTGCAAAATGTACACAAAGGTGTCATATATACTGCAATATATAAAGTTCTTTTTGTCAGAATGAATGTCTCTGAAATGTTTCTTGCATGCTGAAAACCACTCTACTGTAGTAAACATCGCATGATAGCCTTTTGAATAGATCAGACATGATAAATCCATGTTGCCACTGAAAAACAAATGTTGTAATTAAGAGGTTAGTGTTAGGACTTGTCACCCTCATGTCAGGATAATGTGACTGGGTGGACATGCTACAGGTCTGCAGCATGATGCCTCAGAGCTAGACATCACTATAAACTGCCACACTGGAGACACCATAGTGATATGACTGAAATTTTTTTAAAGCTACATTAAAAATCCAAAACACACACACACACATGATCACATGATCTTGCAACTGAGCTTCCGTGGCTAATATAGCAATGCCTTTCCAGACTGAATGGCAACTTTAATTGGAAATGTTTAGTCCCACAGTAGAGAAATTAAGTTGTGTGTTTAAGAAAAGCAACTCTTGATAAATGCTTCACCTCTAGCAGTAATGAAATGTTAGGAGATTGTATGTAAATGGGTGGTGCAGGTTTATTTTGCAAGAACCATAGATTCTTTCGATGGCCTGGAGAATGGTGGCTGGATGAGGAAGACTGTTTCTGTCTTTGGTGAAGGTTGGTGTATACTTTGATCATATTATCTTCCAACTGCCGTGGCTGACATTGCAACGCTTATCCAGAATATGCATGTGCTTGAACCTCATGGTGTAGAGGTACAAGTTTTATTGTAGAATGATTCGGGTTATGGATTCTATTACAGTATGTAACAAAGTAATTAAATGTATCTTCTGTAATAGGTGGCAGAATCTGCATATTTGTAGCAAGGCCACACATAAGCATGAAGTTCCTGAATCTATTATTGTATGCAGCATATGTAGAAGTACTGGTTGTATAAAAATTTCCACTACTTTGTCCAAGGCCATAAGACTTCACATGTGCATAGGGCATGTGCAGATCAGAAGATCTGCATACAATACATGAGACAGAAGGCAGGATAAAGCATCAGCTATAATGTTTTTAACTCCAGCAATGTGTTGGCTCAAAAGTAAATGCTGCTTGAAGATGCACACTGTCAATCTATGCATCAACTTAATGATATGCATTTTCCTTCCCATTGTTCTCCCCAAATAATAGCTGCTACTATGATGGGATATAACTTCATGAATGCCATAGGGAAGTCATGGAACCCAAGGCTGCAAAACAGTTTGTTTTGAAAAAAAAAACATCTAACTGTGGATGAAGCATCTGTGAATAATTCTAGTTTGTCCCATGTTGTTGACTGTTTTTCATGAAAGATAGAAATTCCATTCCACCTCCTCAGAGATCAGTGCCACACATGTAGTTTCTCTCTTCATTTTTGTCTAAGTGGATAAATGGAACTTTTTAACTGTAGTTGATTGGCAAATAAAAAAAAACATGAATGCACAGCCGAGGAGGGTAACATGGTAGTACAATTAAGGTGCCCTAGCAACTGGAGCAGTCTTTGGACAGGTTGCTGCCCAAGGTGTGTTGGTCCTGCATTTTTTGCAGCTTTATAAGTAAGGGTAATTAGTTCTGTTGCAACCTCACTTAGAATTAAAATTATTACATTTCTTTCGAATTGCATCTGTCATAGATAGCCATACTTATGGATATCCATCTGTCTTTTGTTGTATGCCTTTGGAATTAGAGAGCCAGGTAAAAAAAATAACAGGTGTGAGTAATGGAATAATAGATATCAATGGGATTATTTTTCTCTCAAATCAACAACTGAAGAACTGACTGGTTTCTTAGAGACCAGTTGACTTTGGTTTTGTAGTCTTGGAGGGTAGTGGCTGCCAGACTAGAGTAAACAGTATGGTAGTCAGAATCAAATGTCACCATAGGCATAGGCAATGTTAATAATATTAGCCTTGAACATATCCTATTCATGTCAACTGTTGTCATATATGGAACAAATAATACATTTGAACTAAAAGCCGTATTGAATTATTATTCCCCCTGTTGACATCTAAATTAGAATTGGGGTATCAAAAGAGTGGCAAGATTGACTTGCTTACCCTTGATTTTACAAGCTTTCTGATACTACATCAATTGTTGGCAGTATTTCTGGAGAAATTCACAAGATCTGTATCAGCTAACTGATGCATTGCATAATGCAGGCTGAGGTCTTGATAAATTATTTTGTGCGTGGTCAAGGAATGAATTTAGGGAAGAAGCCTGTTGTTGGGCCATGATGTAACAGTTGGAATGATTTAGGATGACGGTATAACATCGAATGGAGTGGATCAAACTAACTATGCTGGTTGTATACAGCATGTTACCAACCATATTGGCAATATTGTATGCCATTGCCCCTGCACTCTCTTCTGCTTAAGTAGATCCTTTTGCCACAAATTCATGAAGTATTGTCACACTATGTCTTTGGCATGGTGGGGTGGAAAGCAGAATGTTGGATGCAGCTTCCTTTGAGGGATACAAAATGCAATCTCTCTATTCATGTATGCTGTGTTTGAATTAGGTAGTCCTTCTCTTATGTATTCACAGTAGGCCTTGACGTAGAAGGGACAGGAACTACATTAGATACTTTAATGCCTTTAGACTCAAATATCCGTTTTAATTGCTGGAACGGAAAAATGTTGAACAGATTGTTCAGACCATATGGGACAAATCTTGCTATTCTGGATGAAAGGTAGGCTTCATTGTCCAATAACGCCCTTCCAAATGGAAATCTGTCACAAGACAACTAGATGAAGATACAAAGTTAATGTTTTGAAAGTAACCAATAAAAGTACATATGAAATGGTGAATTGGTGGTCAGTGTAAATATCAGTAGAAATATATTGCTGCTATTGCTCACCACCTCATGAGGGTCTAACCTTGAGACTGATGTGACATGTGACAGCTGGAGATGTTATGATTGGTTGGTGAGTGAAGCATCAATATATAGCTGATGCATATTCTTGTGGACTTTTATGGGAATGGTAGTGAGTGAGTCTACTATTACAGTGTATAAACCATGCTTTAACACTCGCATGAGCAACAATTTATGAATGCATAGGGGATGTCCATTAAATATGTAAGCAATTTTTAGGCAATTTTTACCCCTCCTTCCCCTTCCCATGTCAACAACTGTCAAACTTTTAGTGACCCCCTAAAAAAATTATGTCAAAATCCCCCCCTACAAATTAACAATGTTTTAAATTTCGTATATAGGTTACAGCAATTTTACATCACATGCAAAATGGGGAGTGGCATTTGTCTGAAATGAAAAAAAATGGTTATCAAAGTGTACAATATTTGTAAGGCATTAAGGTTACTGCATCTGGTTGAAGAATCTGTATGCTTGTGTGCAGGCTACATAATTTATTTTATGTATTATGTTAAAGATGACTATATAATAGTCTAACTCTAAAGTTTTCTAGGCTCAGTTATCCTTCCTTGGAGGGATAGCTCATGGACTTCAATATATATAGCATCTATACATATAGTAGATGCTATTTAATAGAAGTCCATGGATATGTATACTATTTAGATGTCTATAGCTCAGTGCAATTTTTGAATTTAGTAACAGCTTCCCTTAAAAATCTGTCAGATGAATAACCACAATGATATTGATCTTCAGGTTAATAGTATATGTGGTTAATCTGTCTACAGTCTACAATCTCCATTGAATTAAAAACAAAATATGATGATGCAAGACTATGACCTGATTGGCTGTTGATGGGCAAAGGAGTGTGTGCCATACCAATGCACTTACTAAATTCCTATTATTTAATTTATTCAATTTTTTGTAAAAATTAACATTGTTGACATCAATTTATCTTGAACTCCCCCCTTCCCCATGTCAACAATTATCAAACTTCTTCAAACCCCCTCCACCCCCTATTTTGTTGACTTAATTACTGGATGACCCCATACATTACTCTTTAACATTTCTTCCTATTAACATATTACTACTGTAAATAATGTTCAGTTTATAAGGCCAGATTTTGCAGGAGGCTAAAATTATAAAGATGGTGATTTTCTTGGCATAATTTGATTGCAAGTAAGGAATTAATTAACATTTGCAAAAGGTAAACCCTATCTTGGCAGTGTTATTCTCCATTACATATATTGCAGCCTATCAAACAAATGAATCAAAGGAAAAGTATTGTCTTGGCTTGTTATAAAGATCACCTGAGGGACTTGCAGGAATGTGGCATTTATAAACAGGTGACCTTAATGAATGTGTTTTGCTACTGCACAAATGAATATGGGACTTTTTGTACCTGACCTCCAAACGCAAATAGCATCTGTAAAGAAGCAGCTAATAAAGAATGCTTAAATGCATTGAATACTGAACTACTGTTTCATTTTATATGAAATATTTAATTCTCAAACTTTTAGTATACAAGTGTGTGCAGATACAGTGTTATACAAGCTTGATTTCTTTCATAGGAATCTGGAACGACTGTGCATATATATGAGAATTATTTACTAGGTCGTCATACAAGTGTGTCTGCTACGCACAAGCTTGTATAACACCAAGCTTGTATAACACCGACTCAGTGCCATCACTTTTCGGTGATGCGGTGATGCGTGCTTAGTCGTGCAGCCAAGGCGATGGGTGCCGATTACTCGTGGACCTGGTTTTGAAACTCGGTAGAGTACGAATTTAATTTCTCTAACCTGTATGATAGTATTGTTTGTATTAAACTATTATTTCTGCCCACTATTATTAAGATTCTACTACAGAATCCAGGGATAGCACTGCCTGTTCTGTCTGGTATATAATTCTGGTTTATATATATATAAACTTCACCATTTCCTTTGGTTATGGTTTGCAGTTTATTTTCACAGTAAACAAATACATTTTGTAAGATTTAATATGATTTATTAAATTATGGTTGCACTTTATATATACATCACTTCCTCAATAACTTGAACCCATTTATAACATGGTATCCAGCATTTTTTCCATAAAAAATATAAAACAATTGGCCCCCATGCATTGAATATGAAGAAAATCACAATCAGAATTTGTAAATAAAACCTCAATATCTTGTCTGTTTTATTGTCAAATATAGCAGTTAGAAATCAAAATTGTGAAATTCATGTTTCAATAAGACATTACATACTTTGTTAGAATTTTGGGGGAAAATATTTCTCAATGCACTGTAAATATTAATGCAGTATACAGTGATATAGCGATCACTGAAAAATTTTTGCAAATGCTAACAGGTGGTAACATTGAAAGTAATAAATGTCAATTAGATATGTCTTGACAGGTGAAATTCATGTTTTAATTTTGTTGCAACATAATCAGTATAGTGTTGTTGGACCACATTGTACACAAGTTCTCGAGGGAGTGGTGTATGTCCTTTTTCAACAGATGTGAAAATTATTGATTTTCATGTCCAAAGATCAAAGTCGTAAAGGTCACAAAATAAACATTACCTCGTGTACATTTAATATGAGCAAAGAAAATTTTTATAGGGACGCCAGCAACTTTTAAATTTGATAACATAGAATTTATATTTGATTGTGTTCGTTTGTGTATTATTATAATTTGTTTAGATCATGTGAATTTGTATTCTGTATTTTTCTACCGTTACATATTGCATTACATATTGCATGAAGGGATGTTTTCTCATGTCATCAGTTTTATATATATATATATATATATATATATATATATATATATATATATATATATATATATATATATATATATATATATATATAAATGAACTAAATGCATATATTAATTAGTAGCTTTTCTTAGAATTCTAAAAGAAAATTTTTAATTAAGTTTTAAGGTTATATTGCACTATCAGCATTACTGGGCACATGTTTTATTATTGCACATGGGTAAAAATTAAACATAAATTTATCTTATTATATTTTTGCACATGGGTATAAATAGAACATAAATTTATCTTATTATAACCATTTAGACATATTGGTAAAAATATATGAGATTTGTATATAATTAAAAATATAATTCCACTGGATGTCCAGTATAAGCAATGAAGATGTGCAATAATGAAATCCAATTTCATCTTTTCCTGTGAAAGTATAAATCCATGGTAGCAAAGGTTTGTTTTAAAGGAGTTTAATAATTTTGTTATTCAATGTCAAGATTTTAATTTTTTAAGCCTAAATATCTTGTCAGCTATTGACCATCAGTTTTAACCATGAAAAGTCTTTTACTTTTTGAAAAATTGGGTAAGTGCATGGAAAGATGTTTTTTTAATTCCAATCCATTCATTGATTGATGTAAAATTGGATAGTTTGCATGCATCTGTCGAATTATTGTGCTAGGCATTATATATGTAGTGTTTATTTTATTTTTTTTTAGTTTTTGTTTAGTTTCAATTGGTGCTTTACGATACATCATCACAAGTTGCTTATTTTGTGCCAAGGCACTTGGAGCAAAGAATCTTGCATTGGGGCACAACATTGGAAGCTGACTCAGGTAGATCTGATGGCAGGTATCTGTTTTATATTGGTTTCAATTCTGGAACACTAATGACTGAACCACTATGGCTTCTGCCTTGATTAGTCTTCTCTTATGCCTGGTTTCTGTTACTGCCTCAGTTAGACATCGTTATACTTGTTCTGCCTCTCACTGATAGTTACAACAGTCTGCTAATTTGAAACCCATACTGATGTTATTGAATATTAGAATTAAATTGTAAACATATGTTGAAATAACAATGTTGTCCTGAAATATTATTGATTGCAGCATCACTAGTGTTAAAAACTTTTAAATTAAGCTTGAATTTTAATTCAGAATTGGAGTCACTTTATCCATTTTTATAAAAAATAATTTCCCCACTGGGCCTATTTTCATGCATAGCCTAATTCTGTAGACTCAAATCTTGGTGATACATTAAAATTCTCATTATATATCTTATAATAATTTTTTAATGTGTAGATATATTTTTCATGTAATATACAAATGGATACATCTTTTTTTTGAGAGTACCATACACATTGTTTCCGTTATGCATTTGCAATAAATGATGATGAATATTAATTTTTTAACCTTATCATATAAACTTGCTTATAAGTGCACCTGCAGATCAGGGTCTATGTTGCTTGTTCTAATAATTACTACTACCAAACTCAAATCTACCAGTGCATTGTGTGATGGAAGATCTGGGCCTGTGCATTTGGCAGTTGGTGTCAACTTACAATTGAGTATATATGGTATTAGTTTGTATATGATTTGATCCTCATACACTCAGCTATGACTTAACAATTTAAGCAAAAGTAAATGTTCATTATATTTGGTTTAGTTAATGAAGGTCATATACTTTGAATATCTAGTCAAATAATAATTACCTTTGAAGATATATAGCATGTTTGGTCTTTTTCTTTGGATGGCTCATGATGTCATAAAACCAAGTGAGCCTGTGTTATGATCTTGCATCTGGCATACATGAGCTGTCATCCATTAGCAATTGCTGTTTTTGATATCTAACAATGGACCAGTTTCAACCCGACTTGAGTGTCTAGTCATGAAGGTGTTTTCTCCAATCCCAGTACACTGTCAGATGTGGCTGATGCTACTAGTAAAACTTTTAAATAACATTTTCTGACAAATTAATCAAAATGATGTTGATGAAATTCATCAGAAAACATCTTAGCATGAATGCCTTTTAGGTTTATGTAGATGATGTCAATGCTTCATAAAATATAGTGACTATTACCTTATATAGAATTTTTGTTAAATGACTTCAAAATTGCTTGGTAGCATTTAACTATTTAGGTAGGTATACAGGCATGAAAGCCCTTTTTGATTGTATGGACATTGCAGATTCACCTTCATAAGCACTATCAACAGTTGAAAATCTTTTCAAGAACTTTTGAGAAACTGACAAACAAAATTTGTCCAGATTTGAAAAGACCGTACTATGATTGCCTTGTAAGTTTTGTCCATATGGTACTAATTTTGTATCAGTTGTGTCCTCCATTGCAAAAAGTTATTAAAAATAGAAAAAAGTTTAAATGATTTGTTTTCAAAAACTGTTGATGAAATTTAACCATTTTTGACAGAAAGCATTATAACATTAGTGCCTATCATGTCTGTTTAAAATTATTTTGTTCAGCCATCAGTGTGGCTGCTGTTCTTGAATGACTTGAATTATCAAAATCCTTGTACAGAATTGGACCAAAATTGGACAGAATGCATTCAAGCAAAAAAGGCCTTTTCAGTTTATAAAAATTAAAAATATATTTTTTAGACATTTTTACTTTTATCTTTTGTTTGATGTAGTTTAATGTACATCTGATAGTTTTAACATAATATTCTTATATTTGTTCTGCTCTACATATTTACATTTATTTGGATGGTTTATGTTTTGGCTGTGCAATATCTTTACCTTTTTAGATTTACATTTACATTTTTGCGGAGGTTCAAACCCTGGCTGAGTCATGCCAAAGACTTTATCAATGGTACTAACAGCTGCCTCACTTGGCACTTGGCATTAAGAGGTTAGTGTTAGACCTGGTCAGCCTGGTGTCAGGATAATGTGGCTGGGTGAGACATCATGCCACATGTCTGCAGAATGATGTCCTAGTGCTAGACATCACTGTAAACTGTCATATTGCAGACATTGTAGCAGTATGACTGAAAATTTTTTAAAGCTAAAAAATCTGAATCAAACACACACACACACACACACAATTAGAACTTACCTTTTAATTGGCATCACAAAGCCAGTATTGTGCTGATGTGCCATTGAACTTTATACATTCTGTACTTCCCACCAACTAGTTCACAGAAATATACCAAATTTATAAGCAAAATGGCATAGAACCAGTTACACAAGTCCTGTAGATCAAGATCCAGTACAGCAGTAATTTCCAAGCTATATAAAAACCTTTAACGATCAGAAAGCATAAATCCATCTCAGAGTTTTTGGCCATTTAAACTTACATTTGGAATTAAGGTAAACATCAAACAAGTGAGTCATCTCAGGCCCACTTGGAACTCTTGCAAAATATTTGTAATCCACCATTTTACATGCAGATGGAGAAATTAACAACCATTTACATAATTTTGTGTACTTAATGTATCTATTTGTGCTGAGGGATCATTTCACAAACACTTGCATTACTTACGAACAAAGTTGGAAGTTATGCATGCCTTAACTTACGCAAAGTGAGCATTTCTCAAAAGTGTGCGTAAATCTGATGTCATCACAAATTACTCACCTTCTGTATGTTGGTCAATTTGACTCTTCATCAATTGGAAACCATAAAGGTGTCCTAGTAATGTAAACTTCCGACGCAAACTTGACAAATGACAAACACAGTTTTTTAGACAACGCTAATGGCAGAAAGAGATGCAAGGTCTAATAATTGGTTGGGGGGAGAAATTAATTGCCTGACAGATGCAATAACGGAAAATTATCACAATCTTTTTGGAAGTCATAACACCGTAATTACTGACAGCACGAAAAAGATTTGGTTTAAAATTGTCAATTCGTAAGTATTGATTAAATTTATCTTATAATTTTCTTTCACTTCACATATGATTCAAATATAACAGATAAAACAAGCATGTTTCTAATTAATTACACTGCCGCCACACTCTTGTCCCTGCTGGTACATTATGATCATAATTTACATTTAAAAACCATTCCAAAAAAGGATATTACGAATATAGGGAATTTAATTATACAGTTACAATAGAACATATATATGTTCCCTGATACTAATTGTTTGACAACATTAAGGATGAAAATGTTTGGTCACAATGCAGATCAATTTCTCAATAAATAATTTATCACTGTGATAATATCAAAATTATTACAAGTGAAAAGAAACTAATTCATCCATATATTTATGTCTACATAACAGAGGATGTTTTACATATATTTCACAAAAATAGGTTAAGAAAATTACCTTCAACCAGAATTAATTCAAATATTGTTATGTATCATAATAAGCTAATATAAACCTGTTTTCATAAAAAAAATTGAACCTGTCCACATTACTATCATGTTCTAACAATATTGACAAAACATACACTCATAAAAAAGGTAACCATTCTAAACAGGATACTGGGCTGAATTTATTTGAAGCATTGCTTTAAAAATATATGATACTTAAAATATTCACGTTTGATTATTTATATTGCATACATGTGTCATTTCAATTTTCTATTGTTCATATTAATTTATTTTTATATTTGATAATGCCTGTGGAAGTGCAATCAGATCATTAAAGCAAGTTAGGAAGAAATGGTCAAATCTAAAGCAGTCTGCAAAGAAGAAGGAAGTAGAGAGAAGAAAAAGTATTATATCGACTGGAGGTGGTCCTATGAAAAAGAGACTAATAAATTATGAAGAAAAGGTGATTTAATTTCACAGAAAGTTCATTAAATGTGCTGTTGATAAAGATAAAATTTTTTAAAGTTTTCAATAACATTCATGATATTTCTCTTTACAATCAGTTGCAACTCGACAATTAAAACAATACCTCATTTGTCATGCTAAGATTTTGTGATCTTTATTGCATAAAATATTGTAAAATGTGATGAGTATTATGAGATATATTTATTATAGTATATGCAACTTTATACGATATTCCTTCAAATTGCCATCCATACAAATGCACACAAGTTCTACTTTACATTATTATTAAATGCATCATCGAGTTAATAATTCCTTTAATATCCATAAAAGCAATAATATTATACCTAATGTTAACTTCCATCCTCATGTTTAATAAACTAATGCATATTATGAACATCAAAGCAAGTAATGATATTTACAAAACTAATACGAGTTGTTTATAATTAAGAAAATATTTAAACATAATATCACCCTGTCTCTTGACACATATGCTAAAATGTTGATGACACGATTAATGTATGTATGACCTTGATACTGACCAATCATTTAAACTCCAGTTTACCAAATATTTAAATGAGGTCAGCTAAAAATAATGCTAATGAAATAATTTTAAGTTCTGTACAAACAGAATGTACTTTTAAAAAATATATCTAATCCTGTGAAAATAATCATTACAAAAATGTAATGAAAAAAAGAATTTTAACACTTACACAAAGCAATTTAATTACATATACATACTAGTGTGTGATATAGGGATGTTAAAATACATAAATAAATAGTAGGATTCCTTACATGAGGGATAACTAACAAAATCCCAACACTATAGTGTTCTGACTGGACACTTGCATATTCATTGTACATGGAAAATCTAAAGGACATTTGCATAAACATAGGATATTTAGTGTAACCATACATAAGCTTCCGAGTAGGTAATGGTTACATGCAGACATGAGACTATATGAAAAATATGAGGACATTTTGCTCATTTGGGGGAGTGTAATTTGTCATTGATATTTTTGATAAATTTTTGTGTGTCCATCATATAAGCAAATTACACAATGACTTTGAGACTTCTTTCCACAGAATTCTTTGCAAAGTATTTCTATGTCACTAAGCACAATATTTGTTTTGTTTGGAGTCTGATTTTGAAAGAGATTGATGCATTAATTAATAAAGTTTAATTTTTAAGAATTTCAGATGAGATTTAAAAGAATCAAATGATGATTACTAAGATTTGTCAGACCAATGAAACTGATTTCTCATTCAAATACATTGTCACAGTTTCAGCAATTAGGTCAACATTTCAAAGAAAAACTTCTATAACATCCAGCCTTACCCCCCAAATTCCACCAGTTGCTTTTTACTGATTTGCACTGGAAATTCAGATGTAGCCTTCCCCTAACCATTACAGGTTTTTACTTGACCTTGTCTCACAATATTTCTAAAAAATGCAACACAAGCACTAAACAGAAATTGTCAGATTTGCATCAATGGATCAATCAAAGAATTTTCAAATGGTTTCTAAGTGATCTTTCCGGTTGTTGTTGTAGTTGATGTTATTAATGTACTCATCACAGTTAGCTAGATGAGATATTATCATGTTCGTTAAACGCTGGAATGTTGATTGAAATTTTTATTGCCAAATGGTTTCACTTTATATTGCAAATACAGAGATTTTGTTTGTTCTTTCCATACGTGGAATTTGCCAAAATTCTTTCAATAGCTCAAACTTGGTGACATATTTTGTTGAAGAAATCATGTATTCTTAGAAATGGAAATTAATCCGTTTTGGTGATATATTTGACTTTTCTATAATCAGCACTCATGCGAAATGCAGCAACTGAGTTGTGAAAAATAATATATGGTAAATTCTAGTTTTTTGTTCCATAAAAAAAATTCTTCAATAAGTAATTATTTTTTAGGTATTCATGCTTGAGAGGATTCATGTCCTAAAAATGTTTATCCTCAGCTGTAGGATATACAATCTTTACATCATGATTGTTATATGTCTAGGCTCGTACAAAAGTAACAAAGAAAAGAAAGACTTTATATAAGCTTTAATATGGTGTTTTAATATTTCTCAAAGTAATTTGCCTCTGGAAATTTTGTGGAACCCCCCATAATATAGTCAACAAGTATGGGTTGCCTAACTTGGTCTTAGCTAAGGAACCGACACTTATATAAAATATATCCTGCTAAATGGTTCAAAAAATGCTGGAGCAAGTTGCAGATGAACCTTAAGTACCCTCTGATTGCGTTTTCCAACCATATGACAAGTGTGACCGGGTCCCGAGTGGTCTAAAGGCTTACGGTTATGGGTCACTGCCATTTCACCTTTGTCTGCATGTGTTCGACTCTCCAGCTCGGCCAAAAGTGGGTATGTGAGAAAGCTAGACGGTAGCTTTTCGTGGGTTGGTGGTTCTTTTCCGGGTTCTTCCTCTGCCATTAATACTAGCCTATCTTGTGCTGAAAAATGGTGTTAAACGCTATAATAACAACACTATCGAGTGTAACAAGATCTACAGTATTTTAACAAAATCACTTGTAAGTATTGACCAAGAAAATTTATTATAGATCTTGAGGTAAAGCCTTATTACCCTGATATGATCAGCCATGGAGTTTCAAGGGCTTTCGTGTGGATATGACTTTATTTTGTATATACAGTGTATACAAACAAAATTACCTACAGGTATTTGGAACTAAATTGTTTTTTTATTCTTTTCTTGCACATCACAATCCAGGTCAAGGGTTGTATTGTGTACAGAATGTAGATCAATGGTACAATTAGAAACTTGTCCTCTGCACATAGCAGGTCAAAATTGTTTGCAAGCTATAAATCAATTAAAAGTGCTCGCTAATAATACATTTCGAATTAAATTCTGTACTCTTATACCGATGCTGGGCATTATAAGTAATTATGTCAGACAGCATCAAGTACTTATTTTGACAGTCTAATAGATTTTTGCTATGGCCTCTTATAAAATAAAATCACCGTATAATTCTAGAACCAACCCAGTTGGGTTTGCAGCTTTCTGCGATTATTCTCGCGTGGACTAATGTCTTGTGACTATTTTCGAGGCGGGCGTTATGGACCATGAATAAATCACAATATTTAAAATACTGGGAAGAGTCTATATTAAAACGACTCGGAAATGAATATGGACGTTGAATCACAGGGGTTCGTATTGTTGCTTTTAATTTAGCGTCATATATGTACTATATAAAGTTATTAAGGACAGTTGATACAATATTTATAAAGGCATGACCCAGAATGAATATGAACTATCATTCAGACATGGAATACAGGGGGAAATATATGTATAAAACCAAATAGTACAAGAGAAAATTCCCAGGATAGCCCCTATTTCAATCAAGTTGGTGGAATGCTGTCGACGTGGAATGAAGGAGGATGAAATCTCATCTATATTATATAATATATTACAATACTGAAACGGAAAAGGGCAACGGATAAGTTTTCATATTCTTCATAAAATACATATAAAGGTTTCTATGACAGGACTATACAAGCATAGAACTCAAGACCAAGGTAACAATATAATATAATGCATACCAAAGTAAACAACTTGGAAGGACAAAGAATATTGATGAATAAACATTCCACAAAAACGTATAGTCTACATCAGGAAAAGAACTTAAATATTTCTAGGGATACATGATAAAAGCTAGAACTTTAAACATAACTGACTTCTCATTATAGTGCCATAAATAGAGCTATTTACATTCATTATTAGACTCATTTCAGATTTATCAAATGATTTCAATAGAAAGTAACTTGGTAATTTGCAATTTGTTTTCTGGACTTAACATTTGTCTTACTCATTTGTACCAACTAACTATTAGAGCTACTCTAGATTTACCAAATGATTTCACCAGATTTGCTATAAATTGCCATAACTAGAATTTTCTGAACTAATACATTTATATACTCCTATCAGCTATAGTGGCAATAAATCCGCAGCACGTGAAATAGCACGAACAGTGCTCACCAGCTCGATGATGCATAGC
Source organism: Potamilus streckersoni (assembly GCA_016746295.1). Classification (NCBI taxonomy): domain Eukaryota; kingdom Metazoa; phylum Mollusca; class Bivalvia; order Unionida; family Unionidae; genus Potamilus; species Potamilus streckersoni. Next base: position 838,627 of record JAEAOA010000270.1, on the reverse strand, counting down.
GTAAGTGCTGATCTTTTTTTTTTTAACTCGTGCGCCAAGCAATTCATTTAACTCGTGCGCTAAGCAATTCAAGTGCTTCTTATGCATTACATTCATTAATTTGACTTATTTCAGATCTACCAAATGTTTTCAACAAGAAAGTAACTTGGTAATTTGTAAAGATGCATTAATTTATATTCGGCTTACTCATTTATACTAATTACTAAAGTTACTAAATTACTTCACCAGACATTCTATCAATTGCCAGATTAGAATAACTTAAAACTAAGCGACCATAATTTGAACTCATGACTCGAGCAATTTCCTTATTCCACTTTTGCACCAATCAATTTTCCTTCACTTTTACATTCATTAAACTGCCCGTACAAAACTTAAATCTTGCATAATTAAATAGCAACTAAAAAATGATTATTACAAAACAGTCCGTACAAAATACAAGGGCTAACATACAAACCAATATAGCAAACACAGGACAACACTATCCCTGGCATGGATCACTTGTGCAAACAAAACTCTTAAGACCAGCAACTGTTCAATAGTATCTAAACACTAGTGAGGGAGGTGTACAAACTCTAAAATAAAAATTAATACAACCAAAATTGATTAAAATTCATACAAAAAAGACAAATTGGGTGAAAACATAACCACAAAAAAACCCCTTTAACTATAGACAATAGGGGGTCTCCTCTATGATACAAGTCTGAGAGGGATCACAAAATAAGTTATACTGTTTAAATTTCGATTTTCAACACTTTAGATTTTCCACACTCGACAAGAATGGCGACGTATCGTTAGAAAGAATTTCAGAAAAGCCGAGATTAATTTCTGGAGAGCCATTCGGCAAGTTTACATCATGAATAGAAAAGCGGAAGAACTAATCTGGTGAATGAAACAAGCGGAAGAAAAGAAATTTCACAAATTGCTGTATCAGCTTCGGATCCGGTAGTCAGTTACTGAAAGTGTATGTGATATGCACGCTGAATTCGCCTCCAGGAAATTTGACGAGATCAGAGAATGTCATAACAATATTATGGAACTGGCCAATCGATCCGATGCAGGCAGTTCCGAATCCTCCTCAGTCGAAAATGTAGAGGAGGATAGTAATGAGATGTCAGACGATAATTAACGAGTCCATTTCATGAACGGCCCTTTTCAGGACCACACAATTCCAATGAAAAGGAAACTAATCACTAATTGCAAAGCAGGCATACGAATAAAAATACAACTTTCTTACTTTATCAAGAAGGGATGTTAAATTATGCTTACCATTTATGATGATCGTGATCTCCATGATCGTGATGTATGAGTATGCTTATATTATATAATACTTCCTACATACTTATGTTTCAACGTAATGATTACTTCTTAGTCAATTCAGCTGATGACGTAATTTAGAGATACAAATGCTGATTAAATTAAGAATTTAGCTCTTTTACAGGATATGTCACCAGTATATTGTTACTTGCTTGTACATTTGATTTACTCATCATTGTGTGTCAAACTGAAGCATGCTTTCCGTTCATCAGGTAGTGTGGAAGTGTATTCTTATTACAACTTGCCCACCCTCCCTCCTCGCCTTAGCTAATATAGCCCTTAATTATCAACAGGCCACGGTAAAAATGAGCAGAGGAAACCGTGGTCTTGTGGCGTGAGAGGTAAAGATTGGTACTACTGTGTGCAGAATGTAGATCAATGGTGCAATTAGGAAATTGTCACCTGTGCATGACACGTCGATAATTTCTGCTATGGCCTGCTATAAATCACCGTATAATTCTAGTTCCAGCCCAATTGGGTTTGAGGCTTTTTCGTGAAGAGCAGTATAAGTTATTCTGTTTGAATTTTGATTTTCAACTCCTTACATTTTCCACACTCTACAAGAATGGTGACGTATGAGGTCGTTAGATAGAATTTCAGGAAAGAGGAGATTAATTTCCGGAAAGCCGCTCAGCAAGTTTACATCATGAATAGAAAAGAGGAAGAACTAATCTGGCGAATGAAGAAAGCGGAAGAAAAGATATTTTACCAATTGCTGTACCAGCTTCACTTCCGGTTGTCCGTTACTGAAGGTATACGTGATATGTACGCTGAATTCGCCTCCAGGAAATTTGACGATACCAGAGATTGTCATAACCTGATTATGGAACTGGCCAATCGATCCGATGCAGGCAGTTCCGAATCCTCCTCAGTCGAGGATGTAGAGGAGGATAGTAATAAGATGTCAGACGATAACTAACGAGTCCATTTCATGAACGGCCCTTTTCAGGGCCACACAATTCCAATGAAAAGGAAACTAATCACTGATTGACACTCACGCATACGCATAAAAATACAACTTTCTTACTTTATCAACAAGGAATGTTAAAATTATGCTTACATTTTGGATTAATGTTATTGCAAGTACTATACCTTTGTGTTGGTTGTTTGGTTGGTGGAATTTTTACGGCGCACGAGCACAAAGAGGCCATTTAGCGCCATACAAAAGGTTATATCCTTCATTATGTACAAATGGTAAAAAGGTTCTGTATCGGCCAGCGATACGAAACCAAATAGCTAAAGTTCAAACGATAACAATGGTAACGGTGATAAAAAATAAAGTTTCCCGATTAACGGGTATTGTAAATAATGTATGACAACGAAAACGTATGAAAGGTAATTAAAATCTAGCGACCGTAATATATAGTACATACAAATGTTTACGATAACATAAAAGTTATAACTTTTGATACATGTTTACTTCCTTAAGGAAGTCTATAACATAAGAAATACTAACTTTATCAAAGAGCTCCCTCATGTCTTGCACATTGTAATATTGATTACTTGTAGATTGGAGGTCTAAACACTCCAGCATAAAGTGCATAACTGTGAATGGTTCATTGCAAGATATGCATTCTGGTTGGTCTTCTCCTTTTAGTATGTAGGAGTGGGTTAAATAAGTATGGCCGATTCGTATCCTAGCAATGACTACCTCCTCCCTACGGTCGGATCTTTAGCAAGGAGTCCATTCTCCTAGGGTTTGCTTGATGGCATGAAGTTTATTATTTACGGCATCATTCCATGATGCCTGTCATTTTTGACGTAAACAGTCTTTGACACGTTTAAAATCAGTATATGGTGTTTAAATGATAGGGCCATTTTAGCAGCGCTGTCTGCTTTATCGTTACCTTTAATTCCAACATGGCTGGGTAACCAACAATATAGTACATTATGTGAGGTACTCAACTCAGTATGTTTAACGAGAATATTAGCCAATAGTGGATTCTCCATTTTTCTAGTATGTAGTGACTGACGTACTGATAGTAAGTCTGAGAAGATTAAGCTGTTTAAAATACGCTTGCTTGCAATGTATTGCTAAGCAAGGTCTATTGCTCTGATTTCGGCTGCAAAAATTGACGTACCATTTGGCAAGTTAACTTTGGTTGTGTTTTAGGCTGCAGCAGCCTTTTCCTCATCTTTTGATTTATCGGTATATATTTTTGTATAATTTTCAAATTGTGAGAGGAGTTCATAGTAAGAGTTGTCGAAAATGAAAAGGTTTGTCTCCGATTTTTTTCCATCATGTAACGTGAAAAGTACCCTTGGTTGCTGAAGTAGCCATGGGGGTGTTTCGGAGAAGGTTGCTTTCAGAATTATTTAAAGATCAATTTGGGTACTCTCGAGAAATTGTGATATTCTAATGCCAAATGTAGGTATGACATTTGGTTTATCGTCATATAAGGTTTTATATTTTGGTTCAAAAACTGCCTAAAAAGCTGGGTCAGAGGGCTGGATCTTAATTTGGAAGCATATTGTGCGGAAAGAATTTCTCTACGTTGTGATAAGGGTGGTTCATTCGCTTCAACGAGTAGGCTTTCACACGGGGATGTCTTAAATGCTCCCATGGCTAATCTTATTCCCTGATGATGGATTGGGTCATGCATCTTCAAATAGGACTTCCTTGCTGAACCATAGACAATGCAACTATAATCTAATTTCGTGCGGATAAACGTTCTGTATAAACTGACTCTCCTATCAGGACCCAGGTCAGTGTGCGCTTTTACTTTAAGTAAATCAAGAGATTTCAAACATTTAATTTTTAAATGTTTCAGGTGTGGAATAAAAGTCAGTTTTCTATCGAAGATAATGCCTAAAAATTGTGTTTCTTCAACAACTGGAATAGAGGTCTTCCTTACAGCGTGAGTTTAGGTCCTCGTAACTGACAGAAATGCATACAGACAGCTTTTGATATGGAGAATTCGAAGCCATTAGTATTGGCCCAATTTTGAATCTTGTTGATATTTTGCTGTAATTGCCTTTCGATTGTATGCATGTGCTTGGATCGATTACATATTAAAAAGTCATCAACATATAGGGAGCAATCCACACCTGGCGTCAGACACTTGGTGATGCTATTAGTTTTTATGTTGAAAAGCATCACCGATAAAATACTGCCCTGGGGCACACCCGTCTCTTGATCGTGTATATCAGAGAGGGTGGAGCCCACTCGTACTTTGAAATCCCTGTGAGCGGAAGTTTGATATGAACGAGGGCAGTCGGCCTTTTAGACCCAGATCGTGCAGGTCATTTAGTATTCCGTACTTCCATGTTGTGTCATAGACCTTTTCCAAATCAAAGAAAACCGCTATTAAATGTTCCCTCCTTATGAAAGCATCGCGAATAAATGCTTCGAGTCTAACCAGATGATCATTGCTACTTCAGCCATGACGAAAGCCACTTTGAGAAGGACATATTAAATTGTTGCTTTCCAAATACCATACAAGCCGAGAATTGATCATTCGTTCCATTGTTTTGAATACGCAGCTAGTTAATGATATAGGTCTATAGTTGGTAGTATCTGCGCTATCTTTGCCTGGTTTGGGAATTCGTATTGTTATTGCTTCTTTCCAAATTTTTGGTACATTACCAGTAATCCATAAATCATTGAAAATTTCCAGACAAACTGTTAAGGATGGTTTTGGAAGGTATTTTAAGAACTGGCAATGTATATCGTCAGGCCCAGTGGATGTATAATTGGCCTTATGCAAGGATTCCATAAGTTCTGACAATGAAAACGGTTGGTTATAACTCTCCGAGTTTTACGTCTTCGGAAAGTTTCGGAATAAATAGACGATGAGGAATTTTTGGAGAAACAATCAGCAAGTACATTAGCTATTTCATGCTTGCTTTTATAAATGATGTTATTTAGCTTGAGGTGTTGGAGGCAACTGTATTTTCCTTTTCCATTTATTTTGCGGATCGTGTCCCAAACTTTTTTTAAATTAAGGAACTTGAGTTTAAAGCTGAAACATTTTTTTATGAATGTTCGTTTACTTTCTTTAATCGTGCGGCGAGTTTTAACCCAAGCAATACGATATCGAGTTAAATTTTCGGGCATTGGACGTTTATTAAATTTTTTCAATGCTTGTCGGCGATGTTTAATGGCTTCTTTACATTCTTTAGTGAACCATGGTATTGGGGTTCTTTGACAATTTAACGAGGACTTAGGAATGGATTCTTCTTTAATCTCAATTACGAAAATGTAAATTGTCGAATCGGATCATCATCGTTAAATAAGGTATTCCTGTTAAGTCTGATTGTACAGTGTTTCAAATTTGACCCAGTCAGCCTTCTTTAAGTTCCACTGATGAATCGTGTCATCAATTATAACATTGGTGTTCTTAAGATAGATTGGAAAGTGATCGCTGCTATGAAGGTCATCAGTGACCTTCCAATTATAATCCAAAAGAGTGAAGGAAAACAAATTGTTAAGTCAATGCAAGTGTATGCACCCGGAGACTTGTTATTAAATAAACACAAGTCGTGTCTAGTAACGAAATCTTCAAACTTTTTTTGCCCCTGTCGTTGATGTAATTTGATTCCCATAAAATGTTATGGGCATTAAAATCACCAAGTAAAACACATCGCGTGAAGAGTTGTTGAACAAGTGTGTCTAATTCGTTTGGTGATACCTTAGTATTTGGTGGTAAGTAGATAGAACAAAATGTAATCACTGGATGTAGAGTGACACTTACAGCATTGTCTTGTACATTTGTATTTAAAGGTACAACAAGGGATGTTAAAATTATCCTTATGTTCTGATGTAATGTTATTGCAAGTACTATAAATTTGCACTTGAGTAGTGTAGTTTGACAATATTGGCTACACGGAGACTTTAATATTAGGTTACCATTTTGAGTTGTAAGCAGTATTTACTCGCAATAATAATCGACTAGTTTTGTTTATACCACAGTTATTGCATAAACTGCATCAAAATGCAATTACAAAACATGATTTTATGGATTCAGTGAAAAGTTGTTTGATTCTCTTGCAAGTGTCTACACAGAAACATCCAAATACACATACATAAGACACCATATCAAAGAATAAGAATGATATTTAAAGGATTCAAGGATTGCGAGTAAAAAAATAGTTTCATCCTTTAGTCGTCCCAATGAACGTTTGTACAGATAATATTTGTGCGTGTTATTTTCTGTGGAGAACAAGCTATAAAATCAATTAAAGGTACCCGATAATAATATTCTTCGAATATAATTAGGTACTCTTATACTAACACTTGGTTATATGAGGAGTAGTCATGTCAGATAGCGACAAGTGCTTTTTTTTTTACAATAATTGATTTCTGATATGGCCTCTTATAAATCACTGTATAGTTCTAAATTCAACCCAGTTCGTTTTGCGGCTTTCCCGTGAAGATTGGTATAAGTTATACTGTTTGATTTTCCATTTTCAACACTATAGATTTTCCTTACTAGACGGAAATGGTGACGTACGAGACCTTAAAAGAGAAGATTTCAGAAAAGCGGAGATTAATTTCCGGAAAGCCTGTCGGCAAGTTTACATTATAAATAGAAGAGAGGAAGAACTGATCCGCCGAGTGAAAAAGTCGGACGAAAAGAAATTTGACCAAATGCTGTACCAGCTTCGGTTCAGGTTGTCCTTTCTGAAGGTGTATGTGACGTACGCTGAATTCGCCTCTTCAGGAAATTTGATGAGATCAGAGATTGTCATAACCAGATTATGGGACTGGCCAATCGATCCGACGCAGACAACTGCGATTCCATCTCAGTCGAGGATATTGATGAGATGTCAAATGATGACGATAGCTAATGAGTTCATTTCATGAACGGACTTTTTTCAGGGCCACACAATTACAATAAAAAGAAACTATTCATTAATTGTCACACACGCATACGCCTAAAAAGATAATCGTGTTACTTTGTCAACACGAGACGTTAAATTATGGTTACATTTTGCGTTAATGTTATTGAAAAAAGTTCACTTTTGCACTTAGGTAGTGTAGCTTGTTGACATTGTGTACACAGGGACATTAACATTATGTTACAATTTGGAAATCTTTTGTTTTAGTCAAATCGCATGTTCAACAATATCCATACAAATCAAAATTTATGTAACTATACGAGTCTAAAAGGGATTTTAGCATGAATCTGTCATTTGTAGCATTGATGGGTACAAGAGGGAACCAGTGTCAAACAGGTTTGACATGGCAATTCTGCATAGTCTCTAGAACAGCCATTTTAGGGACAGGGACTATTTTGAAACTGAGTTTCTGGATACAAGTAGAGTTTTTCATGAAGCAACTTTTAGCGGAGGTTTAAGGCGACCACTGGGAGGAGGATACATTGTTTCAAGACGAGTGAACTTATGTAAATGATGTCCATATGATTAAAATTATGGGTCTGTATGGCAAGAATAGAAACATAATTTTACAAACGTCTGTAAGTTACATATAACCCTTGACTGACATCACCCAGTCGGGTATTGTCTATTATTTCCCCAGATCCATGATCTATCACCCAGTTATCTACTATTCTAACAATTCTTTTGTAGTGAACCAGTGTACAGAATCCCATCTTCGCTAGCCAACATTCCGATATGATGAGCCTATCTACACCTTGGCGAATCTAACACATATATTGGTGTTTTGTCCTTGGGACAGCTACTGGATTTCATGAAGTTCTCCTCTTAGTATGTTATGCCAACTTGCCGAAAGCGTGGTGCATGGTACACGAGTCGAAAATGGTAGAGGCAGTTGACCTAAAAAAGGATACTTTGTAAGCGTAACATGGAAAGTATGACAGTATTCCAGAGGCAAGCCAGTATATGTCTATTTCAGGGAAATGTATTTGTGCAAATGCGAAGCGGCAGCTTATTTATCAGTTCATTCTCGTTATGTGCTCCCACTGTCTCGACCATGTAGGTAGTGTTCAAATTTGAACAACTTAATTTTGGTTGAATGCGGTGGCTTGCTGCCTCATCCAGTGAAATTCAAAACCCGACACGCATAAATATCTGCCCGATACGCCAAGCTGCAGATACGGTTATCACATTGGAACCTTGGCTAGCGAAGATACTAGTTTCCAAGTACGTACCATTCATCACTCCACACTTGCTATCACCATGTCCATGTTTACAGTCCAGCGTGTCGTTTAGGAGTAACCAATACCACACATGTACCATACTACATGGTCATAAATATGCACAACATATATTAAGCATTTAATAAAAATGATGTACTAAAGAAATGGAAATAAGAAGGAACACATAAACTGGTCAAATTTGTATCCTGACCTAAAAATCAATGCGCCATAACGACATCTGTTATTTTATGAAAATTTATGCAAGAGCTATTTCCCAGATATTTCATTGCAATAGTAGTAATTATAGGCAATTGGGTGACTGATAAGGACTGTTAGATAATTATTTAAAACAAAATGTGTCGGCTACTCAAAGACAATTTTATTTGTACTTGGATTTTTGTAGGTCAATATACAATATATTTCAGCATCCGGAAAAAATTGAAATACATTTTTGAAAAATAATAAATTTAAAAGTATCATTCCTGTAAAAATAAATTATGTAAGTTTTGCAAACGCCACAGTTAGTCTTTTTGATTTTTTTGTCTTTTATATCTTTTGTAATTGCCTTTCAAAAAGACTCATTAAGAGTTGAAAGCTCTTAGGCTGAAAAAATACTAGTTTTGCACTGTTCGTTGCAAGTTTATTGCATTTATCTTAATGAATCCCTGACACGCGTGATCCCTTGCTGGATCCAGTACACTTGAAAGGACTGTTATTCGCCGTATGATTTGAATTCTTATTTTTGCAGGCGTGGGTCGGTGAGTTGGGATTTATTGCAGGTGTGGTCAGTCAGTCACAGCCGGAGAGCTAGTACAGTAAGCAGTCTGACAATTAATCTAATATTTACTAAGGGTTTTGAACAGAATCTTTTGATATATTTTCAGCTTCATTGGCATGATTAAACTTGTCGGAATATATATATATATATATATATATATATATATATATATATATATATATATATATATATATATATATATATATATATATATATATATATATATATATATATATATATAGTAGTGAGCTATTTTTGTCTTCTTAATAGTTTCTGCCATTTCATTAACTCGTTTTGCAATACTTCTAGCAGAGAACGGAATATCTTTTATTGTAGATATTTTTATGTATTTATTTGTTAATTCAACAAATAAAATATCCGAGCTTCTAAGACAAACTCTTTGATTGTCTAATTTTATGACGAAGCCGAAAATATATAATATACCACTAACGTAATAGCATTATATGCAAGGCAAGGTAACATTTTTTTCTGCGATTTGTTTATGGTTAAAGCCAATCCATAGAAGAAGGTTACACAACTGCGAAATCTATTGCAAAGAGAGTGAGAATCAATTTTCAGCTGTTGAGTATCTCTCCGGTGGTCTAGTGATTAGAGCGTGCGACTCGGATGTGGAAGGTCGCGGGTTCAAACCCCGGTTGAGCCATACCAAAGACTCATAAAAATGGTACTAATAGCTGCATGGCTAGGTGCTCAGCATTAAGAGTTTAGTGTAATGATTGGTTGGCATGGTTTTAGGATAATGTGTCTGGATGAGACAGCATGCTATATATCTGCGGTATAATGCCACGTCAATATAAACTGTCACTCTGCAGACATCGTAGTGATATGACCAAAGGAAAGATTAAGGCTATTTTACAAAGCCAACTCACACGCACACATATTCCGTTTTGTAAATAAATAGATAATCGTCTGTCCACAAAGATTGAAATGAGCGGACATCTTGTTTTCCTTTCTTTGGAGCATTTCCATCTTACAGAATGATATGCCTGATAAACCGGCTGCGGATAAAATAACTACCATCAATGTTTTTGTACTGCTATTCGAATAGTTCTACAACTAAGAAACATATAATAAACTTTGGTAATAGTAATAAAAAGATATATTAAGCAAGTACAAATCCCGATTGCGCATGAGTTAGACTGCTGCGCCCTGGATTATTTTTGTGTTTGTTTTTTGTTGTTGTCTACAATTCATTTCGTCGATAGTCATTAGGCTGATTTTTATTTCGTCGAACTCTTTTAAATTAATTCATTTTGGCGCTAACGTTTCATAGAAATTCATTACGTACATAATTTTAAATGTCAACTCTGCTTTAATCACTGATTTTCTTTTATTGATATAACTACTGGCAAGCACACATTATATCTGTCATCTTGAATGGATGATCACACGTTTTGTGTTCATAATCCACATAATTTGAATTCGTATCATGACCAAATGACCATAAAATTGATTTCGATCAAATGAATAGACAAACATGAAATATGAATAAAATGGTCTGGTTGTAAAGTAATCAAAGTAGAGAACTATAAAAACACATTATCTTTTCCGCTTAATTTGTAACCTCCGTCTAATATATTGGTTTCATTTATCATTTAACTATTACTGGCACAAATTACGTCAGCAATCATGCATGGTTGAGCACACGTCTGATGCATCCTGGGTATATAAACTCATCTTTTTCTTTCAAAAAGTAACTTTAAAAAAAGTATTTATTTTAATAACAATATGTCCATAGACTAGTTCAAAAGAACTAAAATATAATGATTCTTGAACTGCTTCCCATAACAGTCAACAACAATAAATAAACACCGTCGTCCTAGTTTTTCCTATATAAAATTTAGTATTACCCATTAATATTCGTTAGTTTGATGAAATCTTTCCAAAGCCCCTTGGTTTTTATAGTGTTAGGCAGAAGACTTAAACTTTTGGATACATAATTAATATTATGTTGGCTCTATTTTTAATCTATATAAACTTGACAATGAAACAGTTGTTACCATTTTTATTACATTTTAAAGCATAAGAATAATTGTTGATTAACATAACAATACCATTATATACACGCGAAGTTCAAAGTATAACATATGAAAAGCAAGAATAAATAAGAATGTTTATTTTTTTTTATAACTGATGATACAAAATACTGCTTAGTATTTATGAACAATGTCACTGAGACTTCGTCAGTATCTTCCTCATCTTTTCCCAGACCATTTCTTAAATGCCTTCCTAAAAAAAATCTTTTCAACGTTGTGTCCGTGAACATAAATTCTGATCAATTTTTTTCAGAGTTGATGTACTGCTACGTGTCTAGGCTCGTACAAAGCAACAGAAAGAGTGAATAATTTATTTCCCTAGAAAACAATGTATAAACATGAAAAAGAACTTACAGTTTGTGAAACATATCCAAACACTGATCCTAGAATTTAAAAATTAAGTCCTATCACTAAAAAGTTCTAAATGAATCAAAGTTCGAATCTCGATGAAATTTCAAGATGGAAGGCGATGACGTCTTTTGTGCTGTTGTGTCAACAATTCCTTGTTGAATTTTATGAATCAAGAATTATATGCCGGCTTTAGAATTCCGAATAATTTCCAATAAATATTTTAATCCAAAATATTTACTAGATATTTCCAGAAAAAAAAAATTATTTTAAATAGCAATTTCAGCTCAACTGGTCACAAAACAAAATACCTTTGAGCATCAGAGATATCAATTTACGACTGAATTCAATTACTAAAAGCGTTAGTTTTAAATGTAGTGTTATATGACGTGCTGGGGTCACGTAATCACCTAATTTGAATTGCGCATTATAAGACCATTAAACAATTGACACGTACGCCATGGGCGAATTTAATTCTACCCAACGAATCTTGCTGCAAGGTTTAATAATAAAAAAGTAACAAAGTTATTTACAACACAGTTGAAACGCAAGCCAGATATGATCCCTATTACGACCGTTGATTTTCACTGTGTTTACAAATTTTAAATCAAGGTCAGGAACTAGGTCAGCTAAAAATAAAATGTAGCAATAATGAAAAATGTGGTAAACACAACAGGGAATACTATTGAGAAATTCTTATGTCCCAGACTCAGAACAAGATAAATGTGTTTGCATTAATACTAATCCGGATGCTTAATACACATAGGAAAATATTAGCTATGAATTATTTGTTTATCAAAATAAATGTTACTGTTAGGGTAGAAAATGAACTTGATTTTGAACAAGGTCATGTCCAAATTACAAGTATACATAACATTTTATCATGGGAAAAACTAACAAATGCAAATCAAATATGCATAACAACATACATACATACATGCATGCATACATACATACATACATACATACATACATACATACATACATACATACATACATACATACATACATACATACATACATACATACATACATACATACATACAATATTAAGCAGGTCACTGGAGCAAGTTTGTAGGTACACAAACCTCAATTGCAAAACGTTATTGTTAAAAAAATATCGCTCTGCGGTAAATTTTCCACCTGAAAAGATTACCCTTGATAGAACCCATGTGGTGACGTTTATTCGAACTTTGTCGGTTGATATAAATATCGTCTACTTGCGCAGAGATAAGGCATTAGCGATATGAAATTTCACGTCCAACATATTCACACTTATGTGGATCTGTAAATATTCGTGTCACATAAAACATGCCGATGAAGACTTCTAATTTTCATATTCTTTTTTACGGCGTTGGAGGGTTCGTTGTCGCTTTCCAAGTTTTTTGTCTTTCTGATATTGCTGGATTCGAGAACAATAACAGCAAGTATTGAATTAAGCAATGTTTACTTCCTGCACATACCACCATACATTTTCCATTGACAGGTAAGTACTGATTCTTAAGTTTTAAAAAGTTATCGATTTTGTCAGTTTATTTCTTATGAACATTTGTCAATTATGAGAACTTAAATATGAAGACTGATAACTAGTATGTACTTTTGACCAAAAGCATAACTCCTTGTTGTCTGAAGGTATGGTAGTCCATAGCAGTTTTAAAATTCAGCGACTGTATTTAGAAAAGCGATTTAATTGATCAGAAGACTGTATTATTATTGGCAGACAAGCAGTCATTGGTATAAAAGACAATAATGAATAACGACCGTTTTCGAGCCTCTTATTTAAATTTCTTTTTATGGTGTATATTACAAGTATGAGGTGGTTTTATTTCTAATTTTATATTCACGTACTAAATTCCATAGAAACCGTATGTTAAGAAACTATCAATGAAGATATCCACATTTTTCATCTTTTTCACGTATTCTGATTAATTCTATCGATCAAAAAGTGTTCACTTAATTTAAAATGATATTGTGTATTTCGATTATCATTTTTATATAAAGTTTAAAATAAAACCAACACAAGAATTAATTTATTAGAAAAGATCAGGAATAACCCTTAATGTATAAATTAAACTTAAAAATCAGCATTGAAATTAAAGATGTTCTTCTACAACATTTTCCTTTCTTTACTGGCAACACACACATTGCTTTGCATAAGACCTGAGCCTTTGGACATTTCTAATCTGGATTGAGACTCGTTGATTTATTTTGTCTTCCTTGTCCCAAACTTACTGTTAAAGCTAGTATTTTGATAATACATATTTATTGATTATATAAGTCGTTCGCATTACCTCTTTCACGAAGCAATGTCATCTCGTACTGAATGTATATGTGCACCACAACTTGTTTCTATCCATATAAAGGTGCCGGCATAAGAAGAAAAGAAGAGAAAAGAAAGAAATACAAGCATTACCTCCAGGATTCTTTGTATATTAAACTTTGGATATCTTTTTTGTATTAGCATGATAAATTCAATTACGTTTTTTTTGCTCTGTGTTTAAAATGTGAGTACGGTTTCAATTTATTTTTTGGGTTCTTGTTTAAATACGATCTTTTTTTTTGCTTCTCTCTAGTAAATATCTTGACAGAAAAAATGTCATTTTTTATTTTATGTCTAATGTTGAACATTATAGGTCCTTTAAGCCTAATTGATGAAATTAAAATGAAACGAGTACTAGTGTCCCAATACATGTGTTTTATCAAGCCCATGTTGACATATTTGCCAAGTAACGCGCCAGTTGAAAGGTCTATCAATTTTGTACTTTAGAACTGAAAAGCGTAATCTATTCTACTTGAGAGATAAAAACCGTACATTAACGACACACATGTAATCTTTCACGTTCAAGTAGTGTCGTATTCCAGGAAGAAGGTGCAAGTGAGGTCTGATATAGCACTCTTTCATTAAATAAATTTGCCTAAGAATGTCTAAACCTTCATTCTAATATGTAGAATGTATACGGTTACTGAAATCCACCCCCTCCCAATATTTCATGGTGTCTACTCAATTTGAATGTTCTTAATTTTGGTGACGAAGCTTTAGAACTTGTCCAGGAAAATTTTTTCTCTTCATTATCGACTGCATGATTATACCATTAAGCTTAAAATCCTTACAAAATGAGGTATGATAAGGGACATATCTCTTTTAATTTATTTCCTCTAAACGTGGTTGCGGTAGTGGTAGAAGGAGAAAGCCAGTGGACAAAAATAATTGTGATTCTGAGATTGGATTGATGTGAAATTCACTTATAATATAAACTAGTACAAATTTTGTAGCTTTTCATGAATGTTTGAAGGCTGAAGTTTCTATATTTATGAGACATATTTTGTCCAAATTTGTTACACGTATTGTATTCATTCACCGAAACTTAATATAATATGCGAATACTACAGGTTCAATATAGCGTTTGTCGTAGATACCTCTTACGTATTAGATAAAGGACATCGTGCCGGGTAATTGTGGGCGTTACAATACCGAAAAGCTTTTTTGTGGTGTTGTTGCTTTTAACACCACATTTAATACATTATTGGCTATATCTTGCCGTGGTGGGGGAGGGAAGGGGAAGAGAGGGGAGGAAAGGGAGCTAAATGTCGTTTCCATGGACACACGACCCGTTAGTTCCGCTATCACGGGTACAGCCAATAATGTGTAAAAGGTGCCGTTTAAATAACATTTAAGTTATTATCTGTACGAATGACATTCAAAATATTAGTAAAATAAACAACAAAAAAAATACTTTTCAGACATTATGACATGCTTCTGCCGTGTAGCTGTGAAACTGACTTGTACTTCTGTTCAACAATCCCATTTTATAACTGGCCTTAAAGTTTGCCTCCCTAAACTGCAATTTATTTATATTGTGTTTGAGAAATGAACTAACTCATACACGTGTCGTACACAGCAGACATAGTCTATACTTTATTACCTAATGATACATATGGAGACAGTCTTCTTCTGTGGTACTCCACGGAAGCACTGTGAAGTGCAAGCCCAATTTTTAACGTTAATACTGTTGACACTTTAAGATATATCGGCTGAATAATATGTTCTTAAAATTTTGCCTTTGACCTTATGGTATGGATAATTACAAGCTCTGAGTGCGCCTCTCTGTGTGTGTGTGCGTGCGTGCGTGTGTGTGTGGTGAAAAACACTTCAATAGTAAGTCATGTTTTATTTCCCTGCTTAAAGTTTGTCTCATAACTATATAAAACGTTAAAAGATTTGCTTGTACTTTATTTGTAAGCAACAATCATATATTGATGATCTCCATTGTGGGATCAACTGGCAGTGCTGAGACACGTTAAAAATAAAATATTACGTATTATATACACCGATCAGTTTGCGGTTACATTACATACTTGCGTATAAACCCGTTGGCCTATAATCGCCCCCCCTCCCTGAATAGGTATAAGCACTAAAATGTGCACGACTTGCGTATAAGCCGACCCACAAATCCGAGACATCACAAACTATACGTGCTAAGTTTTAAATGCGTTTTTTTTTAAGCAAACTTATATTTAAAAAAATTACACATAAACTTCTCTCGGGGTTGACATGTTAGATTTTTAAAAAGAAATGGTATAATAAACTTGCTTGAAAAGTAAATAAGCAATTTTATGTTTTCTAATTTTTTTTTGCCTAATTCAGATTTGTGTATAATTTGATCTAACGCTGACAAGAATTGAGCATTCTCGGGTTGATGTAGCCCAATCTCTTCATTTGACTAAATTATTGTTTGCGTTATTGCATTGGACATTTGAAATTACTTTTTCATTTTGCCTTGAATTTGTAAATGCCTTACTCATTAAAATGTGTTCTCAGTATGACAATACAACAAGCAACAATTTGGTTTGATGCAACGCTCGTAATTAGGTTACTGAGGGTGTTTATACATATTGGCGCTTTCGCATGTAAATTGTTGAATAAAGTACATAACTTGGTGTCGAATGATGAGCACATGTGCAGTGAACTTTAATGATATCTCCAAAATACAATAATGAAGTTAAATAAATAATGCTTCGAAAATTACGCTAAAAATACCGTAAAAAGTGAGTTGTAGTTTGCTATGATTAACTATCAACCCTCACCCTCACGCCGAGAATAAAAAACCCACAAAACAACAAAACAAAAAACACCCCCTCTCAAAGAACACCCGAAAAACACCTCCCGATCTTTGGAGTCGTTCCACGTCTACCTCCCGATTTTTGCAGAGAACACATGATTATTACATTATGGTCTTGATTTTCATTTCTCCTAAAATAAAAAGTTTTACGGAAATAGATATATAGTGTGCAATCAATGGAAGCCATGTTTTGTTGTATCACCTGTGTGTGTGTGTGTGTGTGTGTGTGTGTATATATATATATATATATATATATATATATATATATATATATATATATATATATATATATATATATATATATATATATATATATATATATATATTTGACAAAATAATTTAATTAAAAGAATTAGTTTCTTTACTAAATATAATGCTAAGTTTAAATATTATTCACATAAATTATTTATTTTTTTTTTACCTATACAACAATGCAAAAGTATTTTTAAAAAAATAAACCTGAAAAAAATCACAAGAATAAAGTTGTCGGCAATTAATTTCATTCCTAAGAATAACCACCGAATGCTGTAGCTCCACTACCACCAAAGTAACTTAACACGAGCGAGCACCTGGTATTTTTATACCGTACTTAATTACGTTAAATTAAAAGAAGGAATGAAAATACATACCATGCAGGATATGTGTCCTCAAAAAACTAATTCAGAATGCACATGTTTAAAGGTTTTATAGCAAACAAGACTAAATGTCTTAAGAGATGACAATAAGGAAATAAGTTCGGATATACGACGAGGGGAAAATAGTTGCTACACGTACAGTAAGTACTGTGAGGGCTGCCTGTTGAACATGACTGGCAATCCTTTATTTGTCAGTCAGTTGCTGATGCTTGCATAACACACAGTAGTGTCAAACACGTTTTGTTTTAAATTATGATTTACATGGTCGTAGAGAGCGATCACGGGCCTTGGGAATTAGCAGAGAGCGTCAATGACTATAGACGAAAACCTCTAACTGATTCTCTCTATGTAAGTTATTTACGCTCTTACTCTTTGTGACACCCGTATTTGTAAATGCTATGCGGTGATCGTGCGTGTCATTTTGTCCATCCACCGTTTTTGCTGCTGTAATAAGATCATTGCGTTAAATCGATAATGATCGGTGAAGCTCACTCAGCTAGACTAGCTCTAGAGCGACTAGAAGCAATCAAGAAATATCTACCTGTCTGTGATTCTGTCAGACAAAATTACAAGCGCGTCAAGTTCCAAAAGAAGGATTTGAAGAAGCCGCATAGTTTTTATTTAAACCTGTCACAAAGACTACTACATGTATTCTTCCGGTATTGGAGAAAACAGCTGAAGCAACTGGAAAAATAGCAGGGCGAATTAAGAAAACAAGAACGATTCTACAAGAACTTACTGCCGAAATAACTGCGGTTCAGCCATCTAAAACAAAATACTCGAAGGAATTGACCAAGCTCGTGCTGAGATCGGTGAAGTAAGAGAACAAATACAACCACAATCAGAATTAAGAAACCAAGAATCAGGCCCAATATGATCAATAAATTTTATACAAGATTTATCGATTATATTCGATCTATTAATAGCGAAGATTTACATGAATTTGCTACGAAAAGTTTTGCTTTATAAGAACGATTATTTAAAACCAGAATAAACTCAGGAAATAAAAGATCATGAAAAATTGTATAGATGTATGTATCGTATAAACAAAGAGCTATGTCGAATATAACAATAAAACATTTATTTGTGCTAGAGAATCACAACATCAGTATTCACCACGAACAATTATTCAACCAATAATTGAGGAATTAGAAGAAGACCAATAGGTTTCAGTTGCAACTGGAACAGGTATTAATACAAGAACTGGAAGTGGTCTTGTTTGTCCACAAAACGGCCTTGCCGACGTGGATAGATTAGAAATTCAGATTGGTTGGAAACAAGCTGGTAATAGTTCTCCTAAAATTATAATTGAAGCAGATGCTATTTGTCAATGATTATTTACCAGTGGCATCATGGATATTGACGTGTATCGGTTACTCATTAATGAAATTATCGATGATTATCATAGTAACTAAGTCACCGATTAAACAGTTAGATATTATTATTATAATAGATTATCATACATGTTGCTCAACGTGGACCAACCATGGTCAGGGTGGTAAATTCAAAATTACCTATATACAAGAAATGTTATGGAGATGGACTCTGTGATGTTGTTCAGTGTTTATTTTCGAGGATAGCCCCAACGGCAATACCAATTGCAAAGTTGTTAGGCATGAAAGCTATTGATGTTGTTCGTCAAAAAAGTATTAGCGCTGCTGGTGCTGGTGACGTTGCTAGTAAAGCATTTTCTGCAATTAAAGATAGACTAGCCAGTAAAATTACCCAGCACTGAGGTGAAGCTTGCAAGTGTTTGCAAAATAATAAATCAAGCCGCAAATAAAAAGCTAGCAGAGTTAGCTGATAAAAAGAAAAAAAATCTACATTTAAAAAGTTTAAAATTGGTCTAGTAGCAAGTGTGATGGCAGGAAATGGTCTGCACATGACGATGACCAATAACATGACATGTTCAAACGTATTTGACATAGATGCACCAGTTCTCAAGAATGAGTCTGCGTGATTATCAATATTATTCTTATCACGCTTGAATTCCGGATCAACGTGGACGAATTGAACTTTAAGTTCTAGATACAAGTAAATATTTCTTACCCGCTGAAATATTAATTGAAGTTTAATGTAAAATTTTAAAAGCAGATAATACCGGTTACGGATATGATGATGGTTTGGTTTTGTTAATAATGGAATCATGGCATTATTCGACAGCGCCACGTACATGATTGACGGACACTATATTGAACCGATTCAAAAGGATGTTGACGTTGTAAGATATAGCAACGGTTATTCAAGATCTACTGGTCCATCAATGATGTTTCCAAAGGACATTTATGATAATCCAAGTCACAAAAATGTAACTACAGGTATGTTAGAAACGTTGCAAGAACCGCAGAAACCTATGCAGTAATATCAATGAACGAAAATTTCAACTTAAGATTTGCGTCACGTAAAACAATATTGAAGGATAGAAATTTTGCATGTGCAATTCCATTATCACATATTTTTAGATTCTGCAGAAATGTTAGAAAAGTTATTTTTGGAGCTAATCACACAGTTGTACTTGTAAGAAAACCACGGCCGATGATGCAATATGGCACGTTGAAGGAGTTATCCTGCAACGAGAGCACTTCATGGTAAATTAGTGCTAACAACACTTTCATTGTGGATGCTAGCAATGAAGAAGAACGTTTACTCTCTTGTATGGGACAAGGTGGTAAATCGACGTTATCTTGATTAAGAATGACCACATATATTATTCAAAATGCAGATAATGGTTTATTTACATGGCAGAGAGAATCTCAGCAAGATTATCTGCACCGCGACATATATTCATTGCGCTTCAAAATGATACACGATTAAATAATCGAATACGAACTTCGATTATATCTGACAAACTTGGTGTTTACGAGGTTTCCTTACGAATAAATGAACACGAAGAACCATCCGAGGATATTTTATAGAATTTTAATCAAAATCATGTAGCATGTGCATATCATCGACTGATGTCGTTTATAGGACGTGATCAAAATATTGATTCTGGTTTACACATATCACAATTAGATTTTACAGTCTTATATCCATTTTATTCTTTTTCACTAGAACATTTAAATTTAACTAGACAATCTGTTGTAGATATACATTTTAGAGCTCGTGTTAACAGAAATATCATAGATATTATTAATTACAGAGCAATCGCCGTTATACTCTGCGGTAAAACAATGTTACTTGAAGATGATCTTGGCCGCTTGAGGGTCACTGATGCTCTAGTAGAAAATATGTAAGCGTTAATTTAGAAGTCCAATATACATCATGAAAGTTATATCATCATTTGAGTGTCAATCTGACTCCAGGTCAGATTATTCGATTACAATCACATTAGCATCACGATGCGGAGCAAAAATATCATTAAAACAAGAACAAATAAGCGCTGCAAATAAATTATAAATTCGAACGTCAGTTTTCGATTCAACAAAGCTAAACACGTCAATAAAGGAATACGATTAAATCTTTCCGTGGGTGCAATCAAAGACACTATTAAAACCGGTGGAATATTTCCGCTTCTCGAAGCAATTTCAGCATTAATATCCGCAGCCGCTCCAGCTGTTGCAAAAGCTGCTGTGTTAGATGCAGCTAGAACAGCTGCTGGAATAACTCTAAAGAAAGCAACAGAAAAAAGAATAAAAAGGACGATCCTGAACGGGATTGGGTATGAGACTTCCAGGATCTCGATACGGAAAATTATTAATTCCAGGGACTCGCTGATTTTCCCACGATAGTTTCACTATCGAATATTAGTTTACTCAATGCTTCTGCGCGATTAAATATCAAGAATTTTAGAGGTGTTTTTATGAGTGACCAATAAGCAAAAAAATCTAGATCTGAAAAAGAGGTATTGTTAATATCGATAAAAGTTATGGCACTAGTACTCACTATGTTGCATATGCAATTGATCCACGTGAACTTGTTGTTTTTTTTTTATTCGCATGGGTTGGCCAAACCTTAAGAATTTTAAAGTATGTAGCTGCCGACTCTCCCGGTGGTAATATTCAAATCTGGTATTCAACGCTACCAACACAAGCATTAACGGATTAACCAATATGTGGCCGTGAAGCATTAGCAGTATTTGATGCTGTATCAAGATCACCGAAACCACCTCATAAAGCTGTACACGAATATACATTAAATAATCCCTAAACCTATGATGGTTGATATTTATGGAATATCTACTAGTGCCCGTACTGGCAAAAGGAAAGAAAATATAGATTTACTAAAATACTCCACCAAAGACGATCTTGCTGATATTATGAAATGGTCTGGAGTTGACCGAGATGAAATTGTTATTTTTCAGGATATATTTGGTGTTTAAAAACGGATAATATCAAGAGAATTGATATAATTCGTAGAGGTTTTGGTGCTATTAAGGACAATATCTCAATAAGTGGTAGAATTGGAGACTCAAATGCATCAATCGCAACTATCAGAGATTAAATTAAAATATGTGTGACTGATCGTTTAACATTAGCCGGTGATACAATGACAAGTGAACCTAACATGAATGGAAAAAATCTTTGCATTAAGAGAACTAGCAGTTGATGAAGATGCCGTGAAAATGAAATATGTGGATGATATGATAACTTCATTGCCGACGATCAATGATGGAATGAGCGCACTTAGAACTGATTTTGCTAAACAAGCACAACAGCTTCTTGAATTTCCGCAGAAACCTAAACAGAATCATTATTGAATTTTTTTGGAAGTCCACCAATCGCTGACATAAATCTCAAAGATATAAATACAAGAACCACCGATATTGTCAGTGGAATTACTAATATCTTTAAAAAAGCAATCTGATTTAAATTCCTCATAGACGAGCTAACAATATTGTATACACAGTATCATCAAACTCATCAATATGGACACCAAGCGATAACTCTATAAATCATACCGCGGAGGTCACTGGCGTGTATAGGTTGTCCGTGTTCAGCTCAGCAAAATTCAGGATTTTTACTACATTTACAAGGCGCCATACAGCCGATTTTTCTGGAATGATGTCTATTATGTCAAATAAAGATAACGAGGAGATATTTATACTGGATCGAATGATAAAAAGTTAACCACAGCGTCTTACTGGTGGTGTATGGAATTAGTAACTGAAACACATCCCCTTGTCCTTTTAGATAATTGTCCTAGAAAACAATTAATGTATAAGGATAGACGTTCAGCGATACAGATATAATAAGTAACAACTTGGCAGAAAAAATTAAGAATCATCATCGATAATTATTCCGTATAAATTAGGAAATATCGTAGACGTGCAGTTGACGTTGCCAACGTCGTTTATTCGGTTTCCACGATTGCTGCTGGAATCGGTGTTGTATTATCAGCGCTGACGATGACGGCACAGATCGTTGTAAGAATCATTGTTTCATCATCAACCACGGTCGCTGAAATATTTAACGTTATCGCGAAAAATATAAATACATGCACCAATGAAAAATTGAACGACTACACGAAAAAAATGCTTAATGCAATGACCGAATAATCTTAATTATCATTAATGATTTTTTTTCGTCGCTTAATGATGGAATAATATCTGACGAAAAAATTCAGTTTTATAATAAAAATCTACAAGACGTATTCGTTGACAAAGTCGTCAACAATGTTATGGATGAAAAAATTTCTGACCGCGACGCTTCGGTGGTTTAAAACAACAATAGCATAATAATGTCATCGTTCGATCCGCGATCGCAAGAATTATTGCAAGAGAGCTTTACTAAAACTGCTCCAGTAAAAACCACAATGATATCGGCAAGTTCAACTAATCCTGAATTCAGTATTAATTTTCCGACCACAATTCCAGCTTCCGATATAGTATTAGAGCAATTAGAGGTTTATTATAGTTGGCCCGACACCAGTTCAAAATCGATTGGTGAACTACAACCGAATAATTAATTAGTATTTGCAAATAAAAACCGCGATGATGGAACTCCATACTGGCACGTAGTCAGTATTCCAACGGACAGTTATCAAATAGAACAGATGAATGAAGAATTTCAGCGCAGAATTAAATCCATCACAAGAAAAGAATAAAACATTGATATTACCGTCCACGAATTAATGCCGTCTTCGGCCGTTAAAATATTGTCGCCAGATTATGCAGTGGATATATATCAGTCTTCAATCAGATCAGTATTGGGATGGCCAGAAATTTCACCCTATATATGAAGGTCCGCCAGAAATACAAATCCTGATATGGGAAAAGAAAAAAATGTGGTAATAGATCTAGGAATTCTCATTACTACAATCCTAAGCGCAGTAGATGAATTTAATCGGATGCTTAACAGCGTCAACATTTTATCACTGATCTGACATATTACAGCGATGATGTAAATAAACTTATCATAGAAGCATTCAGCATCATAATTTAATATTATTTGATTTTGAATATATGAAACATATTTTAGTCAAAAATACGTATAAATATCATTACACCAAAAAATGCAAAAGATATAAATAGTAAAGTTTACGAAGAAAATTCTACTGAACATGAAATCAGTGAATTGAGACAATCAATTATTGATTTCGTTAATGTGAACTTTCCAAAATATCCTCGAATCCTGGGAAAAAATAATTCCACGACTAAACATCTTAAAATACAACAACGATCCATACGGTGGCGGTCGTCATATATCGCCTGGCATCGGCAATATCACACCAACGATCACATGTCAATCTAGTATGTAATGTTATCGACGGTAGTTATCAGGCTGACGCTGATAAATTTAATCAGGTCTAACAAGGATACATTCTTATCTCATTTACCCCTCAAGTCTCTCCAGGTTATTTGATTGTATCAGAACCAACCAATGATGGTTATCTAAAATGTCATAGTCGTCTATTATCACAGATACATGTTAAACTTACTGACCAATCAGGCCACTTGTTGGGTCTTAGGTCAGAGTCGTTAAACATACACTTGTATGTAAGCTCATAGAAAACACCAAGCCACAAATTTCAAGGACAACGTCAAAGACTAAGTCTAAGATAATTTTTCTTTTACCTCGTAATTTATCAGGATCGTAAATGAATTATTCTGGTACAACGTTACAGGTGACAAAATATTAGTGTCGTTATCAACGTCACTGGTGATTCACTATGGTCACTTACACCATGATCATAGTCACACTGCTCTTTATCTTTAGCCAGTAACTCTTCCGTCAGTGACTGTGTCATCGACATGATATCTGTCAGATGTTTTATACGAGCGTGTACAATTCTTTTCATTTTTTATTTTCATGTTTTCTTATATCATAAATATTTGTTTGAATAAAATATATTTCGTAATGAATAATTTTGAAAGAAAGTTATTTTTAATAGAAAAAATATATTTAAGAAAATCTGACTGAATTCAAAGATTTTAGTGGGCATATTACCCGTCAACACCAGAAAATCTGATCAAAATCACAATATTGACGGGTAATATACCCCATAAATTCAGAAAATCCGAATGAATTACATAAAAAATAAAATTGTATTATAATAAAAATATATTCTGAGTCGGAATAAAAATACAAATACAATTTCTAAATAAAAATAGAAAATCTGACTGAATTCGCAATATTGACGGGTATATTACCCATCAAATGAAGAATATCTAATCAAAGTCACATTATTGATAGGTAAGTTACCAATCAAAGTTAGAAAATCTGACTGATTTTATAAAAAAGAAAATTTTACTATAATAAAAGTGTTTCTCAATCAGAAAAAAAGTATTTCTGAATCAGATACAATATTTGAATCAGATGTATAATAAATATATATTATGAAGCAGATAAAAGTAAAAATATTTCTGTAGGAACTTAGTAACACACTGCATGCGTTTTATTTGTCAACACACAACCGTCAAATTACAATGGTCTGCAATATTTTAGAAGTCGTTTGCTTCAGAGATAAATTGTGCTTATTATGATAGATTTTGATGTGCTGAGTTCAAATTTGACGATTAAAACAATTGACTGACTACTGTTTCCAAAATATTTAAGTTTTTAGATTTTACGTCTATGTATATTGTGTAGATAGTAGAGATTTTATAGTAAATTTTAAAATTTTAAACCTAGGCTTTTTCATGTGTTTTGGTTGCAGTACTTGAAAATATTTCACCTGTCCTGTTTATGCAACACTTTTACAAACACCAAAAGGGTTATATAAATAAAACGTATTATGAAACAAAAGGCTAAAGATCTGTCATGTATATATAAGTACATAGTTTAGTCCTTATTTAGTGTCTCCTCGGGCTTTCTTGGCTTGCCTCTTGTATTCATTAAGCGGAGCATCTATTGTTACTATACAGAGATATTCTGAAAGCATTGCTGGGCTCCATTTGCCCTGATAGCGTTTCTCCTTTGTTGCAATGTCTTCGAGAAATCGCTCGCCGTTTAGTTCGCCTTGTGTTATGAGGTGTGGTTCAGAGGAGGAGGATAGCAGCAAATATGGGTCATGTGACATTGATGGTTCACGACTAAACATTTCTTCATCTTCTTCTTCCTGGTTTACTTATTTAGTGCATCAGGAACTGGCAGTCCTTATCCGTGGGGTAATGGGAGTATATCTGATGGAATGTTTGGATAATGTACAGTCCACTTTTTTCTTCATTGTCTCACCTTTTCCAACTGGAGGCACATAACATGTACTGCATTATAGTAAATGTAAAAAAGTAAAACAATGATCAACTTCTATAACGACTAACAGCCTTAAAGCTTCGCCAAAATATTGATAGAACTTAAGACATTTTTCATTCAGGTTAAATTTTCACTTTAATAATATATGGGTTAACCTGAACATTTTGCACATTTGTAAAGAAATTCCCATTCCATTCTTTCAAGCAAAAAAACACTCTCTCTCTCTCTCTCTCTCTCTCTCTCTCTCTCTCTCTCTCTATATATATATATATATATATATATATATATATATATATATATATATATATATATATATATATATATATATATATAATGCACTGTACTTATAGTGGTTGGTATAGTAAAATGAATGATTGATCGATTGAATAAGTTGCAAATGAATACAAATCAAGTATCATTTACACTGGTCACAAACTTATCGACATGATTTTGGGGAAAATCTCACTTCCCGAACAGGTCATTTGACAACATTCAGCCATGCTTTGCATTATCTTAGAAGTAACGTTTGCAAAGAATTTTGATGAAAAGGCGAATAGGTTGCTTTGCTGCTATAGATTTTGCTTAAATTTTCGAAGTCGTGCTACGACTGAGAGTGAATCAATAATGCTTGTTTCTGGAAATTTTCATTGCTAGGAGCCAGATTTTATTGGATGAGAATGAAGGACTTACAATGACCCAAGAGTGACAGGAAGTAGGATTACAATTAGAAACAACTCTTGTGATGGATCAGTGACTACGTTGAGTAGCCTTTATAGATGATCTTTCACACGAAATTAGCGGGGTCTTAGCAATCGTATCTCGTATTCATGTTTACAGTACATAGATAACATGCTCTTGGTCCTATTCAGAATATATCGTCATTACTATAAAAAGTTTTCATCAAAAAGGATATTTACACCTAAATCAAGCTGCATTAGTCAGATATGTCATTCTGAGTAGGTTAGGAAGTATATAGCTTAGAAGGACAAACATTTATGTGATTACGATGTAAGTACAAATAATTAGCCAATATTAGTAACGCAGAAATTTTGTTCGCATTGTTGTAGTTCTAACAGAGATGCATCCAATCATCACGTTTCACAAATCTAACTAAACAGACACACCAAAATGTGAATCAAATAATATAAATATGAAGTATAAGTTATATATACCACTTTTCACAATAATGTGTCTTACTTTTCAAAATGTATTCCATCAAAAATCTCATTATTCTAGGAAGGTATGTATATTCTTATCGCTGGTCAAAATCCTCACGTGATGGTGAGCTAACTTAACACAAATAAATAAAGCCAGTAAAATACGATGTATAGTTCGCAAAGATTTTCTGATGTTGTACTAATATATATATATATATATATATATATATATATATATATATATATATATATATATATATATATATATATTTATATATAGTTTAGTGTTAAAAAGACCTGATAAATAAAAGCAAATTAAAATTTAACGCATGACTGTGAAGAGTAAAGTATAGGTCACTACGACCTGCCTCTGCAGTAAGGGATCAGCAGTGCTCATTGATATGAACCCTTCTGGACAGGGCAGTATGTTCATCACATACATAAGACATAAGTGACCACTGGCTAAATGCATAAAGTTAAGATAAGCTACTACAATATGAAAAAAATGACTTTCATTTTTATGCGTGTATTATGCAAAGGTTCATACATTCATCGAATTCGACGATTTTATCGTGAACAATTCAACACATGATTTAACCCAAGTCATTGAATCATAAAATTGTGGTCACAGCGACCCATCTTTGTGATGCAGTGTAGTATTTATGAAGACGAATAACTTGTCAAGTGTCTTGATACCGCTGTATATAGACTGCAGAAACCATTCCAGCCCTGAGTTAAATACAAAAACCTAATCTAGGCCTGTAAAATCTGAAACACAAATCAGTGACTTTCCTTGTTGCAAGATTGTGGTACTGTCAGATATTCATGCAGCCATTGAGTTTGATGTTCAAAGCGTGAACAGAACTTAAACAAGAAATTTAATACAATACACAGCACTAAACTCACGTCATTGAAACGTTAAGTATGGACCACAATGATCTATTTTTATAACACGGGTGATTTTATTGCCTGGAATTGTCAATTCACCATATTACATGAAGTCAAGTATAGTAGTATTTATGTATGGTTTGATAAACAGGAGCTACGTTACCTCCACTCTCTTGACTATTGCCTGGAACCAAAGTAGAAATAATGATTATTATCTTGTCAAATGTCTATTGTAAATGCTTGTCGTGGCGATTTTCTTAAAAATACTTTCCTAAAGTTTTAGTTCTCGTGATTTATTCTCCCTCATGATCAAATGTCCGACTGTCTGTTCTTCTATGAGCGAAGAATTTTCTCATTTTCTCGTGTTAATTTATGTTTGGTTTGTCTACTTTGGCTCTAATGTTCATGGGAGAACAGTCCTTAAACAAAGCATAGTTTTTTTTTTTGCTATCGTATAATCAAATATTTCGTGTTCAATATGCATTTAATCTTGGGGGGGGTGTTCGGCGTTATCAATCAAGTATTCCTGATTAGTTATATTAATTTATTTACCTTAGGAACCGCTTAAATTTATTGTACCATTTTCACGAATGTAATCATTTTTCCACCTCATTTTTATGGACTATATGTGTGTACGGTTGCCACTGACTGGTTTGAAAGTAAAACTTACTAAGGCTACCTTTGCTGTAGCTGGGTTGCTCTGATTCTCTATGTTGCATAATTGTTCGGATTTTTCTCCAATTCTTTTAGTGGGTTGCACTTAAACAGAGCACGTATTTATTTGGGGCCCGGATGACAAACATCAAGATTGCTATATAATTCAGTATAATTAACAAACTTGCAGCCATATTTTATCAGACGTCTTAGGTGGGGTATATTTACGTCTTAATAGCTTTTGGGGGGAAAAGACTAATGGTCGGATTTACTGGGGCTGAAATTGTGATTAAGTAGAATCTTCATAGGTAGACTGTATTTAATGTATGGATTTATCCTATTGATGTTATGAGTCAAGAGATCAAACAGTGAGGTCAGCGGAGCTGAGCGTTATTTTGGTTTTCGTAAGATAAATAGTTGCTGTCGAAAACCAAATGTAATCGACTTTGCATTTGGACTAAACCTGCATAGAAGCAGCTATAGTTTGATTTTAAAGTTCGTATGCTAAAAGTAAACTTTAACCTGAAATGAAAATGATTTTTGTTATTTGTTTATTTCTCGCACGATAAGGTAAGATTTTTGCAGAAATAATATATCCTAAGAGATTGGATTTACTTATATGAACGCTAAACCATTCATAGGTCGAAACTTCAAAAGTCAAGATCACTGCAGCTGCGATTGCTATTGGTTTATAAGCACGATCAGTTTTCTGAAGGCTATCGTTTGTTCTCTTATTTTAACTCACTTTAAAAATGTGTTGTGTTCGAGAAAAGGAAGCACCTATTGATTTTAGGGATTGAAATGTAATAATCAGCTTCGTAGTAAATGACCAATAGTCAAATTGTCTTTTCATGGTAAATTTAGTTATCCTGTTATATTTACCATTCTGCCCAAGAGGATGATTAACTCTTCTGAAATAGCTTGCCGGCTATTATACACAATACAAATTTCAAGATTAAAATTAAAACATTTTAGATATGTATAATTTTGTTACATTACAAATGCAGAGACGATTTTATTTTATTCAGAAGGCAACTGTCACCATATTTTGTTCACGTGACCAAAATACAATTTCAGTGAAACTTTTGGACTTCATTATAATAATTTGCATTAGTTTGACATAAAGTTCAAACAGCATAAAAAATACAGAATGATTTATTGAAAGTGTACTGATGATCGTAAATAGAACATGGTTTATTTATATTCATTAATGACATTTTTACACTTATTAGGTCAGCTGGAAATAACAACCGGCCTTACTCCTAGGTCGCCCTTTCTCTAACAGGAAACACGATTTGAATGTAGCATAGCATTAATTACGTTTATATTTATTTTAGGATCAAGATGGCAGATCCATTTACAATCCACATGCACAATGTCTCAAAACTTCTGTCAAAGGAATTGCACTTGAGTAGGATTAATAGCAACTTCATATCCTTGTTTAAGACTAGGGCCAAAATATTTGATTTTATGTTCTGTTTCGATCAGCTGCAATATATACATGGAGGAAGTGTGTCTGAGGGAACAAAAACGGACACAAGTGACATTGATCAGATGTTTGTATTTTCAAATGTAATTGTTTGTACAACAGAAAGAGATATAGCGAACACTGAAGGTCATGTATTTATGCTCGACACAAGTGCAAGTCGTCCAGGATATGGTAGGCTTAGGTTGGTCAAACTCGAACATACAGAACAACAAGCATTTGACATGATGGATATAAACATCAATGAAGTTTTCGAAAATTTAAATGACAGTATGTATTTATCCAGTGAAAAGTTTGTAAACATAATTATATCTAAAAGAGTATTTAGAAACCATTCTGGTGAATTTTTTAGGCATGGTCCATGTCTGTCAACCGAATTTGAACCATATGTAGGACCAAAATCACTTGATATCTCCCATGTATTCGTATGTGAAGAATGGGCTCCTGAAGCAAAAGAATGGATCACATGAGAGCGCCACTGCGACTGGCCAACAAAAGAAAACATCGACAAAATCAGCAAACTAAAATGCCATGCAGTTCCTGTTGGTGATTTCAGATCTAATTTTAGTTCCCTAGAGTGGCGTATCTCTTATTTACTTGGAGAAAGAGAGCTGGTTTAGAGCTTCAACGATACTCAACTTCAATGTTACGTGCCACTTAAAAGGCTTCTGAAGAAATACATTGAACCAATCGCCCCTGATCAGCTGAGCTCTTACCATATGAAGACAATTGTTTTCTGGCAATCAGAAGAAACATGTCTTTCTATGTGGAATGAGGAGAATCTTATACACTGTATAATAGAATGTCTCAAGATGCTGGCAATCTGCTTAGAGCAAGGAGTGTTGGAACATTATTTCCATAGAAAGAGAAATTTGCTGCAATATAAGTTCGAGATGGAGTCAGAAAAAGTATCCGTCTTACAAACAATAGAAGACTTTCAAAGGAACCCTTTGCTATATGTACTCAATTGCTTACCTGAATCTAAGTCTAGAGGCCTCCTTTTGGAAGCGTGGAATAGGCATGAAGGATGTCTGTCAAAATTTATGGAGTCCACTAAAAATATATCTTACCTTAATGATGAATTTGAGGAAACAAAATTTATAACCGATGTAATGCACCGTTACATTATACTTTCCGGCCTTTTCGTGAATATTGCATCTGACCACCAACCTCTTGAGGAAGCTTTACCACAGTTGAAAGCATTGGAAGAAACTCACCGGACAGATGTAGACTCATATGTCTGGGAAAAAGCTTTGAAGTTCTTTAAATATCGTGTCGGAATGGAACTGTGGAAAAAGTCCCTTAAGACAGCAGAAGATCCAGGGAATAATCATCTAGTAGCAGAAAACTTGATGATTTCAGCTTGCGATATAGATTCATTGTCTGGACCATTATATCTTGCCACATATTTTCTGGCCACTGGCCAATTCTCCAAGTCAAATAAAATTGTGCAAGCAGCCCTATTGCAAGAAGGACGTCTAGGTTATTCGGGTTCCTGTTCAAATACAGTTGGTATCGAATTAAAAGGGGATGGAAGAGCACTTCAGGTATCTTATGTACCAATTTATCCATCTACGGAACAAAAGATCATACCAGCATATGATGTTGTTTACGCCTCAAGAGATTTATCTTGCGTTCCTTATCCAATGAAATTTGAATGCGCTGTGCTCTCTGATAAACTGCTTGATACATTTGAAATACATCCATGTGTCTATGCATATTTCTTGCTCTGTGTTGGTCATTCACTGTTAAGTAACATGGCAGCTTTCAAAGGTTCTTTGCATCATTTTAAGCAAGCAGTTAATGAGACAGGCGGTGCCGCTTCAAGATACAGAGGTTTGAGCCTTCTTGGTTACTGTCACATTCTTGATGACAACCCAGAAAAGGCAGTGAGGTGTTTTCTAGAATCCTTACAAGAAACATATAATCTTCAAGGCGTGGTGAATGCTGCTGTATATCACCTTCTCATTCTTCTATTCACTTTGATGGAAGGAAACAAAACAAATAATGACGACGTTTTATACAGCAGAATATGAAAACTAAGCCATATTTCGTAACTTCCTTGCAAATATAAGATTTTACAAAGAATATTTTATTTGTTTTCTGACAGAAAAGACGCTTCACAATATTTTTGGTTTCAATTTGCTCACTTCGAAAAGATACCGAGATACAAGGCTAACATATGACTGGATTTTAATAACAAGTGTGAATTCTAACATGCCAATCACCCAATCAAGGATTAGTTTCTTGTATCAGAATGAAAAGGTTTAGTGTGAAATGAAATTATGATCAGAAAAATACAAACATTTGCATATCTGCATTCAATATGTTAACAAGCCGCAAGCTAATACAAAATACATGGCATGCTTCTAAGTTTCTTGTCGAGTAATAGCAATATGCATTGGTTTACATTTTAAGGATACAATAAAGACTAAATGATGTAAAGTACTGGATAATCTGAATGAAATTAAAAGTGTGTTGCTAAATACGGTACAAAGAACGTGTCTATGCATCCGTCCTAAAATTAGAGTTGCACAACTTTATTCATGCATGCTCGTCCAACGTGCAGGATCATATACTTCTGCCATTTCTTAAAAAAAAAACACAAAACAAATCCCACACATCTTATTTGGCAGTATTACTTTAGCCAGTACGTAAACATTATATAAAATGTAAATTACTTCTTCAAGGTAACATACTTGGCAAAAAGTCAAAATATAGAGGAATAAGGCCTGGCTTGAACATCATTATTGAGTTTTCTTGAACAAAATAATTGTTAAATTTAAGCTTATTTAACTGTCCCTTCAATTAATCCGTAGTAAATTGACAATAGGTTTACTGACTTTGGTTCAGTGCTCTACATACATAAAAGCATTTTAAATGATATGTGATCAGTAGTGTAGCAAACGGCCATTCATCCTCAGAACCAGATCAGGTTACGAGTTGGGAGTTTTTTTTAGAATTTCAAAAGAGCTATGACAATCATCGACTGGCGCCAAAGCACACGTCCGTGTGTCTATTTACTCAAAGTGTGCATAATACCCACTAAACGTGCTCAAGAATAAAGCAATGTGTCAATAACCAACTAGCTAGTTGGTTATTGTGTGAGTAATTTTGATAACTAACTCCTAGGTAGGTATGCATCACGGTCACACTCTAAAATAAAAATGACATCAAATTGTTTAATGTGCCCCATCCACAATTTCATGACGACAATTTAATTATATGGTTAATAATTAGAGTAATATGTAAAACACTAATTAATTCCAATTCTTGAAATGTTAAATGGAATATTTTCTCACCCTACATCTATTGTATAGGGACGATTTTAAGTTTTCTATATATACTAATTGCTGTGTAAGTCTGATGTTTTTAGGAAGGCATTTCTGCAAATTTCTGATCTCCTTGATATTTCTGATATAAATAAAAGAATTTCAAAATTTTATATCTATTTTGTTAGATCAACAATGTGATATGGTAAAAAATCATAACAAATTAGTATTGACAATTCTTGTTTAAATTTATGGGGAATAATTTATAAATTCTTTAGACTATCCGTTTTGCCTAAACAGGTTTTGATATCTCCTTACTTCTATTAAGTTCAGTAACAAGTCGTCATGGATGTAATTGTATTTTTGTTATTAATAAAACTGTCACCTTGAGAAGAACTAACCCAGACAACACATGCATACACTACACGTGTTCAAATTAAAAATAATGCACATATTTGTTTTAAAAATCTATTTTGGTTAATTTGAATTGTAATGCACGAAGTGATAATATAATTTTAAATACAGAATTGCATAGACCCTATGTATTGATGACCATCTGCAACCACTACGTTATACCTTATTGCTTATGAACTCGTGTAAAGCTAGGTATTTCGATGTCGAAGATGGGAAGGAACTGACTAGCGCAGAAGAATACTATCACGTCGGTTTCACTGAAATAAACTTTGAAAGCCAGCGTTAATACAAGACCTTTAAAAATCAATATCTATACAAATCTCTCTCTCTCTCTCTCTCTCTCTCTCTCTCTCTCTCTCTCTCTCTCTCTCTCTCTCTCTCTCTCTCTCTCTCTCTCTCTCTGTGTGTTACAAAAACTGATTCCTGTTGAATGTTGAACATGTTTTAACTGGCATTAATAACAATCGAGATGAGTTTAACTATACACTTTATCTCTGACAAATCGATGTTAAATCGTTCCAAGAGTGTATGTTTATTTCCATAAGTTCCCAGACTTGTACATAAAAACAAATTATCAACCCTTGGAAATATTACTGAAGACCATACACCATATTTAATTGCTTAGAGATGTGTAAATTGGATATATATATATATATATATATATATATATATATATATATATATATATATATATATATATATATATATATATATATATATATATATATATATAATGTTAGTCTATCCCTGTGTCTGATAAGTCATATACAATTTGTTATTGCTTTATTCCTTTGAGCGTTTTCGCATCAACATTATGGATGCTCTTCGGTCTTTTGTTTACAATATTTGTGTAAATAAACGACGTAACATCATTGTAATATTAATTACGCTATTATCTCTACGGCGAATTATTAACAACGTTCATATATATATATATATATATATATATATATATATATATATATATATATATATATATATATATATATATATATATACACACACACACACACAATACTTGTCCACAAAATTAAATATATACACACACAATACTTGTCCACAAAATTAAATTTCTAGTGTTTGAAGGTGAATCAATCCACTAATACATTGTAAAATTTAATTCAAACAAATTAAAATCATTGGATAATTATTAAGTCATGAAAATGTATTGATCTATTGATACAATGTAACAATAATGATGTTTTAATTTTTATAAAGAATTAGCTTTAGTTAGTAAAGTCTGAGTCTAAAGTACTTATGAAATGGAAATATTTTTAGCTAACAGGGAAAGTCCTCATGTTCTGGGAGACTATCTTCAGTTGTATCTACTTCTCAAATGTACCTTCGATGACCTTTTGGCTACAATGTCTTATTAATGCCAATGAAACATTTTTGGAAATTTATCGTGTTCACTTTCTTGCGGTTAATTATTTTTTTAGGCTTATTATGAGTTGAAGTATGCTCATAATAAAAATCACATTCAAATACCAACATCCTAAGCTTTCTCAGATTTCGCATATTTATTTAATAGATCTCGTACTATGGCTTATTTTAAAGTCTAAACGCACTAAAATAATCTCACATGTAGATAAATATGTCTAAAGTGATACTTTAATTGAATTAAAATGACAAAATGTCAGCATTATAGGAACGAATGAGATGGATATTATTGTTTCTTTCCAGAATAAATGCATTAGGTGTGAAATGTGAGAATATTTTTTTCGCCCGTCCATGTAAGTTAGACACAATGACACTCTTTTCTCTCAACGTTCTGGAATTGTCTATAACATTAGTATTTGCACATAAATCTATTCAAATATCATAAAATGTTTGCACATGAAAATATATGAAGATCACATAATGTCTTAAATTGCGAGGCCACTTATTTGTGAAAGAATTCGCGTTTTTGGAGGTCAAAATAATTAAATTTAAGTACGTTCAAAGCAATACTTGTCTTAGAACATAATGACACAATATCATTATTTTGGAAAGAATGAAATAGAGAAGATCGTGTTCTTTTCAGTAGCAAAATAATACGTGTCAGCTATCAAAAATAATTTTCCATTCATTTTTTTAGTGAGACGCAGCGATACGTTTTATTCTCTAGGTTCTCTAGGTTCTGCTGTGTGAAATTTTATATGACCGAAATATCTGTATGCTAAAAGTATTCAAAAGGCACTTCTTGCGACCAAAAAACTTTCATGTCTTGATTTGATTTCGTAGTGAGTTGCAAGAATTACTAATGATAGAGAGGTTGAAAGAAGAATATATCAATATATACGCACCTTGGAAGAAACGAGTCATGAAAATGTCAAATACACGCACGCGAATATACATAACTTGCAATATCATGATGTATTTTAATTTTGTTCAAGACATGAGTAAACTTTATGGTCAGCTTGTTTGTCCTCATAGTATTAGCCATCCACATCTAAAAGAAACATCAACAAGTGAGGAATAATAAACTATACTACATTTATTCTATTTTAATAGCATACATTCAGATAGATTATTCCATTGTAATATTATACACAAATTGATAAGTGTACTGTAATAATATACATATAAACAGGTTATTCTTTTGTAATAACCCACACGCGAGCAAGTGCGAAAAAAGATTTTGGAATGGTAAGATATGTCCTCCAAAAAGAAGAAACAAACAAAACATGAAATAACATTTAATTGTCCTTTTTTCTCGATCATATGGATTATAAAGACTAGAAATAAACAAACATGAGTAGTATATGAAAAAGCGAATTATAAGCCATTTCCATAAAATGAACCATTATTTTACCAAATAAAAGCCTCTATTAAAATTAAAAATCAGCAATAATATTAATCAGCAATAATACTAACCAGCGTTTCTAACATTAATAATATTAATCAGCAATAATATTAATCAGCAATAATATTAATCAGCAATAATATTAATCAGCAATAATATTAACCAGCGTTTCTAACATTAATATTAACCAGCGTTTCTAACATTAATAATATTAATCAGCAATAATATTAATCAGCAATAATATTAATCAGCAATAATATTAATCAGCAATAATATTAACCAGCGTTTCTAACATTAATATTAACCAGCGTTTCTAACATTAATAATATTAATCAGCGTTTCTAACATTAATAATATTAATCAGCAATAATACTAACTAACATTAATAATACTAACCAGCGTTTCTAACATTAATAATATTAATCAGCAATAATACTAACTAACATTAATAATACTAACCAGCGTTTCTAACATTATTAATATTAATCAGCAATAATATTAATCAGCAATAATATTAACCAGCGTTTCTAACATTAATAATATTAATCAGCAATAATATTAATCAGCGTTTCTAACATTAATAATATTAATCAGCAATAATATTAATCAGAAATAATACTAACCAGCAATAACAATATTGCATCTGTTAATCAACATGGAGAATATTACAAAATTTTATTAAGTTTTATAATTAATTTCATCTAGTATAACATTTGATGGTGCTTTTGGAATCATTTTTTTGTTACAACGATGTTACAACGATGTTACAACAATGTTACATTAATGTTACATTAATTTTATACTGTAATTTATAATGCCAGCGAAAAAATTTCTCACGCAAGACCAAATCGATGAGATAAAATATTTGAAAGGCAAGATGCCGTTGGCACAAATCGCCAATCATTTCAAAATCAGCGTCCAGAGAATCTACAAAATCATCAGCGGCGAGGAAAGGCCAGTAGAAATATACAACTTTCGAGATCAAGTTCAAGGAAAAGAACTTGAAAGATTAAATAATGAAATAAGATTGGAATTAGAATCGCAAGCGATTCCCGAAAGTGCAGGAAATGCTAGTGATTCCACAACACCAACAGAGCGACCAAGATCAGTAAAAATTAAAACGTTGAAGAAAATAATTAAAAAATTAAAAGAAGAAAACCAACAACTAAAAACAGTAAAAAAGAAAATGAAAAAATTGGAATCGCTAGAAATGCTAGCATTTTCAGTGATTCTCATGTTAACAGTTCTACAACAACTATTGCTTCCACTAATTATCCTCGGTGGAAAATACAACCCATACGAATTATGTTCGACAACGTCGCAGATGTTTACAAGAACAGGATAAGATAATATAAAAAACTATTGTTTTGCGAGTCGTTTACGTAATCGTCGTACTTTATCCATGCGCTGATAATTATTATTAGCGTAGTTGTCAAATTTCAAAGAAATTCCAGGATCGATTAGTACTGTTTTACAGATCATTTCTGCACCGTTGTAAGGTATTATTGTTGATTTAACATTTGTTCCATCAACTTCATCTTCACCCTTGTAAATAATTTTCCTTCCCATTATTAGAAATGCTAGCATTTTCCATTATTATTGAGAATCGCTAGGGTGATTTCATTGTTTGCATTTCCACATACTGCTCAATTGTTGGTGGATCTTTCTTATAAGCACAATTCTTTAACACTCTATTTTTATAATACTCGAGCAGATGGAAATAATTATTACTACCGCATTTAAAACAAATTTCATATTTTGATCGCGTTGCTAATCCACAGCGTAAACACGGCTTTAACAATTTTTGATTTTTTCGAAATCTCATGAAATGATAGCCACAATATTCCTGATAGCATCTTTTTCCGCAAATTTTATTAGAACCTTGAGGTAGCCATTGGCAATTATTAGTACCAGTAGGAAATGGCATTAATATATAATAATAGATAATTTGTATTTTTTGTTTAATTATATTTCATTGATATAGTATTATTTTTTTATTTGAATAAATATTATCTAAAACTATATAATATAATATGACAAGAACGAAATATACACGTTCTAAACTTGTCAAACAAACAATGAAAGACTATGAAATATTAACAGGAATAAAACCAAAATACCCAAAATCAAATGCTGATTTATTAGAGTTGCAGAAAGAACTTCATATTAACAAGTTTCGTCAGGTGCTTACCGACGTAAGATCACACAAAGGCTTCGGTAAACCATCAAATCATACACGGGATCAGCGAGTAAGAAAATTAATCAAGGATTATGAAGATGCTTTTGGAATAAAACCAAAGTACCCTGTTTCTAACAAAGAAGTTGAAAAATTACAAAATTCACTCGAGGAAAGTAAAAAATCAAAGCTTATTTTAAAACCAACTAGATCATCATTCGCTGGATTTACTTCCACGTGGAAAATTTTACTAGATGACAGACCTTTGCATGAAATAATAAAAGATGCAATAAATTTCATTTTAGTCAAAGAACCTCGTGTGAAAATTCTAGTCGAACTTCGAGTAATGTTTGTTCATGCTGTTGATTCAACAAAATTTTCCCGACCTTTTATAAAATCAAATCCGAGAGTTGTTTATGCCAATGATGATATAATAAAACTCGCAATGTTAATATCGGAAGATCTCAACCATGGTATTGATATTTATACTAGATCAGGATCAGGTTGGGTAGTATCATCGCAAGATTATCTTCTCGTGCACTCTTACAAATATGATCCATTACGTGGAGGAACTTTTATTAAACTACCAAAGAAAATTATTGATACGCATTGCGTTATAAACGTTGTTAATGATGATGACAAATGCATCGCCTGGTCTTTGTTAGCTGGATTATATCCAACAAATAACCACCCTAATAGAATCAATAATTATAAACAATATTTTTCCACGTTAAATTTAGATGGCATTGATTTTCCAACTCCTGACAAGCAAATTTCCAAGATTGAACAGCAAAATAAACTATCGATAAACATTTTTGGATTCGATGACAGCGTAAAAATTTACCCCATTAGAATATCACCGCAAGCTGGACCAAATACTTTAAATTTACTATTACACAAGCAGCATTATTCGTTAATCAAAAACTTCAACGGATTGCTAGCAAAACAATATACAAAACATAATTCTAAAACCTTCTTCTGCTACAAATGTTTGCACGGGTTTCAAACAGATGATAAACTTAAAAATCATCTTAATTATTGCTTGTATAATCAAAAAACTATATTACCGAGCAAAGAAAATAGTTTGTTGAGATTTACTAGTTTTAAAAATACCGCTACTGTACCTTTTACTATAACATACGATTTTGAGTCAATTCAACCACATTGTAAAGATTATCACAAAAATGATAAAAGGGAAACAGTGCATATTGCAAAACATATACCAGTAGCTGTTGCTTATAAAATCACTTGCATAACCGACCCTGGTTTATCAGAGCCTGTTAAAGTTTACCGTCGAAAGAAAGAATCCCACGAAGATCCTGCAGTTTGGTTAATAAAAAATTTGCTCACAGAAGCTGATAAAATTTATGAAAAACTAAAAACTTTCCCAGAATCAGTTCCACTAACCAATGAAAGTGCTTGCGATTTTGCTCAGTCGAAAAAGTGCCATATTTGTAATGGAATCTTTTTATTTAATAAAACAAAGACGATTGATCATTGCCATTTAACAGGCAAATATCTTGGAGCAGCTCATTTGTCATGTAAAGAAAAATTTCATGAAGTAAACTTTATTCCTTGTATTGCACACAATTTCCGCGGCTATGATAGTCATTTTGTTATTTACGCGCTAGGTCATCCTGATATTATAGCTCTTACAAAAGAAAAATCTATATCAGCGATACCAAATAATTATGAAAGATTTTTATCGGTGTCTGTTGGTCCTTTAAGGTTTATTGATAGCATGCAATTTATTGCCGGTTCTTTGGAATCATTAGCTAAAAATTGTAATACTTTTACGTCGCTGACGGAATATTTTAACGATAATGTCAGTTTAATGAAATCCAAGGGAATATTTCCTTACGAGTATTTGACATCGCTGGATAAACTCGATGAAATTTCTTTGCCAGAGAAATCTAATTTTTATTCGTCATTGTCCGGAGAGGGTATAACAGATTCCGAATATGAACACGCTCAAAACGTTTGGAAAGTATTCGACTGTAAAACTCTCGGCGATTACATAGACGTGTATTTAATCCAAGATGTACTACTTCTTTGATGATATCTTTCAAAATTTTAGAATTACATCGCTGAAGCAGTATAAACTTGATCCAGCGCATTATTTCTCTAGTCCAGGACTGTCATGGGACGCATTATACAAAATAACTAATACAACTACGAGTTTAATAACAGACGGCAATATTGACATGTACTTATTTTTCGAGAAAGCAATTCGCGGTGGAATTTCCGTTATATCTCACAAATATGCACGCGCTAATAACAAATATCTATCAGATTATAATCCTGATGAGGAATCAAGCTACATCATCTACCTCGACAAGAACGCTTTGTACAGTTGGGCAATGTCGCAGTCGATGCCATATGCGGTGGACAGATGGGTAACTGAGGAAGAATTTCTCTCGGATACTGAAAATCTAACAAAAGATTTAAGTGAATCTGATCATACGTATTATCTCGAAGTTGATGTTGATTATCCATCATCGCTACATAACTCACATAACGATTATCCGTTTCTACCAGAAAAAATGATAGTTTCTGATATGATGTTATCGACGGAACAACTAGCTAATCGTACTGGCGCACCTTGTACTATACCAAAACTTATTCCAAATTTGTCACACAAACGAAATTATGTCTGTCATTACAGGAATCTTAAGCAGGCGTTAGATCATGGTCTCATTTTAAGAAAAATTCACAAAATACTTCGTGTAAAACAATCACCGTGAATGGCTCCGTATATTAAATTCAACAACGATATGAGAACAGCTGCTACAACGGATTTTGAGAAAGATTTCTTTAAGTTAATGAACAATTCTGTTTTTGGTAAGACAATGGAGAATATTCGCAAGCGAGTGGATATCGAAGTCGTTAACAATCAAAAACGCTTGAGCAAACTAGTTGCTTCAGATACTTTTGCTGGATCGATGCGTATTAGTGAAAATCTAGCGTTGGTTAGTAAGTATAAGACAAATTTAAAATTAAATAAACCAATATTTGTTGGTGCTAGTGTATTGGAAATCTCAAAGTGGCTAATGTATGATTTTCATTATAATTTCGTTAAGAAAGTTTGGCCTAGAAGTAAATTATTGTTCACAGATACTGATTCTTTAGTATATCATGTGTTCACCGAGGATGTTTATAAAGATATTTTCAAGCACAAGGATGAGTTTGATCTGTCAGATGTTCCACGAGATTCACCATTCCATGATCCGACTAACAAGAAGGTTATGGGAAAGATGAAAGACGAGTTTTGCTTTCGTCCAGTCGTCGAATTTGTTGGATTACGTAGCAAAATGTACTCGCTGAAAACCGCTGACAACAAGGAGATGAAAAAATTAAAAGGGGTTAAAAAGTCTGTTGTCAAAAATAATATTAAACATAGTGACTATGTTAGTATACTAAAAAGTTCTTCTCCACACTTTGCTGAGATGTACTCGATAAGATCTTATGAGCATCAAATTATGACGGATAAATCAAGAAAACACGCCTTGACTAACTTTGATGATAAAAGATATTGCAAAGATGGTATTAACACGCTCGCGATCGGTCATTATTTTGTTGATACAAATTAACTTCCACGTAATAATCATATTTTTAAACCAAACCATCATTGGTTCTTACTTTGTTGATACAAACTAACTTCCACGTAATAATCATATTTTTAAACCGCTTGTTAGCTAAACCATCATCATCTAATAAAAATTTATATTTTATGCAATTGGTTTTTGTTATTTTGTGTAATATAGCTTCTACGTAATAATTACAAGTAGATTGTTTCCTCATGCTCTAATAATCATTTTATATTTTATTTTAAAAATTGATCAAGAGCCAATGTTCTTATTTTCATACGAAATATTGTTATTTTTTCACGAATTTACTTTTTCCATCACTGATTTTTTAATCATGGAGGCTTCAAATTGGTCAAATAAACGTTATCTTATGGAATATTTTTAGGCTGTAAAATTTCTTATAATTTTTTTATTAATAATTTTAATAGAGGCTTTTATTTGGTAAAATAATGGTTCATTTTATGGAAATGGCTTATAATCCGCTTTTTCATATACTACTACATGCACAGTAAGCAAAATTTTGTATATAATTCCCAATTATTTGTCTTATTTTATTAGATGTCATCTTGTCAGAAAGAAAAGAGGGAATGTACGCATACCTTTTTTATATTATTACAGAATCTTGAAGTATTAAACAAATACAGTGAAGTCCATTTGTTTCTCAGTACTGAACTCTCCCCTGT
Source organism: Potamilus streckersoni (assembly GCA_016746295.1). Classification (NCBI taxonomy): domain Eukaryota; kingdom Metazoa; phylum Mollusca; class Bivalvia; order Unionida; family Unionidae; genus Potamilus; species Potamilus streckersoni. The sequence goes on along the minus strand of JAEAOA010000270.1, from coordinate 795,579 downwards.
GTGACATTAAATACAAATCATATATTAATCTAAAATATCTTCAAAGATGACTTTACCGTGAAGTTCTTGTCAAAGGTTGACCTTCCATTTTTAGAACCTTAATTGTAAACAAAACACCGTGCAATGGAACACAGATTTCACTTCCGAATCATCACCAAGGCCTAATTACTCACTGTGCATTGCCACCGCAATACACATAGACAACCACACCATAAGCACATTTTCTCAAGAATAACAATTACCTTTAAAGCCCTACCAAAAATGCATCAATAAAACTCTTTTATCACCACGAAAATGAGAGAGGACACAAATGTTCTAAAATTAGACTAGAACTGCATTCGTGGGTACTGATCTGTATGTATTAACTGTAACCTGATTCCGTAAGCCAAGATGGCTGCTCATTTGCAACCCAAGTTACGCATTCGATCTCCAATGCAAGTCTAACGGTGACAGGCAGACACCAAACATAGCATATCATTTTTAACATAACTCAAAGAAAATGTAACCACATTACAGATTTAAATTGTGTGTGAATTTAAAATGCTAGGGTCGTGATAATTAGGCTCATGCCTTCTACTTCAAAAATTTGAAGGTGGGTGTCAAGATACGAAACTATCCATTGAGACATTAGGAAATAAAATATCAGTCTGATTAAGGGAAAATCATATTTTTTTCAAAACTTTGGGCAATTCTAAAAAAAAACGCAACCTTAACATGTGTAAAATTCAAAATTGTTTCTTTTCTATGATTTATCGCATTTATCGATGACCGAAAGCCATCAAACAGAGCAACACCTATGAGACAGCTTCATACTCCATCTATTACTTTCCCCCATTGAAACATATAATTCCCCCTAACATGTTAGTTTCACCAATTTTCATAGCTAATACTCCCTGTATTGTTAATGCCTGGTGATATCAGATATATCACAGCACAAATAATACAACTCTTCATGAAATCTGAAATTCTAGTGAATTAAAGATATAAAAGAAACTAAGCTCAATCTCTTGTAAAATAACTTCAGAAAATAATTTAAATTAAAAGAATAAAAATTATGCATCATATGTAAACTAATCAGTCCTCTCTCATTGATTTAATAGAGAAGGTCAAATCTTTGCTACAACAACGAAATTAGAGGTAGAGTATAAGGGAAGCAATCAGGCAATCCCAAATATGTAGGCCAATGTATGCAAACAGAACCAATTCATTTTTAAAACTTCAATAGTGAAAGTGAAATTCTATTCCAGACCCAGCACATCTGCTGATAAGACAATATGTAGGGATTTTAAGACTCCTACGAAGGTCACCTTTGGGTCATTTTCACACTGGCCAGCTCATATTGTTGCTGAAGCTGCTGACTTTCACAGAAGTTTATTTTCCTAGTGATTGTAACATGCCTACACTTAAATCTAAAGTAAACAGAAAATCATGTAAAAGAGATCAGGGAATGAGAAAAACATTTTTAAAAAGGGACATCCATTTCTTGCAACTCACCAAAACTCCTATGAAGGTGGTGCATATAAACATATTCCTGCAACAACTGGTGCAGCTGACTATCGATGGAAACTGTGATAATGTCTCTTCAGCAAGTGTGTTACCATACTCCTTGAGACCTAGAAGAAGAAAGAACCCTGAGCTTCAAGAAAAATGCAATCAGTTTTAAGCGGTTCAAACCGGTTCAGTCCGGTCAAATGAGTTTTATCCCTTTCAAAACAATTCAGTTAATTCTGGTTCACCACCAGTTCAAACCATTTTATTCCAAGGTCGTTTTATGGTTTAAGGGTCTATAGGACAGGTTCTGACCGGTTTCAAGCGGTACAGACAGGATCAATAAGGTGGGAACCGGGCAAATCAGTTTCAGACCTCTTTGAACCAGTTTATTCTGTTGCAAATCCTGTTCAAACCGCTTTTTTCCAAGTCGATTTGATGGTTTGAGTCTCTATTAAACAGTTTTGTCTGGTATCAAGCTGCCGAAACCGGTTCAATCCGGATCAAGTTGGTTTCATCCTTTTTAAACCAGTTCAAACATGTTTGTTCTGGTTCAAAACCAGTTCAAACCGGTTGATTTGAAGCTGATTTTTTGGCCTAAGGCTCTAATGGAGAGGTTTTGAAAAGATTTTGAAAAGGTTTTGAAAAGGTTTCAACCGGTTCAATTATGTTCGAACCATTTGCATCCATTACAAACAAGTTCAATCCAATTTATTCTGGCTGAAGATCAGTTCAGACTGGTTTATTACAACACAATTTTATGATTTAACGCTCTACTGGGCATGTTTTGACCGGGTAATGTGATTCAAACATGTTCAATCCGATTCAGACCGGTTCCATTTATTTCAAACCATTTAAAACTAGTTTATTCCGGTTCGAAACAAGCTCAAACAGGTTTGTTATAAGCTTATTATATTGTTTAATGTTCTAATATACAGGTGTTGACCGGTTTCAAGTGGTTAAACCGGTTAAATGAGAATGAATGGGTTCCATCCGTTCTAAATCAGTTAAAACCAGATTGTCATGGTTCAAAACCGGTTCAAACCGGTTTATTATGAGCAGATTGTATGCGCTAAGGCTCTCTTCAATAGGTTTTGAAAGGCTTTGAAAGGTTCCAACCTGCAAAACCGGTTTAAAACCATTGAATTCTGTTTATCCTGGCTGAAAACCACTTCTAATCGATTCATTCCATGCATATTTCAAAGCTTATTGCTATACCGGACATGTTTTTGACAGCTCATAAGCGGTAAAATGTGTTCAATCCTGTTCAAACCGGTTTGGTCCGTTTCAAGCCAGTTAAAACCAGTTTATCCTAGTAAAAAACCAGTGAAAACAGGTTTATTCCATGCTGATTTTGAATTTTGTCTTAATTCTCTGTTTGATAGGTTTGACCCTTTTCTTAGCGGTTCAAGGAGATTCAGTTCTCTTCATTGCCTTCTTATCCATTTCAGACTAGTAAAAACCAGTTTATCCTGGTTCAACAAGAACTCATACCGGATTATTCCAAGCCAATTTTATGCCTCAAGAATCCATTGGACAGGTTTTCAACTGGTTTTAAGCTTCTAAAACCGGTCGAATTCAACTCAGACCGATTCCAGTCATTTCAAAACAGTTCAACCAGTTTATCCTAGTTTAAACCAGTTTATTCTGGTTCTAAACCAGTTCAAACAGGTTTATTCCGAGATGATTTATGACTTAGGCTCTGTTGGACAAGTTTCATCCGTTTCTTAGCAGTTCAAACTGATTGAATCTCGTTCAAACAGAATCCATCCGTTTAGACTAGTTCAAAAGAATTTATCCTGGATCAATAATAGTTCAAACCGCATTATTCCAAGCCGATTTTGTGACTTAAAGCTATGTTAGTCAAATTTTGACCTTTTTCAAGCGGTTCAAACAGATTCAATCTGGTCTAAACCGGTTCCATCACAACTTGAAACCAGTTAAGCTGATTCTAAACCGCTTTAAACCGGTTTTTTCCGAACCGATTTTCTGGATTATGACTCTACTGCACAGGTTTTGGCCGTTTTTAAACGTATAAACCTGCTCATTCCTGTTCAAACCGGTTCCATCCATTTCAAGCCAGATCATCAATTGATTCTTAGCCTTAAAAAAGCCAAGGTTACAGGGACAGCAGTTACTGGATTTCTTCCGGAATGATGAGTCTATTATTATTCGATTCTTGTAATCTAATGGTGCAATGAAGTATCCCAGTAGAAAATGCTCCCAATGTTGGTGAGATTAGATGGCGAGAGTATTTTCTCCATGAAAGTTTCCATTTTTTTAAATATATAATTAACAAAGTCTGGTTTTGTTCTTAGCAGATGTATTTTTGCTAATTGTGTCACTTACTTCCCCAGACTGTCGAGTAACCGTTATATACTCGAGGCAGTTGGCAGTTTTTCAATAAAGAAGGAAATATACACATAGCCATAGTTTTGAATCAGATCCTTCTTATATAACATTACTGAATTAAGTAGATACATCATTTCTTTTTGTACAGCCTTTACTATTGTCTTCCAGAGGAGGTAATCAATTAAAATCAAAATATTCCAAAATATAGACGCCTGCCTAATGGAATCATGGTTGATAGTTGTGAAGTTCCCAGTTATTCCTTTTCACAGGTAATGATATGCAATGTGTTCACATTCGACAAGAGTTTAAAGAAGCGACTTATTGAAGATTGTGCTGATGTATTGGTTAAATTATAGAAATATGTGAACTGGCGGTTGCATTTCCACCAATGCAGTTCCGGATTTCCCTATTTATGTCCTATTTATTATTTTTGTTCTATTATTATTATTATTATTATTATTATTATTATTATTATTATTATTATTATTATTATTATTATTATTATTATTATTTCACGTTTGTGATAGAGATTTGCGCCCGTATAAAGATGCATATAGATTATTTCCATAGTGTAAACCAAATTAAAATCTTCAAATTTAATGAGTTTGTATTGTTTTGTTTTCTTTTTTATTTCTGGTACTCGATTTGTCTCAATAAATTAAGTTACATCCAAATTATAATTATTCATATCATTGAAATCTAAATTGACCTCATACAGACATATGCCTGGTTCTGACGAGAAACGGCCACATATCTGAACAAATTTAGTCAAGATAGAAGTCACCAAATGTCTTGTCCAGGCAAGTCGAGTTTGTCATGAAATGTGTTGAATACATATACAGGACTTTGACTAGTATATAAAACGCAAATATAAATAATAGCGGAATCAATTACTTAAAAAAAAAGATTTATTTACCTGCAACATTCCCAAGTTGTAAAAACCTGATTTTTAATAATGGTGTTTTGGTCCAAGTTGTGTGCTTATGTAGTATCGTGGTATATATCTAAGTGACTGATAATTTTAAAAAGTGAGAGATAATGTTATTTCAATGTAATTAAAGTTTACATTTGAATCTACTGCAAAAATTCACTTTAAAACCCGGTCTCTATGAGAAATAAATATTGTATGTAACAAATGTTGCTTAACCTGTGTAGAAATTGGAATTTAATCTACAGGAAGTGTTTGTAATGCAATAGTGATCACGCTTTGCATTATTGAATTGCCATTATTAGGATTCTGTTTACAAACAAGATCGCCAAGATTGAATTGTGCTGCCACGAGAAATTTACGTTTTCTTGTCGCGGTTCTGCATGCAAAACATTGAGTCACCGTGGCTACTCTTTGTTCGAACAAACATGTCCTTATCATAATCTCAAAATGGTCTCTTCCAGATACATTTATATTCAAGATACAAGGGTTACAACTACAAATAGTTGAAACCTGAAATCTCTTTTACTATATATATATATATATATATATATATATATATATATATATATATATATATATATATATATATATATATATATATATATATATAAATATATATTATATATATTATATTATATATATATATATATATATATATATATATATATATATATATATATATATATATATATATATATATATATATATATATATATATATATATATTCCAACAGTTTTGAATAGTATCACCTTTATAAAGAAATGTACCATCTGTCAAGAATAGGTTTAAATACTAAGCGTCAATTTTTTGTGTGCCCTCGAAGGCAAGCAATACCTACGGCCCTATTGTGTCTCGCCAAACACTGCTGGAGACGCACGTTTTTGATTTTATATTTAGTTTAATTTGTGTATTTGGAGAGATTCAACTTATATTTTGATCATTATTGCTTATTTGGAGATGATTTTGAGAGATAAGCCACTAAATTCTGCGCTACCCACAAACTTGTAATGAAGGAATCGTCCGATCGTTATATGTAATAGAAAACGAATAGTCATTGCGAGAATAATGTTATCAGTAACTGCAGAAACCGGTATCAACTTGTCCCAATATTCTAATTTATGACAATATACAAAACAGGTGTAGTGTCCTTATATCAACACACGGTATAAATACTACGCAACCTTTGATTATATATTGTTGTTTATTGAAAGGTAGGCGGTTTCACTAGGTAGGTATTTAAATATACTATCCAGTTTGTAGAGATCACCCTCCCAACTGCTACACGAGACCTGGTGAAAACTGGCCCATTTACAAGAGATAACTAAATAAAAATCAAACAAATTAGACAAACAAAACAAAGAGCAACCCTGTGCAAAATTAAACACAAAAGAAAACAAATAAAAGGAAAAGGCAACAAGAAAAAAGGGACACTCTCTAGGAAAACAGGGTGTCACTGCCAACTCCTTACCAGCGATATATATATTATACAACGTTTTCAGTTTCCGCATCTAGTCTATACAAGCTGGTTGTATTTATAGTTTTAGCACATTTGAAGACAGCCATGTAGAGGTTTACAAACACAACGTTTTTGTGTTTATTTGTTTATCGTATATATATTTTGTATTTGCCTTTGAAAAAGACTTATTAAGAGTCGAAAGCGCTTAGGCTAGTTAGTTACTAGTTTCGTACTGTTCGTCGTCAGTTTATTGCATATATATATATATATATATATATATATATATATATATATATATATATATATATATATATATATATATTCACACACACTTTCACACACTTTTCTGTTGACATTACTTCGCCCGTCCAAGTATATATATATATATATATATATATATATATATATATATATATATATATATATATATATATATATATATATATATATATATATACTTGGACGGGAGAAGTAATGTCAACAGAAAAGTATCCAGAAACGCGCGAGCGTACAGTAATAGGCGTCGTGTACGCCCCTAAATAATCCCAGACCGTACTTTAAATTGCCAAATTTATTCCAGTTAGATTAGGTGTCTGAACCTATTACCAATAGTGTGTAAACCACATGTGCATTTAACTAAATAAAATAAGTTAAAAAATTTCGTTGTTTGTATAATTCGAAGTTGGAATTTTGAGAACAAAGTCTACATAAATTTCCTAAATTATGCCAATCGGTTAAGTCAAAAGCGACTCATATTTTCCGTGTTACGCATAATAATGAAACAAAGTACACAAAATAAATTGATGGTTGAGGAACCAAAGGGTCAAATTCGAATCAAACGATAGAGATATTATCGAAAAACGTTTTCAAGCCAAAAATGAGAACCTATACATCCAGGCAATATTGAAAGTCAGTTTTCCGTCTCCTTCTGACTTTTGTACTTGAGCAGGTTTATCAGTATGTAGGCCACTTCGGTATGACGGTTGTTCCATATCCATTCCAAAGTAGCTGCATTCGACTTGTGTCTCTCTCGTTTGCAGAGGCAGCCTAATGGGTTAACTCTGTGGAATTCGTATAGCCGCTTCATCATTCATCGTTGTAGCCTGTTATTCGTGTTCGTTTCGGTAGCGTTTAGTGTAGGAAAGCTCGTTGCAGGCGCGCGGTACATACTACATCGTTTGGCCACGTTTTATTTACTCTTACTTTGTTTAGTTGTTACTTGATCCTTAAGGTCTCACTGGATAGTTTCGTATTTTGACACCCCCCCCCTATTTTTAAGGTAGAAGGCATGAACCTATTTATCACAACCATAGCATTTATAAATTCACACATAAGCTAAATATGTAATGTGGTTTACATTTACTTTGAGTTAGGTTTGTAAATAGGTTGCCTTGTTGGTGACTGCCTGTCACAGTTAGACTAGCATTGGAGATCAAATGCGTAACTTAGGCAGCAAATGTACAGCCGTCTTGGCTTACGTATTTACATGTGTCTGCTACAGAGGTACATATCTAAAAATCTACATGGTTGAGGGGTGATGAACATTATGTTAATTTGTAATAGTACTAGTGAATTTTCAAGATGAATAATGTACATACTGACTCTGTTAGCTGGCTTCTCACAGGAACATTTTGAAAATAGCTCTTTTCTGTCAAAAATGAATGTAAAAAAGAGGAGTTGGTGGTAGTATAGGTTCAGTCTCAAAACCACCAGTTGCATAAGAAATTAACCTTAATACCTTAGAATCTTACAAGCATCCTTTCAACCAAAATTATTAGTTAATTTTTATTTGTATCTTTATTGTAAAATTATGATCATTTTTCTGCAATAGGTCATCGTCGGATGAAAATTTGCCAAATAAACAAGCAAACAAACAAAAAAAAAAACTGTCCTGTGAGACCTAAAGTGTAGCTTTTTTGTCTTTTGTCCTGCTTTTTACCGCAGGCGCTCCTTTCACCGAATTCTCGCTTTGCTGATCTTGCCTGTACTGTGTCCATTGCCTCAAAGAATATGGTAAAGGAGATAACTCAAATGATATTTGCTACAAGATTTTGAGTGTCTGTTAGTTCTTAAATGGCAGGTATATAAAGTATTATTGAATGAAAATGATTTTGAAATTAACCTTTATGAAAGAAAAAAAAATTGTGTTGTAAGAAAACATTATCATTATACAGAACTTCGTCCTTGATGCAACAAATAATATTTTATGTGGACGCACCCTACCCCTTCATTGATGTCGTGATAATTTGTTATATGCTTTAAAAGTATGCAAAGTAAAATACAAATTTTAAACATATAAATAAAATTACACTCGAAATAAATTTAAGAACATTTTTAAAAGATCCGCTTCAAAGAATATGGGGTTGGGCGGAGAGACGTTGGTTTTATATAACGGGTTTATCGACGAACACATTTATGAAACAAGGGAAACAAGATTAACAAAGACTACAGGGATGATCAATTCAAGCTTTATAAATCAGATTATATAAGAATAACATATACATGTCATAATATTCTTTCCATCGCTTTCATTAGGTGTGTTTCAAAGCGACAATGAATATTAGTCTCAATCTTGATGCGCCGTTTAAACACAATAAACGTCATACCAAGATTGTGGAAACTGTCCGTGACAACTAAATTGAAACTAGAAACTGCGCAAGTCTGATTAGAAAGCAAACGGGAATTGATATACATCGCTTAATATAGGCAAACCCGCGTATACTCTTTGCTGTATTACAGGTAACAACGTAATTGATACATTAAACTTGCTTGCATGTAAAACGATAATATATATTGAAATGAGTAACTTCAACGCGATTGTGCAATAAAGATTGCACATTCGTTTATTGAGTCACCTTGAATAACGGACTCGTATGTAATTCACCTATGCGGATGTATTATTATCAGCGGCGTCACTGGGGTGAATGTGGGGGTTGGAGTGCTGACCCCTGCACCAGGTGACACCATCAGAGGGGGTGACAACAAAATGACTGTTAATACTGTTAATAAAATATTTGAAATTTTGTGCATGAAGGAGGACCATTGGGCTTGACACCATGAGTTACCACACTGGGTGACACCAACCCTAGTAACGCCGCTGATTATTATACTGTACATATATGTAATTATGTGAAGACCTACTGTATATTTTATGTTTGTTTTTACAACTCAAGGGATCATATTTGTTATCATTGTGAAGATATAAGGTTTTCCACCACGAGTAATGAATAGTGATGCCACACAGAAATACTGATTATTTTACCACCACTTGAAGTCAGCAAGGTCTTATGCTAAGCGACCTTACTTTGTTATTGCTTGTTTTACTTCATGGATTGAAATCAGCAAGGCCTTATGCTAAGCAACCTTGCTTTGTTATTGTTTGTTTTACTTCATGGATTGAAATCAGCAAGGCCTTATGCTAAGCGACCTTACTTTGTTATTGCTTGTTTTACTTCATGGATTGAAATCAGCAAGGCCTTATGCTAAGCAACCTTGCTTTGTTATTGTTTGTTTTACTTCATGGATTGAAATCAGCAAGGCCTTATGCTAAGCAACCTTGCTTTGTTATTGTTTGTTTTACTTCATGGATTGAAGTCAGCAAGGCCTTATGCTAAGCAACCTTACTTTGTTATTGCTTATTTTATTTCACAGATTGAAGACAGCAAGGCCTTATGCTAAGCAACCTTACTTTGTTATTGCTTGTTTTACTTCACAGATTGAAGTCAGCAAGGCCTTATGCTAAGCAACCTTACTTTGTTATTGCTTGTTTTCTTCATGGATTGAAATCAGCAAGGCCTTATGCTTAGCAACCTTACTTTGTTATTGCTTGTTTTCTTCATGGATTGAAATCAGCAAGGCCTTATGCTAAGCAACCTTACTTTGCTATTGCTTGTTTTCTTCATGGATTGAAATCAGCAAGGCCTTATGCTAAGCAACCTTACTTTGCTATTGCTTGTTTTACTTCACAGATTGAAGTCAGCAAGGCCTTATGCTAAGCAACCTTACTTTGTTATTGCTTGTTTTACTTCATGGATTGAAATCAGCAAGGCCTTATGCTAAGCAACCTTGCTTTGTTATTGTTTGTTTTACTTCATGGATTGAAGTCAGCAAGGCCTTATGCTAAGCAACCTTACTTTGTTATTGCTTATTTTACTTCACAGATTGAAGACAGCAAGGCCTTATGCTAAGCAACCTTACTTTGTTATTGCTTGTTTTACTTCACAGATTGAAGTCAGCAAGGCCTTATGCTAAGCAACCTTACTTTGTTATTGCTTGTTTTACTTCACAGATTAAAGTCAGCAAGGCCTTATGCTAAGCAACCTTACTTTGCTATTGCTTGTTTTCTTCATGGATTGAAATCAGCAAGACCTTATGCTAAGCAACCTTACTTTGTTATTGCTTGTTTTACTTCACAGATTGAAGTCAGCAAGGCCTTACGCTAAGAAAAGTTTCTTTGTTATTGCTTATTTTTCTTCATGGATTGAAATCAGCAAGGCCTTATGCTAAGCAACCTTACTTTGTTATTGCTTGTTTTACTAATGACTCTGCCTTCAGTTTTATTTTTGTTAAATATGTGTACAAGGCTTTTTTTACAATTTTGTAGGTCGTGTTTGATTTTCTCTATTTTCTGGCAAGATTATTTGGAGGCATGACCCTTTTTTACTTTGAAATTTGTTGTTCAATTCATGCTTGGTGGCTCTTGAAGACTCTTGAACATTCAAAATAAATTTTGTTGTGAGGCATTATATGAAGAAGACCTCAACCAGTTTTGAATTTTTCTGTTTTCTGGCAAGTGCATCATGGATCTCTTTTTTTATCCAGTCTATACATCTGTTCAGTAATCTGTCCATATCTCTATTTGTCAAATCTCGTAAAATTTAGTAGTGCAGTTGCACATGAACCGCTGGATGTGAACAAGAGTGTAATTTAGTAGGTCTGTTTCTATGAATAATAATGATTGCATAATTTGATTTTCATTCAGTTTAGGCTATATTTTGCAAGAATATTTTTCTCTTTTTCTGAAAACTTTTTATTACACATATGGATGAAAACCTTGCTTGCACAGTTAAAAATATTAGACCAGATCTGCTGTGTCAATATCGTTTTAAAAGAACTTTATTTTTTTTAAGGATTTATCAAGTTGATAAAGAGATCCTATTAGTATGGAGAATGACAGCAGTGATGATGAACAATATGATACAGCAGATGAAGATTTTGAACCATCCACACCTCCAAAAGGCATTCCTTTAGTGGAGTCTGTGCAAAATGTTGGACTGGAAAGAAAAACGTCAGGGTCACCTGAGCCATTTAGTTCACCTACACTGCTACCAAATAACCTGACAGTTATAAAGACATATGAGCCAGAAGCACAACTATATGTAACTTCTGAGCCATCTTCTGCACAATCAACACTACTACCACCACTATCTCCAGACAGAGCTTCAGATAAATCAACAAATAAAAGTACCCAGAGCATGCATTTTGTATCTGGTCTGCTATATGATCAGCAAGGACCACATTTGCATAATCAACAAGAGGGACCTTCTTTGCCAACATGGCATCAACATGAACATCTATCTGGATCCCAAGGTGCCACTGGAGGTAGGAAATTACATGGAAATGAAGGTTATGTGCAGATGCCATCATCATTAGATGGTCTACAGAACTGGGCTTATGGTGCACATGGACATCCAAACTGGAATCCAGATGGTCAACAGAACTGGGCTTATGGTGCACATGGACATCCAAACTGGAATCCGGGAGTAGATGTAGGACATCATGTACAGCCACCTTGGGGTCCTCAGTCATGGGGACAGCCACACATGCCAGTGGGTTTATATGGGCCACATGCACAATACTGGCCACACTGGCCACATTATTATCCTGGTTATGGTAATCAGATTCTACCTAGTATGCCACAAAGAAGCTTTCCAACGATGGATGCTGGGGGATCTTTCTACAGACCACATTTTCCATCTCAGGAACCTCCAAGTGGAGAGACATATAAGATGACTGAAAATCAAAATCACAATCAACAACAACTCCAAAAACAAGAACAACAGCAACAACAGCAACAGATGCATCAACAGCAACATCATCAGACAAAATTACATGTTCCAGAAGGAGAGGCTTCAGGTCAGGCCATACTTTTAGAGTCCAACAGAGAGCAAGAGGAACAAGAAAAACAAGAGAAAAGAGAAATAACATCTTCAAGACACCCTGCTTCAGGAGAAAGCCAAGATATCAATATACAAAGTCAAAATAGTGTTGGAAGTAGTCCCCAACCTGCCACGAGAAATGAAAAAGAAGAACAGGTGAAAGGTAAATTGTTTAGCTTCCAAAAACCAATTTACCTCTTCCCTTACTTAACTTATTTACATAAATATTCATAGCTGATAGATTTATTGAAGTTCCTTTTTGTTTCTCCAAGGTTGAAACAACTGATATGCTTTTAATGATTGGTGATATGTTTTCTTATCGGTAATCTAATGATTACACATTTTAGGAACTCAGACTTTTAGTAATTTATCTTGATCATTTATGAGCAGCTTGATTGATTTTACACTGAAGTGTTTAGTGTACAAAAAAGTGTTGATTGAAATATTAACTAACATATTGTTAAACATTAAGGTGAACATGTGGACAATCATTATCAGTATTTCCTTGTATGTTTAGAAATTAAAGTTTACCCTTTCTTTTATATATATATATATACATACATACATATATACACACATATATATACATATACATATATATATGTGTGTGTATTGTGTGTGCCTGTGTGCATGTATATCTATATATATATATATATATATATATGTGTGTGTCTGGGTGTGCATGTATATCCATATCTATATCTATATATCTATATCAATATCTATATATATTCTTTTAAATAGGTAATGTTGTTATATAATGAGTTATGAAAATTTTTATCATAATGATTTATTTGTTAATAGATTTTATTAGGTCTTGAACTTTACAGTAAATGCAATTCTTTTGGTTATTTCTTGACAGTATTTTTAATGATTTTTTTTTTTACATACCAGGTTAACTATAAATTAATTTATTTTATTTATCTTTTGGTGCAAAAGGTGCCCTCACAGAATCAGAACAGGTAAATATTTTTAATGACTTTGTAGCATTACATCTGTAATTTGAAAGGAATATGTAAAATCAATTTATTATCTCACAATAGTAGATATCACTGAAAAGTTAGCTGCTTTCACAACTAATGTGTCTTGTGAAATTTTCAGTCTTTCATTGTGGAAATCACATTTAAAAGTCCACTTGTGAAATTTTTTACATTAATATCATATTAAGTATATTTTAGAAGTATCTGGCTTGAGTATATACCACATAAATATGCTTATTGAGGATAACACAAAATCAGATAGTGATATCTTCATGAAAATTTTTTTTCTTGTAAATAACAAAAAGTGCTCTGAATTCTAGATTGCCTCTGAACCAGGGTACATTATGGTAGTTGGTTTGAATGAAAGCACAAGTTCTGAGAACCTTTGCAACTTCATGAAGGGAAAATCGGATGCTGGCCTGAAGAAAATTATTTTTGGCCCTAGAAGAGAAAATGCTGTTGTTATTTTTGAGAGAATACCAGGTAGGAATTCCCATAACTGATGAGGTATAGAGATATAAAAGTAAATGAATTATTGATTTAAATTAGTGTCATTAGTTGACCTTAAGTTTCTTTTCATAAAAATTACTTGCATGTTTGTAAATAATGAAAGAATGAATATTTTCAATATCAGTAAAATATTCTGTAAACTGATTTACAAATTGATTAAATTTCTTAACATAATGATCAACTCATTATTACTTTGTGAATTTAAATTTCTGGTGCACAGAATACCATAGAAGTAAAAGTTGCCTTCATGTTTAACATTTAAATTTTTTTATGAGCTTATTTATAAAGCCAGTTTCAAATCTAAGAATGATATGAAGGAAGGTGTGTTTGCATGTACTGTGTATATAGACCCTGATTACATAAGGTGCTGGCAGATTAAGGTCTGTGTTGTTCATTCTACTGATCACTGATTCAAACTCCTGCACAAGTCATTACATCATTCCCCTTCTTCTGCCACAGCAGGTGGTTTGAATACAATGGGGACTGTAACTGCAGACCTGCTTTTCACTGGATGAAAGCACCAGTGGCACTTTCCATCCCCCTGTGTGACTGAGTGGCCCAGTTTAGAACCATACTACTCAACATCTAGCATGAGGAAGAGGTAGAATAGATGCCCTCAAGAGTGCCTGCTTTACCTTATCCTTGGTCAGCACACTGAGGTAGATGAGGATTCCAACTTCGTGGTAAAAAATCTAACAAGAAGAAAAAGGTATTGCAACATATTCATCATTGGTACCTGTCATGTTCACACACTAATATACAAGCTACATCTTCTTTTGGGAGTGTCCAAAGTAAAGAAAAGTGGTGTGAAATTGATGTGGGTTTGCCATGAAATTGCAGCTGGTCAGCAAGCTTGCAAATTTTCCAAAAGGGGATGAATAATAGAGTAATGTATCTGAGACTGGAAAAATGATGCAACTATCATCAGTACCTAAGCACTCACTATAACCAAAGACAAGTCTTATGAAGACCTGGAGTCTTTTATTGCAGAAGTACCAATAGCAAGCTTATTATCCTGGTGACTTCAGTGCTAGAGTTTGTCTAGATCACCAGATATGGCCAGATGTCATTGGCAAAAATTGTTTTGGCAAATGCTAAAATACACTCCTCCATATGAGGAAATGTGTTACCATGCCCTCTTAATCACCAACACAGTCCTCCACATGCCATTCTGCCACAAAATATCTTGTATTCACCCTTAATTGTTTATATCATCATCATAAGAAAACACAGGCATGATGTCTGAGTGACAAATGCCACAAAAAGTGCTAATGGCTGGACTTTCCATGTTCAGTATTCAGACTAAACCTAGATGACAATCACAGAGTGAACATGTGCCCAAAAGCTCAGTGCCTCCAACTTGAAACATAAGAATGTAAAACAGCATTTTTCAAAGAACTGTGAATCTAACTGGAAACAATTGATGTGATGTGAGAATGTCCAGGAAAACTGGGCATCTTTCAAAGACTGTTTACTCAGCTGCATCCAGACCCCTTACATATAAACATCAAAACTGGTTTGATGAGAAATGCTTCCATACAGAGACTTATCAATGAGAAGCATTAGCTACAAAATACCAATTTAGACATCTTTTTACCAGTTAAGAAGGAAGCCATCAACAACATAAAGAGATCAATGCAAATTGAGAGTTGCAAGATACATAGCTGAGCAGTGAGACAGATGAGATTCAGTCCTACCAAGACAGGAATGACATGAACTTGTGTGATACTTTAAAGAGGATTTTTGGGCCACAGTCATCAGGTACATTTCAGATAATGAGTGTTGACAACACCACACTGCACACTAACAAAGAAAATATACTACAAAGATGGGATGGACATTTCAACAACATCCTCAATATATAATCATATATCATGGAGGGGTAATTGACTGACTGCCTCAAGTGGAAATCAGCACATCACTTGCTGATCCTCCAGTGTTGACTTAACTGAAAAGGCATATTTCCTGCTGCCAAATGGCAAAGCATCTGGAGTGGATGCTATACTAACAGAAGTCTGCAAAGCTGGAGGGTTGCATATGGCACAGAAACTGACTAACACTTTCTAGTGAATGTGGATTCATGGAACTATACTCTATGTATATACAGATGTATCCATTCTCCACTTGTGTAATCCTGTGACAACCAACAGGGCATCTCCTTGTTGTAATAACCAGCAAAATCTTCACCAGAATTCTTCTGAATCACTTTGTGCATCACATTCATCATGGGTTCCTGTCTGAAAGGCAGTTTTGTTTTAGGAAAGGACAAGAGACCTTGTCAGCTCCAGGAAAAATGCCAGGGACAGAACTCCAACCAGTATATAACATTCATCAACCTGACAACAGCCATTGACACAGCCAGTCATTTAGACCTTTAGACAATCATGCCAGATTTGGTTACACAGATAAAATTATCATTATGGTTAGGTATTTCTATAATGGTAAGCTTGCTGTTGTGTCAGATGGTGAGTTATCTGATTCATTCCCAGTCACCAATGGAGTCAAGCAAGGCTGTGTGCTGGCCCCAACCCTCTTACTGATGCCTTCCATGACTATGACACTGGGACATCCGATATCAGACTGATGGCGAGCTTTTCAGTCTGATGAGACTACAGACAAAGATTAAAGTTACAAGAAGTGACTGTTCATAATCTGTCTGATGATGACTGTTCCCTGAAAGCCAAATGCAACAGAATATGGACCAGGATCAAGAAGACAGTGGTGATGCACCAGGCTAGGACAAGAAAGGCTGACATGGAACCTATCATCACAGTAAACAGCCAAACCCTCCTGGCAGTGGACAAGTTTACTTGTCTCATCAGTACATTATTGCATGTAGTCCCCTTTGATGATGAAACCAAGGAAGAATTGCTGAAGTTAATGTGGTCTTTGACAGACTATGCACATATGTGGGGGAATGAAGAGGGATTAGTCTGCAAACATAACTGAAGGTCTACAAAGCCATTGTATTGCCAACTTTGCTGTATGCATGGTAAACCTTGACAGTGTACTGACACAATGACAAAAAGCTGAACTGTATTTACATGGGCTGCCTGGAAACACTGTTGAGGATAAGATGGTAGGACAGGGTCACAATTACTGAGGTTCTCACATGGAGAGGTATTCCAAGCATCCACACACTGCTCATGGTCTCACAGATGAAATGGGCAAGCCATGTTATGAGGGACTACCACACTAGAGCTTTGGTGAGCTGAAGTAGAGAAAGTGGTCATAAGTGAATTGGTCGAAGGAAACAGTTCATCAAGGATTCCCTCAAGTCACCCTTGAAACTTGTAACAAAGATTCAGAATTTTGGGAAGATCATGCAAAGAGTCACTCCATCCTGAAATTATAGACTATGAACAGAGTAATCTCAGATTTGCAAGATGTCTTCTATTGATGAAGTAATCCCAAGAGTGCCATGGACACAGATTGGCCTGATTAGCCACTCAGAAACCAAACCAATTAGTGATGTCATGGTCATCTATGAACCTAAACGATGAACAACACTCTTAATAAACTGCATGGATCCAGATCTACTGGCACATGATAAAGCAGCAGATCTTGGTCTATGCAATTTGCAGTTGGATTCCATGTTTTTTTTATTCATCCATATTCCGATCTTTTTTACCTCATCCATAAGTCCATCTGTCTTTCCATTTAAACCTCTCCTTTGATAATTAACTCATGCACATCAGGGTAAAAAAACATAAACTGCACCATAGGCTAGGGCCTCAGTTAACAAGGGACCTCAAAAAAATCTGCTAGACATCCATGAACTGCAGGATTTGGGGAGGAGAAAGGGCTATTTAATGACTGAATTTTTGTTTTATTGCTGTGAGAATAATTGTCAATAAAGCACTTTTTCTGTATTAATTATTCTATATAAATTACATTTATTTTCAAAATGTCCAACATCCTAAAGAACACATAACATAATTCCAACTGGTTTCAGCAACCAACAAAATATGCAAAAATATTCATATAGTACATCACAACTTTTGTCTTGTTGATTAGTGGTGTGTATAGTATTTTGACAAACAAGAAGCCTATGAAGCAGGGAACCAGACTTTTTATACACTACCAAACAAAAATCCTATTTATAAAAAAATATGAGCAAAATTTTGTGAAACAATAGTCTATGTCAAAACACATTTACAAGTTCAACAAATAGGGATCAATTTTTTTTTCTGGTTTAAAAATTGGGATCTGCCTGACACTGCATTATAAGTGGGTTCATGAGTAATCGAGGGAGTGGTGTATCTACCATCAGACTTTCTGTTGATATATATATATATATATATATATATATATATATATATATATATATATATATATATATATATATATATATATATATATGTATATATATGTATATATATATATATATATATATATATATATATATATATATATATATATATATATATATATATATATATATATATATATATATAATAATGTTTTGAATAAGATAATTTATATGAAATACTGAAACAATAATGGATATGAAATACTGAAAAGATAATGGATTAAATCAAATGCAACAGACTGATTTTGTTTGTTATCATGTTTAATTACAGATCATGAAAATCTTCAAAGTAAAGTATCCAAGAAACCACTTGATGGTAAATTCTTAGAGGTGTTCAGTATGCCCCCACCCACAAGTATTTTTGTGTCCACAAATGATCCGAAAGAGTTTAGTGTTGACACTCTGACTTTGCACTTTGAATCTAAAATATATGGCGGTGCTGACTTAGTTGAGGATGGAATAAAGATAACAGAAGATGGGTGCTTTATTATTACTTTCACAGACAGTGATGGTAAGTAATATTCATGTTTGATAATTTACTGAATGCATTGGTTTAGCTGCCTTAGTGTCCTTGGGGTAGGGTACATACCTCATGTTTCTTCAGCATGATATAGATAATACTTTGTTAAAGTTCCATTCAAACCTGCATAAAACTAAAAGAAAGCACTCACATCTCTGCCTATCAAAAATTATTGACAGATTTGTCATAATCCACCAACAGCTTTGTAGTTATAACTCATAGACAATTTTTGCTGTCACAATCCATGAATATATCAGCAGTCATCCACTGACAGAACTATTATCACACACAACAGATATCACAATTCATTAACAGATCTGTCATAAATTATTGATAGATCTGTCACCATAAGCCACAGACAGAGATGCCTCATAATCCACAAACAGGACTACTGTCATTATCCTCTGACAACTCCACCAATACAGTCCATTGACAGATCCAGTTTCATAATCCACTAATAGCTCAGCAGTCATATATAATCCACTGGCAGACCAGAATTGTAGCTGTGGGGCTTAATGCCATTTTTCAGCACATGATAGGCTATACATGGTGGCCAGTATTGATGATGGAGGAAGAAACCATAAACCCTGGCAAAAACCACTGACCCACGAGAAGCCACTTGCAAACTTTCTCACATATAGGCATTCACTGAATCTTAGAACCAAACCCACACAGACAGAGAGAGGTAAGATGTCAGTGATCTGTAATGGAGAGTGATTAAGACCACTCAGCCACTCAGACCTGAATTATTTCTTTTACTTATGATTTAAAGTGAACTTTGTTGACCCTGATCTGCCAGCACATTATGTGATGGTAGATCTTGGTCCTTGGTTATTTGGACCAAGAAGAGAACATTTCTTAGACCCTGTTCATTGTACACACATTTTTTAGATGCATATATCATAAAGAGATACTCCACCATATAATAAGTTGGTGACTGTGACCACACGTTATGCTCCAATGATGAAATACATTTTACACATTTATGTTGGTTCTCTACCCTATCAATTGTACAGACATGAAAAATTACATGTTCATACATTTTGAAGAGTACTACACTTCTATACTATTTAATAATAATAATAACAATGAGGACTTTGTATAACACCTAATCTTTAGAAGCTCTATGCACTTTACAACATTTGACAACACTTTAGAGGAGAAAAAAAAAACATGTATATAATGATATGATTAGAAAAACAAAATAACAAATAAAAACAAAAACCATGAAATTAGAAACATAAAAACACACTGTAAATTTTTAAGGTAAGGATATGTTCAAAGAATACACCATTAGGTCTTTAAGTCTGTTCTTGAGGTAGGTCACTATATCCTTATAACTTCTTTTCATATTAAAGTGACCTTTTCATACATCCATCTTAAAATGGGTGTATTATGTTATAATATTGTCCATCAATTTTACTGACCATAACTTTGTAACAGTTGAACATTTTTTTTAAAAACTTTGTCCAAGTTTATGTTATGAATAGACTCTGTGTTGCATGTCATAACCAATACCTCATTCCTCAAGGTCTCTACAGCAAGAGAAAATGTAATTTTGTGACTATTACCCTTTTCCAATGTATAATCTTTGAACCACTTAATATATTATAATTAAACATTACCCACTTATATATCATGCATATTTGGTGTACTTGCACTCTGTCTTAGAATTAAGACCACAGCAAGGGAAAATTAAAGTATGTGATTTGCATCATTTTCAAGAACAAAGCTTAATTTTGAATTTTCCATAAGGTGAAGGTCACAATGATAAAAACATGTAACCATGGCTATCTCTTTTTCATGAGTATGATTTTTGAACCAGTGAAGATATTTTAATGAAACATTAACTAGTTATATATCATAATTAGTGTGTCACATGCTACAGCTATTTACCCTACCACAAGTTCAATGTCTTGGCAAGGGAAATAATAAATCATAGATTTATGTCCATATATAGGTAAAATTTTGGAGCCTGGAGTTCAGATATTTTAATGGAGCTTTTGCTTGTTATATATTTTGACTTGACATGGTGTATTCACAGTGATAGCCCTACTTCAAGGTCAAGGTCACTTTGTGGATAATGTAATTCAGTGGCCTATTTCTTTTTACGGGATGTCATATGTTTTATGCCCTTCTGATATTTTCATGTAAAATTTTTCTTAAGTCCTTATTTCAGAGGTCAAGGTCATTAGTAGGCATGCCATAAACTGTTTGTGGTGTTTTGTTACATTTAGATCAGTTTCTGATACACTGTTGCTTTTAAAGTAAAACATTTTAAATGTGCATGCATTGTGAGGAATAATATACTACAATATTCAAGAATAAGTAACTGTGACCTACTTTCATATTCCTGTGATCATTTACATGTTTCATAGTTACATTGGTTTACAGAAAAATGCATTTTTTACAGTCATAAAATTTTGCATCATTGAAAGACTGTCACTGAACTTTTATTGTGCCTTATCATATACATCTATTGCAGTTAGGAGAGCGTTTTTTATATTGAATCTTGCACAGGCATGCTAATAATTATTTGATTGCTTTACATTCATTTTAAATGTATTAATTGACACTATGTAGCCAGTATTTTCTTGATATGCAATTATCCTGATGCATACCTGCCTACCTCTTTGGGCACACTGAACCATTCATTATATCTGAAGCAGATCACATGATCTTCTTCTGCTCTACAGTGATGATCTACATTCATGATGCTTAGATGGGGTCTTGGATCAAGTTGCTTTTACAGTCTTAAAATCAATATGAACATACATCTGGAGTACTGTATCACCATATATAAGAAAAACTGTCATTGTGACCTATCTTGTTTAGTTCATTTTTCATCGTGATCACTTAGTATTGATAATATAGCTCTGAAATATGCAAATGTATTGTGACTTAATAAATAGATAAGCTTTGCTCTGTTCTTATAGGTTTATTTTCTTGCTTTTTTATTATGTTGTTTATTTAAAGTGTGAAGGTTAAACAAATTTAGCAATTGTAAATATATTACATCACTTCTTTTACTTTTTGCAGCCATACAACGAGTGTGTGATGAACAGCATAAAATAGAAAACATCCAATTGAATGTGTCTCCATATTACCAATATAAGAAATGGGCAGCTTGGGACACTGTCATTCATAAAATAAACATCCCTGAACCATTTTCACACAATGTGGATCCAATATTTTTTAAATATCTACACTCATTTCCACGAGCTATGAAAACAATGCAGATGGCCATGGCAGAGATGCATGCTGGGATTGAGTTGCAAGATAATGCTGTACTTTTAACTTGCTTGCTAAATCCAGAGGTCAAAGGTTGCAGGAAGCTTGTGACCTCTTGGAGAAAAAATGCAGAAGAGCACTGCAGCAAGTTATTATCTAGCACATTTCAGGTTGAAAAAATATTTAATCTCTCAGAAAGTTGGGATGTCGTTTTCATGGATCTTGTTAAGTCTATGATTAAGGACAAGGATATCATGCTGGTAGAGGAAAGAGCTCAAAATTATATACAATTGATTGGGTTTTATGAGGAGGTGAAAACAATACATGAGGAAATAATGAAGGAAAGATTGAAACTTGAACGTATTAAAAGGGTTGGCAGAGAAATATTTCACTTCAAGTCTGCAGCAACAAAAAATCTGCTTGACAGGGATGGAATTTTTCAAAGGCTTGGAGCTCAGTCATCTGACTTTGATGTATATGTTGAACATTCGTCTGAAGATATTGTGCTGAGTGGTGTTCCAGAAGACAGAAATAGTGCAAAATTGAAGATTTTTGAAGAACTCAGAAAATTTGATGAACCATTTGTAATTCGTGATTCCACAGAACATTTCAGCCATTTCATTAAGGAAGGTGCCCCAAGAAATTACATTATTAAAGATATGGAAACAAATGGCTTGATGGTAGATTGGGATGTTAATACAGAGAATGGTCATGTGTCTGTGTACTGTATTCCAGTAGATCAGGCACAACATGTTGCCACCCAGATGAAGAAAATGGTTAGGGAGACAAACATCCCATTGTCAGAGCCAGAACAGCTCTTTGTTACCACTGAGGAATGGATGATGTATCAAGCTGAAACGGAGTCAAAATGTGATGGATTAGTCCATATTGTTGTTACCAATGATCTACAAAATGTCATCTGGATTAGCATGGAAGACCTTTATGCAGATATCTTAGAAGACCTAAGAGATTTCATCAAAAAGAACCAAGTTGTTGAAGAGATGGTCCACTTTAATCCATTTATCAAGAAATTTGTAAAAGCTTTCTGGGTATCAGATGATTACAAGGATATCGAGAAGAACAGTGGAGACAATTATCTCAAATTAACCTGGCAAGGTGAGTTTTGCCATTAAAAGGATGATAAAATGGTGATTTCTGTTGAAATATCAAAACAAATAATGTTCTTAGAATTTCATACCTAAACATCATTAGATTGTGATAAATGTAAATGAACTTTATGAAATGACTTGAATAATTGTAACCCTTGATGAGTAGCCTTGCAAACATTATAATAAAGGACTATGAATTGCATTAATTCTGGACAAATATAAGAGTCCGTTTATTTAATGATGAAAATTTGGAGTTAATTGAATAAAAGCACATAAAATTGTAGTTTAATGAATATGATATTACAAATGAATCTCTTCATTACATAGTATCATGACATTATATATTCTTTATAAGTAATCACATGTGTGCAAAGCCAAAAATATTATATATGTGTGTATACATATATAACACATGAGTCATGTGATAAATAATCAGTTACTATAATATAAATCAGGGTATTTTCAAAAGTGGAGACTTGAATATCAATGTGTTCATAACAGTATTTACTTCTAATTATAAGCAAACATCTGTCTTATCTTTACATGTTGATTTACTTTATGTTTTCTTTAAGGAAATAAAATTAAACATATTTCACAAAATTCTGATATCTTAACCTTTTATATTTCAGGAGACAGATTAACAATCAAAGGAACAGCAGAAGGAATACAAAAAGCCAAAGAGCTATGGAAAGAGAAAACAAGCAAGATTATCAGTAAGACACACACCTGGAAGCGAATTGGGCTCAAGGAAGCATTATTGTCAGAAGAGCAGACAGGTGTATTAAAAGCCCTTGAAAAGGAACACCACTGCTTAATCCAGACAGAAATCTCACGTGAGAAACAAAGTAGAGATGTTGAAGGGGAGAGAGTCTGTGATGCAGTTAATGGTAAATTTAAATTCAAACTACAATTTAAGATGTATTTCTTCTGTGATAACAGTTTTCATTGAAAACAAGACCAACCAGTATTTAATAATTCACTGGAGTTCTACTTCTTGTGAACAATTATGGTAAATACTACATATGTGATTAATCTCACTGTTCATATCTAATGATTTTGTACTTTACAAGTTAATCATACTGAGCTATGGTATGCTACAAGCTAATGGTACTGGACTAAGGTACTCTACAAGCTAATGATACTGAGCTAAGGTACTCAACAAGCTAATGATACTGAGCTAAGGTACTCTACAAGCCAATGATACTGCATAAGGTACTCTGCAAACTAAAGATGCTAAGCTAAGGTACTCTACAATCTAATGATACTGACCTATGATACTCTACAATCTAATAATACTGAGCTAGGGTACTATATGAACTAATGATTTTGCACTAAAGTACTCTACAAACTAATGATACTGAGAAAAGGTACTCTACAAGCCAATGATACTGCATAAGGTACTCTGCAAACTAAAGATGCTGAGCTAATGTACTCTACAATCTAATGATACTGAGCCAATGTACTCTACAAGCTAATGATACTGAGCTAAGGTACTCTACAAGCTAATGATACTGAACTAAAGTACTCAACAAGCTAATGATACTGAGCTAAGATACTTTACAAGCTAATGATACTGAGGTATGGTACTCAACAAGCTAATGATACTGAGCTAAGGTACTCTACAAACTAATGATATTGAGCTAAAATACTCTACAATCTAATGATACTGTGCTAAGGTACTCTACAAACTAATGATACTGAGCTAAGGTACTCTACAAACTAATGATACTGAGCTACGATACTTTACAAGCTAATGATACTGAGCTAATGTACTCTACAAGCTAATGATACTGAGCTAAGGTACTCTACAAATAAAGATGCTGAGCTAAGATACTCTACAATCTAATAATACTGAGCTAAGGTACTCTACAAACTAATGATACTGCACTAAAGTACTCTACAAACTAATGATACTGAGCTAAGATACTTTACAAGCTAATGATACTGAGCTAAGGTACTCTGCAAGCTAAAGATGCCGAGTTAAAGTAATCTACAATCTAATGATTCTGAGCTAATGTACTCTACAAAATAATGATACTGAGCTAAGGTACTCTACAAACTAATGATACTGAGGTAAGATATTTTTCAACCTAATGATACTTTACTGAGGTACTCTACAAGCTAATGATACTGAGCTAAAGTAATCTACAAGCTAATGATACTGCACTAAGATACTCTACAAGCTAATGATACTGCACTAAGGTACTCTACAATCTAAAGATACTGAACTATGGTACTCTACAAGCTAATGATACTGAGCTAAGATACTCTACAATCTAATGAAACTGAGCTAAAATACTCTACAACCTAATGATATTTTGCTAAGGTACTCTACAAGCTAATGATACTGAGTTAAGATACTTTACAAACTAATGATACTGAGCTAAGATACTTTACAAACTAATGATACTGAGCTAAGATACTTTACAAGCTAATGATACTGAAGTATTTTACTCTACAAACTAATGATACTGAGGTAAGGTACTCTATAAACTAATGATACGGAGCTATGGTACTTTACAAGCTAATGATACTGTGCTAATGTACTCTACAAATGATGCTGAGCTAAGGTACTAGCTAATGATACTGAGCTAAGATACTCAACAAGCTAATGATATTGAGCTAAAGTAATATACAAGCTAATGATACTGCAGGGTATTTATCAATGCATTGTAATTCAAGAAAGTTTTCATGGTTCAATATTATTTATAGCCCTAATGTTGCAAAAGAAACAATAACTTCTGAATGAAAATTTTACCTTATTTGTGGAAAGAAAAAAAATTGGACTTGATATATGACTCAGAAATGCAATAAGGTTAATTTGTGATATTTTTGCATACATAAAGTTGGTTTCTAGTTGTATATATAAAGCAAAATATTTAACATATTTGTTCTGCCCATTATATATCTCCACAGCATTTAGCTATGGCATGTTTACAAAAGCACTATCAGATTACATGATTTCTTTTTTTTGATAATTAAATGTGTTTATTATATGCAAAAATGAGAGAGAGAGATTATGTACTGTATCTTTTGATCAATATTACATTTAGCTTTTATCAGAAACAGACACTAATATTCAGCAAATTTGCATTGTTGTATTGTTTTGCAATTATCCTCATTTTTTATTTGCCTTCTGAAAAAATTTAGAAACAAAATTTTTATACCAATTTTTATTCAGAATAAGCTCACAAGTATATTTGCTGCATCACTTCACATTATATTGGAAAAGAATTTATATAATTAATTGGGTTATTAACCAGGTATTGGTGTGCTTTTCTTTCTTTTTTCTAGTTTGGTTTTAATAGTCAACCCTGGTCATAATTAACATATACAAACATAAAGCTTCAAAAATTAAATAGAATGAAAATTGAAAATAAGCCCACATTATGTCAAAAATCAAACTGAACATATTGACCTTATAATTAATATGACAGGTTGTGACCTTATAATTAATATGACAGGTTGTGACCTTATAATTAATATGACAGGTTGTGACCTTATAATTAATATGACAGGTTGTGACCTTATAATTAATATGACAGGTTCATGATAAAGAAGTAATATATGGTATTTATACCATTTGAAGCCAATCCTCTTCTACCTCCATTTTGAAATAGATAAAATTCAACCAGGGACAACTGTTTAAAACCACTAAAAATATGAAGTAACATATTAATAGCATTCATTCTAGCTACAGACAGATTTAATAACCTTAGCATAGCTGTAGCAGAGCAATTTTTGGGCAATGTACAAGGCATTGTTGATTGTACTGATCACTTCAGCTTATTCAATATACAGTACAAGTTAAACAGGGGTACAAAGTAAGAATAAGAACAAATTGCTCTTGTGTAAATCTGAAACTAAACTAATGCCCTAAACTAGAGGCTATTTATTGTAAGTAAATACATTTGTATCTACCACATACCTCAACTGAGTTTGCATAATAGTAGGCATTTCAGTTCAAAACATGATGATGATGTAATGGATGTCCAGGGGAAATTAATTTCTACTGCTGTATGAAAAGGATAGTCTACCCCCACCCCATTTTGTTCCCTATCTGCATTTACTAACTGGCACAGCCCTTTTTGTATGCTGTGTACATGTATTTCTTCATGCATTTAATCTTCACTTATTTCTGCTTTTAATTGAACTAGTCCAAAGTTTGTTCATGTGACTTGAAGCTTAGTTTTGGTACTGAAAGAGTATGTGCTCTTGGGGTGATTATGGGCATAATTTCATTGGCCTAATTGCTCAACCCTGTACAGATATGAATTTGGTACATGTTACTTGGTGCCAGAATGTTTTTATTTGTATTCATGTCAACATCTTAAAAGAAAAATTGAATAGGAATGTAACAAATTAGTAACTAGACTGATAAACAGCATTCGCTTGATATTCAGGAACAGTTTTGCATTGCATTTGTCATGCTGATAAATTGCAGCAGAAAATAATACAAATTCATCTCTTATTAAAAATATAGAAGTATGTTTTTAGTGGGTGAGTCTTTTGAGTATTAATTTGCATTGTTCGAAACTTTAATGAGCATTCAACATCATCTACTGTAGCTCAGTAATAATGGTAAAGCAGGCTTCAATACATTAATTGAAGGCACAAAAAATATATGAAAAACATTAATTATGTATAAGGGCACAAAGTGTATATGAAAAACATTAATTATGTATAAGGGCACAAAGTGTATATGAAAAACATTAATTATATATAAGGGCACAAAGTGTATATGAAAGACATTAATTATGTATAAAGGCACAAAGTGTATATGAAAGACATTAATTATGTATAAGGGCACAAAGTGTATATGAAAAATATTAATTATGTAAAAGGGCACAAAGTGTATATGAAAAACAAATAACAGAATATATTGGAGGGTGTATATTTCACACTCTTTTAATATTTGGTAGGTGTTTTACCATCCTATGAACATGCACACATTGTTCCACAGTTAGAGGATGATGATTTTTGTTAGAGTTACATCACTCAAGTGACAAGAAAGTGCACAAATAAATTCCTTCATAAACTTCATTCAAATCTTCCCATCAAAATGGAAATTAACAGCCATGTCCATAGGAATCTCATCTAAACTCCATCAATAATGGCTTGATGGTTTCATAGGTTTTGAGCCCCTTTTTTTATAAATGCAGATTGTATATGATATTATATGAATACTATTTTTGATAATCTTTTGTGATTTGCAATAACTTTGATTAATGGCATATGTAAATAATAAGGTAGATTAGTTTCACAAAACATTGTGTCACCCTCTATAAATAAAGCTATTATTATTATTATTATTATTATTATTATTATTATTATTATTATTATTATTATTTATTATTATTATTATTATTATTATTATTATTATTATTATTATTATTATTATTATTATTATTATTATTATTATTATTATTATTATTATTAATTACTCATCAAATTATAGATCCTTCACAAGCAGAAGGTAAGACAGTGCATTGCTGTGTGTTTATTTCAGAGCTCATAGTTGGAAATGTAAAGATCTCCCAAACTGTGGAAGAACTGGAAAATCAGCAGGTAAGGTACAGGTAAAAATCAAAACTTTTCAAGTAGAAGCAAATCTATGTAATGTAAAATCTTATGATTGAATCTTGATCAGCTGGAGAAATTTACAAAAATATTGAATTTAGTTGCTGGAAAATTCTTAACTCTCCTATTTACATGGATCTATTGCATTGTGTATCTGGTGTGTTTTTCATGGAGGTAATTCATATACATAATTTTCCAATATCATCTTA
Source organism: Potamilus streckersoni (assembly GCA_016746295.1). Taxonomy (NCBI): domain Eukaryota; kingdom Metazoa; phylum Mollusca; class Bivalvia; order Unionida; family Unionidae; genus Potamilus; species Potamilus streckersoni. Next base: position 766,742 of record JAEAOA010000270.1, on the reverse strand, counting down.
ACTTGTGGTTTGGAATTTTCTTTTGTGTGAAAACTTGCTGTTTAAGAGACTTTTGTGAACCTGCATTTGATACATATGTGTAAGACTTTGAATTATGTGATTTAAAAAATACAGTCTATACACAGTATATTTTCTAATTTTTCCATTTTCTTTATCATTACATCTTTTGAACTTAACTTTATAACAACTCTTAAGTAACTAGTATTGTTTTGGAGTGCCATTAAACACCATACATACAATCATATATTAACTGTATCACCTAAACTGTTACATGATATTTTATAATTTGTTCTGATCAGCAAATTTTGAAGTGATTATGATTATGATTGTTAACATAGCTTTAACAATTTTTCAGTCATATCACTGCAGTGTGGCAGTTTATAGTGATGTCTAGCACTGAGGCATCATGCTGCAGACATGTAGCATGATGTCCCACCCAGTCACATTATCCTGACACCAGGCAGACCAGTCCTAACACTAACCTCTTAATGCTGATTGTCAATCAAGGCAGCTGTTAGTACCATTTTTGTAAGTCTTGGTATGACTCGACCGGGGATCAAACCCACAACCTCCCACATCTGCAACTTTTGTTCTTATCCTGTTTTTGTATTAAGCTGCACATTTATTAAGTCATTAGTACATACTGTCATAATGTTTTTTTTTCATTTTAGAAGTACTAATCATTAGCAACAAAAGCCACTGTAACCTACTTTTCATGTTACAGTGATGAAATTATGCTTCTACATTCTCCATTTTATTTAGACTCTTGCTTGCTCATGTACACTTATGAAACTTGATAATTACATTTATTTCAAGGACTAATATCACACCCACAAAGTTGGTCACAATGGCTTAGTTTTATTGCACTAATGAGTGTTAGGTTTTTAATAACACAGAAACAGAGCAGGCAAGAATTCAGTATTGGAATTAACATTGATGCTTATTAAAATGGGTCACATTGATCTTTTATTGTTTTAATTTCATGCTGCAAGTTTTGATAATGCAACACTAAACCAGGCAAGGCATTATACTCAATGGAATTCTTGTTACTTAATCATTTTCCTTTTATCCGCTAGGTGGATGCCATTTTATGCAGCTGTGCAGAAAATTTGGTTTTGTCTCACAGTGGTACTTGTGCTGCTCTTCTCCATGTTGGAGGCCAGACACTTCAAGATGAATGCAAAATTAACTATCCTAATGGAATTAAGCATGGTCAGATTGCAATAATTGGTGGAGGAAACCTTAAGTGCAAGCATGTTTTCTTCACTGCTTTACCACAGTATGCTGAAAATGGAGAAAAAGTAAGTGTTTGAGGAAAGAATGAATACTTCACTGTCTGTGCATTTTTACACCCTTTTCCTTTTAGTACCCTAGTTAATTTTTTCACAAGTATAATTCTTGAACCATAATTTTTGGGGGAAAAAGCTTCTTATTTATATTCCAATATTCAAATTTTGCATCTTTTACACATGTCTTATCTGAAAATTACAAATCTTTTAATACACACACATATACACATACAGATATATATATATATATATATATATATATATATATATATATATATATATATATATATATATATATATATATATATATATATATATATATATATATATATATTAACATTATGGTATCAGGTATAATTAAATTTTTAAGGGGAGATTTTGATTCATTTTCCATTTAACCCTTTACCTCTTACAAGATCATATTGGCTCCTAAATCACATTTGCATACAGGCTCCTTTTGGCACTTTACCTGATTTGCATACAATTGCCTTTTGGCAACTCTGTAAACAGCAGCCATTTTGAGTGGGTTTTCATAGTGCTACCTTTGGTAAAAACCTCCTATTAGATACTACATTCATTGGTGTGAATAACCATTACGTTAGATCATGTGGTCACTGTTTATGCTCTGGTCGAAATCTTCTATTTAAAGTAAGTAGGTCATAGCTGTCATATTCTCCACTCAATCGCTGATATCGTTCAGTACTTGTTTGATTTTTCACAATTAAAATCACAACTATGAAAGCTTCAACAACTTAGGTAAAGGCTCTGATACTGATGTAGGAAGCCATTAGTTTTTATAGATTATCAAATTCAACTGATTTTGTGATGTAGATGCAGGCAAAGAACTTGTAAAATTTGAGTATGAGAAATTACCACTTCGGTTGATCACACAGCTTCACTAACTTGATAGTGAACGAGTTCTCTCAAGATTTTAAAGCACATACAAAATTCTTTTGTGAAAAATAATTAAACAGATATAATGACTGTATTTTACTCTTAAATATTTCCATACACAATATATGTGCACCCAAACAAGAGTTTTATAATAGCCATCATGCCTGGCATTTTTAATATAAGACACTATATGAAGTCTTGTGGTGAAAATCCTGTGTCGATATCACCATCAGTTCTGGACTTAATAATTTTTAGGATGGTATTGAGTTTCCAAGATGGCTACTGTGGTGGCCATATTAGGTTTACAATTGGAACAATTTTCATTTAAAATGAACTAGACACCTTAACATACTCCATATTATTATGACTTTTCATTCAGGAACATTAGCAATAACAAAATTTTCATGATAACCACAGTGGCCATCTTGGAGGTCAGATTGACACAGTTTTCATCGAAGACCCAAATAGACACCATAAGAAGTCTTCTGGTTATTATCCCATGTTGACATTGACTAAGGTAAAAACACACAATATAATGAAATATTTAAAGGAATTGATCTACTTTGGGGGTGACATTAACAGGGACTTAATAAAGCAACAAATAAAATTTTTTGGCTCTCTACGTGCCCTCATTTGGACCAGTTCAGCTTGTAAACATCCAATAGGGTTGCCAAAGGAGGAAGTAAAACTCAAACTGATCAAAAGTTATTCCAGTTCTTGAGTGTGCTTTTACTAATGTCTGTTCCATTAGCCCAGATTTATAACATACAAGACCAGGGCTTCCCCATAAATCATATCATATTGATGTTTTAGAGATTTTGATAAGCAGAATTTCCAATGTGAGCTAAAGCATGTTCGAAGGAATATTATAAAAGTGTTTGATGATGTTTATGATGCTTTGTATTGTTGATGCCCACTCTTTATATACCTCATTGATGGGCATATTCCTTAATACTCACTCTTTACAGATGTCATTGATGGACATATTCCTTGATACTCACTCTTTACCTATGTCATTGATGGACATATTCCTTGATACTCACTCTTTACAGATGTCATTGATGGGCATATTCCTTGATACTCAATCTTTACAGATGTCATTGATGGACATATTACTTGATACTCACTCTTTACAGATGTCATTGATGGGCATATTCCTTGATACTCAATCTTTACAGATGTCATTGATGGACATATTCCTTGATACTCAATCTTTACAGATGTCATTGATGGACATATTCCTTGATACTCACTCTTTACAGATGTCATTGATGGGCATATTCCTTGATACTCAATCTTTACAGATGTCATTGATGGGCATATTCCTTGATACTCACTCTTTACAGATGTCATTGATGGGCATATTCCTTGATACTCACTCTTTACAGATGTCATTGATGGGCATATTCCTTGATACTCAATCTTTACAGATGTCATTGATGGGCATATTCCTTGATACTCACTCTTTACAGATGTCATTGATGAGCATATTCCTTGATACTCACTCTTTACAGATGTCATTGATGGGCATATTCCTTGATACACACTCTTTATAAACCTCATTGATGGGCATATTCCTTGATACTCATTCTTTACAGATGTCATTGATGGGCATATTCCTTGATACACACTCTTTACAGATGTCATTGATGGGCATATTCCTTGATACTCACTCTTTACCTATGTCATTGATGGACATATTCCTTGATACTCACTCTTTATAGATGTAATTGATGGACATATTCCTTGATACTCACTCTTTACAGATGTCATTGATGGACATATTCCTTGATACCCAATCTTTATTGATGGGCATATTCCTTGATACACACTCTTTACAGATGTCATTGATGGACATATTCCTTGATACTCAATCTTTACAGATGTCATTGATGGGCATATTCCTTGATACTCAATCTTTACAGATGTCATTGATGGACATATTCCTTGATACTCAATCTTTACAGATGTCATTGATGAACATATTCCTTGAAACTCACTCTTTACAGATGTCATTGATGGGCATATTCCTTAATACTTAATCTTTACAGATGTCATTGATGGGCATATTCCTTGATACTCAATCTTTACAGATGTCATTGATGGATATAATCCTTGATACTCACTCTTTATAGATGTCATTGATGGACATATTCCTTGATACACACTCTTTACAGATGTCATTGATGCACATATTCCTTGATACTCAATCTCTACAGATGTCATTGATGGGCATATTCCTTGATACTCAATCTTTACAGATGTCATTGATGGACATATTCCTTGATACTCAATCTTTACAGATGTCATTGATGGACATATTCCTTGATACTCACTCTTTACCGATGTCATTGATGAGCATATTCCTTGATACTCACTCTTTATAGATGTCATTGATGGACATATTCCTTGATACTCAATCTTTACAGATGTCATTGATGGACATATTCCTTGATACTCACTCTTTATAGATGTAATTGATGGACATATTCCTTGATACTCACTCTTTACAGATGTCATTGATGGGCATATTCCTTGATACACACTCTTTAAAGATGTCATTGATGGGCATATTCCTTGATACTCATTCTTTACAGATGTCATTGATGGACATATTCTTGATACTCAATCTTTACATGATGTCATTGATGGACATATTCCTTGATACTCTTTCTTTATAGATGTAATTGATGGACATATTCCTTGATACTCACTCTTTACAGATGTCATTGATGGGCATATTCCTTGATACACACTCTTTAAAGATGTCATTGATGGGCATATTCCTTGATACTCATTCTTTACAGATGTCATTGATGGGCATATTCCTTGATACACACTCTTTACATATGTCATTGATGGACATATTCCTTGATACTCAATCTTTACAGATGTCATTGATGGACATATTCCTTGATGCTCACTCTTTACAGATGTCATTGATGGGCATATTCCTTGATACTCAATCTTTACAGATGTCATTGATGGGCATATTCCTTGATACTCACTCTTTACAGATGTCATTGATGGGCATATTCCTTGATACTCAATCTTTACAGATGTCATTGATGAGCATATTTCTTGATACTCACTCATTACAGATGTCATTGATGGGCATATTCCTTGATACTCACTCTTTACAGATGTCATTGATGGACATATTCCTTGATACTCAATCTTTACAGATGTCATTGATGGACATATTCCTTGATGCTCACTCTTTACAGATATTATTGATGGGCATATTCCTTGATACTCAATCTTTACAGATGTCATTGATGAGCATATTTCTTGATGCTCACTCTTTACAGATGTCATTGATGGGCATATTCCTTGATACTCACTCTTTACAGATGTCATTGATGGGCATATTCCTTGATACCCAATCTTTATAGATGTCATTGATGGGCATATTCCTTGATACTCACTCTTTACAGATGTCATTGATGGGCATATTCCTTGATACTCATTCTTTACAGATGTCATTGATGGGCATATTCCTTGATACTCACTCTTTACAGATGTCATTGATGGGCATATTCCTTGATACTCATTCTTTACAGATGTCATTGATGGGCATATACCTTGATATTCACTTTTTACAGATGTTATTGATGGGCATATCCCTTGATACTCACTCTTTACAGATGTCATTGATGGGCATATTCCTTGATACTCACTCTTTACAGATGTCATTGATGGGCATATTCCTTGATACTTACTCTTTACAGATGTCATTGATGGGCATATTCCTTGATACTCAATCTTTACAGATGTCATTGATGGGCATATTCCTTGATACTCACTCTTTACAGATGTCATTGATGGGCATATTCCTTGATACTCAATCTTTACAGATGTCATTGATAAGCATATTCCTTGATACTCACTCTTTACAGATGTCATTGATGGGCATATTCCTTGATACTCATTCTTTACAGATGTCATTGATGGGCATATTCCTTGATACTCACTCTTTACAGATGTCATTTATGGGCATATTCCTTGATACTCAATCTTTACAGATGTCATTGATAAGCATATTCCTTTTAAAAAGTTGAGAGTTAAGCAACTAACTTATGTCCCATATTATGAAAGCTATAAAAACATGTGGACAACTTCAAGCACTGGTCAACACTGACCAATGAGTACAAGAACATTTATGTTTCTGTTGCTTTTGTTATAAAAACTCAGTTACTTGTTGTAATTATAATAAAAATGTAGAAGCTTGCAAGAAGAATCCTGAAATCATTGAAAACTTTTTATACAATAGTTCTTTCATAGATGACAATAAAATACTAAAGTATCCTCAAAATTCAGAATAAACTTATTGGACCATGGCTTCATCAGACCAAGATTATTACAGGCAGCACCTCCTTTGTTTTAGAAAGTTTAAGATATGGTTTAGGTCATATTTAAATGACAGCAAACAAAATATTTCCATGGACATGTCATATTTAAATGACAGAAAACAAAAATTGTCCATAAACATGTCATATTTAAATGACAAAAAACAAAAAATTTCCATAAACATGTACTATTTAAATGACAGAAAACAA